>JAZKJV010010136.1:0-465825 GCA_037367405.1 Ottelia alismoides | reverse complement strand
TCATGCCCCTGCAGCTCTGGTGTTAGCCCACAAAAGAAACTCTGAACCAGTTGGGATTGGATATATCATGATGTGGACACCGGTCAATGAGCTCTCTGAATCGATCCCAAGCTTCATGGAATTGTTCATTAGGGATCATGATGAAATTGCTGATCATGGCTCGTGCTGGGTTAGTCCGTCCGAGAGGATAATACTTGTTGAGGTATTCGGTCCGAAGCTGTGCCCAAGTGTCAACGAACTTACCCAAATGTTTCAGCCAGTAAGCGGCTCTATCAACCAAGGAGAATGGGAAAGTGATCATCTTGATGGTGTCCTCAGTCACCAGCCTGTCATGAATTGTACTGCAGATCATCTCAAATTCCTGCAGGTGGAGGTATGGCTCTTCGGTCGCCAACCCATGGAATTTAGGCAGTAGCTGAATAGTGTGGGGGTGAAGCTCGAAGTCTCCATGAACGGGAGGAAGTCGGATCCATCGGTGAGTGAGGGATGCGGCGGATTGTGCAATTCCCTCATGATTGTTTGTGGCGGCCTCTCAGCTTCAGGATCTCCTTCTGCAATAGGTATGTCTCCTCCACCACCTGCAGCTTTGTTCTCTCTATCCGCTTGCATCTGCACCAGTTCTCGCATTACGTCACCCATGAATGCTCCCTGATCTCAGATCTGCCTCTGCATAGTCTCCAAGGAGGCAAGTAATGAGTTGTTGATGGAAGCTTGATCATATAGGAATGGAGGATGCTCATGCTCATCTGGGTGTTCTCCTCTATCTGTCGTGTCTGGATTCTCTGAAAAGGCAAAAGAACCCATCTCAGGTGTCGTCAGATGCTCTAAGCTCTATGATGCACTAAATTCTGAAACTCTTAGACTGATGGAAGGAGAATGAGATGGGTGGTCGAGGGGAACAGGGTGAAAGTAAACTCAGGCTCGGAGAGCAGACTCTCCAAGGTTGTCCTAGATGAATAGGGAGGAGTGCTGGATAGCAGTGCCGACAAGGTCAGCGGAAGAGATCTCTGTCCCGTCATCTTGATTATTTGAGAAGATGAAGGTTGAGAAATGAAGAAGAAGGAGGTGGCAAAATTGCGCACAATTGTGCGGTGTTTTGATCTTGACATAGATCTACCTAGCAATCAAACACAAAACAAGGGGATTCACCAACTCAACACGTGAAGCCGTAAGGGTTCGTCTTTTATCTTTGTAGTTTTTAGCTTGAATTCAGGAAGTTATCTTTCAACGAGTCCTTAGAGCACAACACCTATAGGAGCGAGAGTACTGCCGGAAGAGTATCCCGTACTTGTCCTCCTCCTATGTAACATGTAGTCTGCACTTTTTGAGGTCCTTGTAACCCTTCCTGGATCCCTACTCAGCCAAAGAAATTGAGAAAGGAAGCCAATAGGCGAAACCGATACTTCGGAACTCGCTCGCAACATAATCACCTGTGAGCGTGCAAGATCCTACTCGGATGCAAGACGATGAGACAGACACCCCCGTGAAGGCGTGGCCTAGGCTCGATACTTCGGACAAGGTCGATGCTCTACACAATAGAGAGTCATCAATGATGACCAAGCCCTACTCGTCCACGTACGATAGAAGCGCCAATACTTCGGAAATCCAGGTGATACACAAGGCAGCCACATACTAGGTTTTTGGCTCTAATCCTTGTGAAGCCGCTCTCTCACTTAGAAGGAGACCTTCCCATGCAACCTGAATGCAAGTGAGGGTGTTACTTTCCCCAAGCAATGAATCTAATTACCAATTTTATTTAGGTCAAGTTTTCTTAGCAGTCCCTTTTTTAATTTTTTTGGTGTTATCACTTGTTTTGAGTAAATTCAAACAAGCGCCTAATAATTTTGTATTTTCTTGATTCCTACTTGATCCAAAAACAGAGGGAGAAGAGTCGGAAAAGCCAATGCAAGTGGCACTAAGATGAAATCTCACCTTAGTGCCTAAATGATGAATGCAAAGATAGAAGACTTACAGTGACTCCCAGCTCTCTCCATGCGGGATGCAAAACAGGAATTTTTAAACCTAATCTATATGCTGATATGCTCACGGAAATCGTCCTATGCAGGCATTTGCTAACGTGAAGAACCACAAGTCGATCACCAATCCTCAATCCAAAAAGTCCGGTCTAGACTCGCCCCTCCTCTTCTCGACAAATCGAGTTCAGGAGTAGCGCTTGATGGGGTGGGCTTGCGGCACGTAGGCTCGAAGACGATGAGGCGACTGTTTAATTAAACTAAGTCCAAATATGCACTATAGGTACATGCAATGGTTATTAGGGTGTTTGGACCTAATCTAATCGATCAAGCAATGCCTAAAAATCTAAGGGCTCATTCCACAAAGAAAGGAAAAATAAAACAAAATTGGAAAATGACTGCGGTGAAAACACGACAAAAAAAACCGCGGTGACCCCTCAGGTGCACAAACACCTGGAAATTAGGCCCAAATGTCCTGAGTGTCCAAGTGTACCTGTATTATTACAATTTAAATAAATCTCTCTCTCACAAAAAATGAATAAAAGCTAGCTAACACTCTCTCCCTCACTCCTCCTGCTCTCTCCTATCGGCTTGGGCTAGAAAAAGCCGACTCCGCTTCCCAAGGCTGCATCGAATCACCTAGGCGATCCTCCTCGATCCGCGGTCCCTCGCAAGAGGACAAGAAAAGAGATGGTCAGATGGCTTAACAATGTATATCAATAATAGAAGAGAGATAAAATAGAGAAATGATGTAAACAAGCAATCACAATCAATCAAAAACAAGAACTATACGATGTTGCTCCCCGGCAACGGTGCCATTTGATAAACCCAAAAATCTAATAGTCTTGTGTTCCACACAAGGCAGAAACACAGAGGTCGCCGCGGTTACCGCTAAAAATCCGGATTTAATCAACAATAAACCCCCAATCAAATATCAAACAATGACAAGCAAATGTGGAGTCAAATTTATTTTTAACTCTACATAAAAGATGTATAGGTGCAAGTATGTAGAGAGTTCGAACACAGGGAGCAAGGCAGGATAGGTCAACAATTGATGCACAAAAATGTGATGTGATTAAGTGTCTACAATTATGAAAGTTTTTGTGGGTTTTTAATTTTATATTTTTTTATTTTATTTTTGATTTTTAATTTTGTATTTTGGTTTTTGATTTTCTGATTTTATCTTATCTTTTTATATTTTATATTTTTGTATTTCCTTTTTCAATAATAGAATATATACAAGATAATAGAAAGAGAGGATGAGGTATTTATAAAAATAGGTAAAAATAGTCAAAAATCAAGGAATAAAATATTTTGGTCTTTTTATATTTTTACGATGTTTTTGTGATTTTTGGGGATTTTTCAGAATGTTTTTGGTATTTTTAGAAGGCAAAATACAGGAAAACAGTGAGCAAAGGTTCTGGCCGAAATTAAAATGGGAATGAAAAATAGTAAATAGTAGAAAAATTTTCCCAAATTAATTTTAAAATAAAGACAATAAAATTAGGGAACCTATAGGACCTGAGTTTATATTTTTTAGATTTTCTATGATTTTTTAGATTTTATAAAGATTTTTAGGGTTCTAATTTTTAAGGTTTTTGTTTTGAAATTTTAAGTGATTTTTGGACTGACACTAAAATCTGATAAGATAAGAAAAATATAATTTTTTGGAATTTTTCAAAATATTTTTATAATTTTATGGATTTTCTAAGATAGACAGTACTAAAAATGCATGTTTTTTATTTTTAATAAATATAAAAATGCAACAAAAATGCAATGCAAAAATATGGCATGAATCTACTATGCAACAGGATCTTATGACATTTTTTGGGGAATTTTTCGAGTTAAAATGATGCACCAAATAAATAGAGACAACACACAAAAATACAACGCCTAGCAGGGGTATAAATGCAAATAAACAAACAACCAGGGGCCAAAGTGCAAGTTTCACAAAAATTTTAATACTGAATATTGCATTTAAATGATCAAATACAAATATCAAGACCCGTAGGGGTGTACCTCAAAATTTACCCAACTAGGCGCGTGACTAGCATGCGCCTGGGAAGGACCTAGGTGTAATTTCTAAAAACCTTAGGGTCTTCAATGCAAATATTCCAAAACTTTTACACGTAATACAAAAATTGCTGGACATAGACGAAATAAGCAAACCCAGAGGGGGTCCGTGCAAAATGCCCTGCACCTCACGTGAATTGGTCACGTGAGGTGACGTGGCTTGGACCTGTTTGGAAATACTGAAAGTTCTGGGGCCTAGTTATAATTATTACATAACTTTTTAAACTACAGACAAATGTTCGAGGACTAAATAGAAATACAAAAATGTGTGGGGTGAATAATGCAAAATACCCCTAAGCGCGTGATCCAACGGCGTGTGTGCGTCCACTTGACGCGTGGCAGGCGATGGACGGCCGATGACGCTTCACTTCGACGTCTGAGATTAGATCTCAGATCGAGATCTAACGGTGGAGGGGCGCTGACGATCTGACGGTCGACGTGCGATCTAGAACTCCGCCTTGATCCAACGATGCTGAAGGCTAGGGCAAGAATCGCGGAGAAGCGCCGGGGAGGCGAGCTTCTCCGAGGTCCTGCTCCTTCTCCGGCAAGCTTTTGGGCTCCAAAACACAACTGGAAGCTCCTGACGGTCTGGTCTAGCTCCTGGGGACTTCATAATACCTCAGCGGTGGCCGAGGCTCGCGGAGGAGGGCGGCGGAGCTGGAGAGCTCGGCCGAGCTCCAGCGAGGCTCAAAAGAGCACCCAGGCACGAGTCAAAGGGCGTTGACCTACAAAACAAAGTGAGAGGGTCCAGGGCAAGTTGCCTGGACCCCGTGGAGGTGGAATAGCGTCATGAAACGACGAGGAGATGGTCGGCCGAAGGAGTGCTTCGGCGGAGGTGAATGGCTAGCGTGATTCCTGATGAACACAGATTTCGAGAGAGCCTAAATGGTGTCTCACACAAGGCAGAGACAACCGTCGCTGTGGCGACTCTCAAATGAAACTTGTATTTAATCAACAATTAACCCACACTCAAGATCAATAAATTAGAAATAATGTGGAGTTAAAATTTATTTTTAACTCTGCACAAATGATGTTAAGGGCAAGTATGCAGAGAGTTCAAACACAGGGAGCAAACAGGGTAATTCGAACAAATGTGCACAAGCGAATGTGTGTGATGTGTCTACACTAAGCAAGCAATCAAAAGAATTTTTGTGGGTTTTTTATTTTTTATTTTTTTTAATTTTAATTTTTAGTTTTGTATTTTTATTTTTAATTTTCTGATTTTTATAATTTTCTATTATATATTTTTTTTCAATATTGGAATTCAAAACAATGTAATAAGAGACAAGATAGAGTATTTATAGAAATATGCTAAAATACCCAAAAATTCAGAAATAAAATGTTTTTGGTATTTTTATAATTTTTTTACTGTTTTTGTGATTTTTGGATATTTTTCCAGGTGTTTTTGGTATTTTTTTTTAAATAGCTAAACAAGGCAAAACAGTGAAATATGTGCTGGCTGTGAGTAAAATGGGATTTAAAAATAGCAACCAGTATTCAAAATTTTTCACACTAATTTTCAAATGAAGCTACTAAAATATAGAGTAAACAGCAACTGAATTTGCGATTTTTGGAGTTTTCATTGATTTTATATATTTTTTTGAATTTTTTGAGTGTTTTTAAATTTTTAGTGTTTTTCTTTTGAGATTTTTAGTGATTTTTGGACTGACACTAAAATATGGTAAAATAGGCACTATGGAATTTTTGTGGAATTTTTTGAAGTGTTTTAATATTTTTTATGGATTTTCTAATGCAAACAGTAAAATAAATGCATGTTTTTGATTTTTAATAAATACGAAAATGCGATAAAAATGCAATGCAAAAATATGGCATGCAAGTACAAGTTACCAGGAGCTTAAGCCTATTTTTGTGGAATTTTTGGACTTAAAATGATAATTTAGATAATTAGAACAAACATCCAAATTTTAAACAGTCCTGGCAGGGGTATATATGCAATTTCTCAAACATCCAGGGGAAAACATGCAATTTTCCCCAAAACTTTACACTAAAAGTTCAACTTTTCGTACCAAAAACTAATTACCAGACCCGCAAGGGTATCTAAACAATTTTCCCACCAGGGCGCGTGCACGCGCCTGGCGAGGACCAAAATGTAATTTTCTAACAACCTGGGGGCCTACTTGCAATATTTCCAAAAGTATAACACGTGATAGCAGAGTTTTGGTACTAAAACAAAATACACAAAATGCCGAGGGTGCCCTTGCAAAATGCCCACACCGCACGTGAACTGGTCACGTGAGGTGACGTGGCGAGGGACCTAAGTGCAAATAAGAGAAGCTTAGGGGTCTTTGTGCAAATATTACAAAACAATTACACTACAAACGAAAGTTTTTAGACTAAACTATAAATACAAAATGCGCGAGGGTTAAGGTGCAAAATACCCTCGCGCGATCCAACGGCGGAGAAGAGGCCACTTGACACGTGGCGCGCTACGGACGGCTGATGACGCTTCGCTGGTGGACGTCTGAGATTAGATCTCGGCTGAGATCAACGGTGGCTTTTGGGCTGATGATCGGATGGTCCACGTTCTAACTGGAGGAGCTCCCTTGATCGGACGGTGGCGAAGGCAGCTGGAAGAGCACGGCGGAGCTCCGGCTAGGCGAAGTTCCTCGAGCTCCTCCGGCCAGCTCCGGTGGCTTTTGGGCTTCAAAATCGGGCTGTTGCCTCCTCAGGTCCTCCTCTATCGTCTGGAGTCGTCAAAAAGCCACGGCGGTGGCCGTGGTGCTCGCTGGTGGCTGGCGGAGCTGGGAGGCTTCGTTGGCTCCGGCGAGCTTCAAAACTCGCCTCCAGATGCTATCAAATGCACGTTGACCTGCAAAACGAGTCAAGGGGTCTAGGGCAAACTGCCTGGACCCTTGAATGGACGTGGGGGAGTGTGGATCGACGGGGAGATGATCGGCCGGAGGCGCGCTCCGGCCAAGTGAATAGATCTAGCGATTAAAGCGACGAATCTCGGATTTTTTGGTGATTTTTAATCCTAAGGGTAAAAGGAGCTAAATACATGAAAGGAATGAGAGGGGAAGGGCCCTCAATGGCCGGAGCCAGAGGGAGAAGGGTTACCTCGACCGCCGGGTTGCGGGAGGTGCTGGGAGCTTCTCCGACCTCGATCACCTAGGCTGAAGAGCGTGATCTGGAGCTGTCACCTCCAGGAAGGTCTTGAGCGCACGAAGGTGGAGGGGTGGTCCGAAGGAAGTCCAACCGAGGATGGAAGTGGCGGAGCTCTATTTGAATAAGTTTGGATAAGTGACTTCGAGAAGAAGTCACGGGCGGGCGAGGAAGATCTGGGCAGATCTGGCAAGACGGCGATGGAGATGGATCAACAGGGATCAAGTTCCATGAAGGAAGCGGCGGCAAAGGACGAGAGACGTGGCCTCGAAAAATCCACCAAAGTGGGCAAAAATCGAGGCCACCGCGGACCCAGGGGTCAAGGACAGACTGTTGACCCGCCGGTCAACAGTCGGAGGCTCCTGGTTGGTCCACGTAGACCAACCAGGGAAAAGATTGAGAAATTACTTTATTAATTCGATAAAAAATAGAAAACAGTCGAATTAATTTTTGGTTATTAAATAAAAAATGTTTATTTTTTTTGTAGTATTTTATTCCGATTTTTATTTATTTTTATGAAATGTATTTTTACAAGTTTACATTTACACCCCTATATAGGTATATTATCTATATATTTTAGCATTTCATTTTTATTTTGTACATTTAATTTTATTTATTTTGTTTATTATTTTGTATAAGTATAAAATACTTTTATATACACAAATATGTTTTTATTTTATTTTTTTCTGATATGTTTTGTATATGGAATAAAATATAAGTATAAAATGTATAGGTATAAGTACAGATATAATACCTGTATACCCTATATATGTATGTATTTTATTTTGAGTTTTATTTAGGTTTTTATTCCAATTTTAATGTTCATAATCATTAGAAGTAATATTTACAACATTATAAAAATATAAAATCATAAAAATAATAATTAAGGAATAAATGGAATATTTTATTCTGTACACTTATACAATGTGGGTCCAAAACTCAACTTTCAAACCGTAGCTCCGCTAAATGCGAAACCACCGCCATTAAATAGCTTATTTTCTTCTATATACAATTGAAGGTGAGTATGCTGCATTTGGAGTTTTTATTTATGAGATACGGGTCTGGGAAGTTGGCATTTTGGAATTTTATTCAGACCATAACTTTTTATCTGTACATTCATTTTTTGTGAACTCAATTTTGTGTTTTTCCTCATTAAATTATCTACAATTTTCATGTACAAAGTTTCTTTATTTGAAGTACAAAAGGTGGAACCAAAAATAGGTCTCAAAATGAATAAAGAATGAATATAATAATATGGGTATTTGACCCTTATCTCCCCCTACTTTATTCCTTGTCGACCTATTCATCAAGATGCCTAGGTCTCAGGGTTTTAGGTCATAAAATATTTACAATATTTTATTCTTTTTCTTTTCTTTATTTATTCTATAATTTTGGCTTTAATTACAATATTTTATACACTATTTAGATGCACATGCATGAATGCTAAGATGATGTATTTAAGGCTATTTACAGGCCTTTGCTAGGGTTTTAGGTGCCAAAATGATAGAATAAAGATGATGAAATGTGGATTCATCATCCCCCTATACTTTACCTTTGCTAGTCCCTAGCAAACACTTATGCAATAAGTGCAAAAGGAGAAGAAAGAAAAGAAAAAGAAGAACTTGGATTTAATTTGATTATTAAACTTGTCTTCACAAAATCAAAGTTTGGAGCTTAAGTCGGACCTTAGGAATTTTAGTGCGGTCGGAACCTTAATGAGAACCAAATTTGAAATCCAACAGTCCTTGAGAATCCCAAAACTCTGTCTAAGTCTCCTCAATAGCCAGGTCAGAAATACTTCAACGCATACGCAAACTCTTACGACTATGAGTCTGACTCGTACAGTGTAAGTGATATGTAGCTCCCCACTTCAGAAGTAACAAAGAAACAACCTCCCCCAACCTGGTAACTCTAATGCCTCGGTCTAGCAACTCTTTCCTCGAGAAGCGGGGTATTCCCTTCTAAGTTCAAGTACAACCGGCTCAAGAAGAGGGGGAAAAGAGGTATAGAATTTTGGGATCTCAACCAGTGTAGCTAAGTCTCCCGCTGCAAGCTTCATGAGATGTAACATGGATACCATAAGCTTTTGCTTTATTGGACTATATACACTCCGGTGGGGTTATTAAATTTTCAATCCGACCCACCACTTTTTTGGAGTTCTCTTTTTTTTTCAAGTGCATCTGTACAACATATCTACATGGTGCAGCATATATACAAGAAATTTTCCTCTTGAGCCAGTAGACTATCCCTCTTTTGAAGCTTTATTGCAACCCACGGCTTCTGTCTTTAGCCTTCATCACCACTAGACCAAGTTGAGGTGCACTTCCTTCACTATAAGAAGAAGAGAGGTTCCGCCTAGAAGTACTACCCTCATATGCTACCCCAAGCCAAAGGAAACTGCCTCCTCACCACCTCATCCGTGGAGAGCTATGTGAAAGGTGCAGGTGTCCAAGTTAGGTCATTATCGACAAGAGTCATGCGTGTGCTCCGAAATACTCTACTTAGGTAGTCAAGAATCCATTGAACCAAGTCCCGTGATCCTCAAAGAATTAAGTCAACTAGACCTGAAGTACCTCAAACCTAGTTCCTATAAGGTTCCTGTTATTAGGTAGATTTTAAGGTCCAATCAAGCTCCAATCTCCGGATTTTACTTAGACTTGTTCAACTATCAGACTCAATCCGAAAAATGCTCATGCCATTTAATGTTATGCAGAAAACATTTTTGTGATGCAATTTTCAAAGATTTTGAAGTTTTTATGGATTTTTGAAAAGATGATGCATGATGCATATGCAGATGCAATTTTTTATATTTTTCAGAAAGATTTTTCAGATGTTTTTTTTGGATTTTAATTTTGCAAATGTTTTTGGGAAAAGAAAAAGTTTTGGCTAAAAACTAGGTGAAAAATATGTACACGGGAGTGCTTCTTATATATACAAGAAGTGGATTTTAAGAATTTACAGGGTAAGTGGTCAATTTTATAAGTACATATACATAGTGGATTTTGGTGTGATGTTAGTATTCCTCAAACTTATTTGATACAAGCTTTTCACACAGTTTTTGAAAACTATAGTCCAAAATAATTTTTACAAACATTTTTTTGCAAACATGTACACATATTTGAAAATCATTTTGCAAAGGTTTTTCAAACAGTATATATAGGTTTTTCAAATCATTTTTGCAACCATTTTTCAAACCATTTGCAAATCATTTTTCAAATATTTTATTTCACACAAAGAAAATAAATTTTACAAACCACACATTTTACACAGGTTGAAAACATGTAACAAAATATTTTCAAAATAGTTTTCAATAGATGTTCACAAAGATTTTCAAACATTTTGCAAAAAAAACATTTTCACCTGATTTATTAATTAGTAAATACAAAAAGAATTTGAGGAATAATCACATCTTTTTATTAAGGAATTTTAATGAATTTTGATGAATTATTAGCCATATTTATTAAGAAAATACGAAAGTACGAGTTATGGCTAAAGTATATATGTAGTATATACGACCCCCCCTATACTTAGCTTGAGCTATGTCCTCATAGATCGGAGAGAAAAGAGAAGACATAACTCGTACTAAGTAGAGGCAAGTCTAAAGAATAAATGAATAAATGAAGGAATGAATGAACAAATGAGAAGTTGACCGTCCCCCCTATACTTAGGATCAAATAATCCTAAGTATAGCAGACTGTATACAAAGCAGGGAGGGTCAAGGGTGGGAATGAACAGATCGTACTCAGATTGTCTCCCCCTATACTTAGGGTGAGATATCCCTAAGTATAGACAAGAAGAGGAGACAATGGAGAGGATCAAAGAATGGAAATACTCGGGGTGCACGCCCCCCTATACTTAGGACAAAGTACGTCCTAAGTATGGAAGACTATCTACAAGGGCGGCACCTTTTTGATAGATGAAGAAGATAGAAAAGGAAAATAAGAAAAGAAGAAAATAGATCAACAAATGAGACAGTGATATGAACAGATGAACTGTACAGCGGAAGATAGAAGTGATCACCACGTATGAGATGCAAATGATATGAGTCAAAGGACACATCTCATACCAGAATAATGGGGGCAACGTCAATGGTCGGCGGGTCATGATCTAGATATAACTTCAGGCGTTGACCATTGACGCGGAAGGTAGAGGAAGATGTCGGTTTGGATATGTCGATGTTGCCATTGTCATGTACCTTCCTAACCACATACGGACCTTTCCACTTGCTCTGCAATTTCCCTGGAAATAATTTTAGCCTAGAGTCAAACAACCATACTCTCTGATCTGGCTCAAACTGTTTATGGCTGATATGCGAATCGTGCCATGTCTTCACTTTCTCTTTGTACTGTAGGATGTTGGAAAAGGCTGTGTCTCTCAGTTCTTCCAGGGCTGCCAATTCAGCTCTTCTCTGGTCTCCTATACTCTCGGGATCTAAAAGTAACTCAGTGACTGCCCAAAAAGATTTGTGCTTGATCTCCACTGGCAAATGGCACGGCTTGCCATAGACGAGACGAAAGGGAGATGTCCCCAATGGATTCTTGAAAGAAGTCCGATAAGCCCACAAGACCGAGTCCAAAAGCTGTGACCAATCCTTTCGGTCGGGGCGGACAACTTTCTACAAGATAGTCTTTATCTCCCGATTCGATACTTCGGCAAGACCATTAGTCTGAGGGTGATATGGAGTGGCAACCCGATGGTCAATGCCGAACTCGTCTGCAAGGGCCCTAACCTTATCATTGATCTTCTGTGCTGTCCTTTTTCCTGAATGATGTCCTCCTGCCTCAAGCTTGTGGCAGTATGTGAGGACGCTCTGCTGCTCTTCTTGAGGAATGCACCTCCTCCAAATACTATCCCCTCCTTCATGATAAAGGACGGGATCCTCCCAATGGTAAAACTTGGCCTTAGCTAGGAAGGTCTCAAGTTTCTGCCTGGGCCAACCCTGAGGGACTGTCTTGGCAACAAGATAGTTTACAAAGTTAGCATACCACGGGAGTGAGGTGACAGCCAAGATCGCCTCATCTGGAAACGTCTCAGTGATAGGTACGTTGGGCTCAGATTCCTCAAGATTCTCCAATCTGGAGAGATGATCCTCCACCACATTCTTGACTCCAGGCTTATCCTTAATCTCAATATCAAATTCCTGGAGTAGAAGGATCCATCTGGTAAGACGTGCTTTGGCATCCTTCTTAGCCATTAAGTACCGGATGGCGGTGTGATCAGTGTAGATTGTCACTCTAGATCCGAGAATATATGATCGGTACTTATCAAGAGCAAAGACTACGGCCAGCATCTCTTTCTCAGTCACAGTGTAATTCCGCTGAGCGGCATCCAAGGTCCGGCTGGCGTAGTGAATAGCAAAGGGTAATCCATCCCTCCTCTGTCCAAGCACAGCCCCAACGGCAAAATCTGAAGCATCCGTCATGATCTCGAATGGGAGAGACCAGTCGGGTGGCTGAAGGACAGGAGCTGAAACAACCATTTCTTTGAGAGACTCAAATGATGCCAGACACTTATCATTGACAATAAACTCGGTGTCTTTCGTCAGCAAGTCAGTGAGCGGTCGGGCAATACGACTGAAGTCCTGAATGAACCATCGGTAGAAACCGACATGCCCTAGAAAAGACCGCAACTGACGCAAGTTGGACGGTGAATTGAGTTTTCTGATGATATCCACCTTGGCAGGATCGACCTCCATGCCCCTGTTGGAGACGATGTGACCAAGGACCGTCCCCTGAGTCATCATGAAATGACTCTTCTCCCAGGATAAGACAAGATTGACCTCAATGCAGCGCTTCAGCACACGGTCTAGGCAGTCAAGACAAGCGTCGAACCCGTCGCCATATACCGAGAAGTCATCCATGAAGACCTCTAAACAGTCACCCACCATGTCCAAAAATATGGACAACATGCACCTTTGGAATGTTGCCAGAGCGTTACATAGACCAAAGGGCATCTGTCTGAAATCATATGTCCCAAACGGACAGGTGAATGTCGTTTTCTCCTGGTCTTCGGGCGCAATGGCCACTTGATTATATCCAGAGTACCCGTCAAGGAAACAATAATGACTCTTCCCGGCTAGCCGCTCGATAATCTGATCAATGAATGGTAGCGGGAAGTGATCCTTCTTGGTGGCCTCATTCAATCGTCTGTAGTCCACATAGACCCTCCAAGAAGTTGGTACTCTGGTAGCGATCTCCTCTCCAGACTCATTGACAACTGTAGTGATACCCGTCTTCTTGGGTACCACATGTAACGGACTTACCCATTTGGAGTCGGAGATGGGATAGATGAAATCGGCGCTCCACCACCTTGAAATTTCTTTCATGACTACGTCTCAAAGATTCGGGTTCAGCCGTCGCTGGAACTCACGCGACGGCTTAGCGTTATCCTCGAGATAAATGTGGTGGGAGCAAAGATTTAGGCTCAGCCCCTGGAGATCAGCTATACTCCAACCGATTGCCTTGCGGTTTCTTTCAAGAACCTCCATCAGACGAGATTCTTGTTCTCCAGTCAAATCTGCTGAGATAATGACTGGATGCATTTTTGGCTCACCTGCAAGGAATCTATACTTCATTGACTGCGGCAGAGGTTTCCGTTCTGGACAACTGGGAGGTGGCAGAGCTGGCTTCTGATATGTCTGTGTAAACGCTACCAGGTCTGCATGGGAGAACTCTCGCTGTGCATGAATCTCTGACGAAGGGCGGCCAGCTGATTCATCAATGAACTGTACGGGCTCGCACTCTGTCATGGTTGTTGGCTCAGAAGGAATCAGACAAGGTAAATATTCATCAAAATCATCCCAGTCAATGTCTGAATCTGAGGGATCATAAGAAGATGAGCAAGAATGAAAATCATCAGCACCACTCGTCACAACACTGTCAGCCTCATGTGTATCCTCATCCAGGGATGTGCTCTCCCGGCTCTCGACTGCCATTAGCTTGAGATATAGTGAATCGGTAGGCAAGGCGAGGGTCGGTGCTATAGGATCTGTCCAGTTGGATTCATCATCAGTCATCTCAAAATCACAAACCTGGTGGATGTCTAGCTCTTCCTCTGTCAATTGCGTTGCTTCACTGGATCTCTCTGAGCATTCTAATTCTCTAGCTCTGGTCTCCTCGATCGTCTCTATTTGTATGGTTTCGCCCTCTACGTGAAAGCATACCTTCCCGTTATCATGGTCGATCACCGCCTTGGCTGTGGCCAAGAATGGACGTCCGAGTATGATGGGGGCATCAGTTACCGACTCAGGGATCTCCATGTCCAATACAACGAAGTCCACGGGGAATTTCAGGCCCTGAATAGTAACGACCACGTCTTTCAATAACCCCTTCGGCCTCTTTATCGATCTATCCGCAAACTGAAGGACTGTTCTGCTTCGAAGAAGAGGGCCAAACTCGATTTGCTTGAGTAAGGCTGCCAGAAGGAGGTTAATTGAAGAGCCGCTATCTTATAGAGTACGATCAAACTGCTGCTCCTGAATCTCGCATAGGGAGCTCCTGCGTCTGGTCGCTTGGCTGGCAGCTTGTTCTGGATGGTGCAGCATGTGTCACGAGTGAGCAAATGGATTTGATCTCTGTGCCTCTTCTTCCTTCGGACAGTAGTTGTCTCTTTCAAGTTCTTTTTGAAGAAGGGGATATGCTCAAATGCTTCTCGTAGAGTCAGCTGAATGTGAAATCTGTCAATCATTTGGTTGCCGAACTCTACCTGCTGGTTCTTTTTTGGATTTTCTTTTTTATTCCCCTTCGCTCGGTGGAGTGCCTCAGGGAAGGGGATTGTATGGGCCTCCTCAGATGGAGGACTAGGAATCGGTCCCTGTGCCTGTGAAGACGGAGAATCCATACAAACATCATCGTGCAACACATATGGATCCGCAATTTGAACAGAAACCTTTCCTTTATTCATATTTTTGTTTTTCTTTTTGTTCCCACAGTCCATAGGTACAAAATGTGGTAACATCACAGATGGAGGCTCAACAATCGTAGAGGTGGTGGCCTCAGTACTACCACCTGCACCTGGCTCTGCGGCATCAGCACCGCACTCTGGTTCAGCATACAAAATGGTGGCGTCAGCACCACCGTCTGTAACTGGTATCACGACGGCATCAGCACCATCGTCTGGATCTTCATCCTTGGTGGCCTCAGCACCACCGTCTCTAACATCATCATTAGCGACATCAGCACCGCTACTCTGCTCCTCTGGCGCTCGTGGTTCTGCATCTGGTTGTCGCTCAGAAGAGGCGCCGCCGGCTGGTATCCTACCGCTCCTAGTAGTAACAAAATCAGCATCATAAAAGGAACAAGATATGTCACTCAAATAGTCACTAGGAGAGGTATCCTCTGTAAACTCTACCTGCTCAGACTTTCTTTTCAGACTGTTCGGGTTAGGTTCAATCTGAGCGGGTATGGCGGCCTTGCCTTTGATTATTTCTCTCATTTCCTGTCAGAATTCATCCATTTCTTTCCTGAAAGATGCTCGTTGTTCGGAGAGCAAGCGGGCAAGATCATTAAGAGCTGGGTTCTCAAAGGTGGGATCCTGAGAACCGGATGGTTGTCCCTGCTGGAAATGGGGTTGCTGCTGCTGTTGTGGTTGATACTGGGGAGGAGGGTGGGGGTAAGACTGCTGAGGCGGCTGTCGCTGCCTCCACGATTGTCCCTGATAGGTGGGACGAGGACCATTCTGATATTGCTGCTGATGGGCATACTGGGGCTGCTGCTGTGGTTGTTGCTGGCTGCTTTGATGTCCTTGGGCAGGAGGCTGCTGCTGGGATGAGGATCCACCATTGCCCCAACGGAATCCGAGGTGATCACGACGAATCCCGGGTTGAGGGTACCGGTCATACCAAATCCCATTGACTTCCATCAATGGTTCCTGCTCAAAGGAGGGTGGAGGAAGAACTGCCAGTGGCTGCTCCTGCTGATACACCACCATCTGAGTGTCTGGAGATGGTGGCTGTGCTGGATAGTACTGTAGCTGTGGAACCGGCTCTGCCTGGATATGATTCACCTGTCGATATGAGGTAGAGGGTTGGTTCGAGCTGCTACCGCTGGCGTCAGCCCGTGACCTGGGAGGCTGTTGGGAGTGAGCTTGTGCCTCCTGAATGCATAGGATTTGAGTTTTCAGGTCACTCATGGTTTTGGTGAGAAGGTCCATCTGAGCAAGACCTTGAATCTGCTTCTTCTCGAGGATCTCCATGTGGTCCAGCTTCTCACTAATAATGCCCATGTCGGCTGCGGCTGATTCAGCTTGGACTGCGGCTACCGACGATGTATTGGGACCGGCATCGATGCGGGCGATCCTCTGGAATGATCCTACTCCCTGCGGGGGCTTTTGTTGTGTGTAGACTCTGGCTTGGGTCATCATAGTTGAATTTTCTGTCATGCCTTCATAGATGGCCCAGACGTCGTCTTCACCCTTGGAGAAGTACGACCCACCGCAGGAGGCGTTGACAAGCCCCTGCAGCTCCGGTGTCAGCCCACAGAAGAAACTCTGCACGAGATTGGGCTTGGATATATCATGATGAGGACACCGGTCGAGCTCTCTAAATCGATCCCAGGCTTCGTGGAATTGTTCATTTGGGATCATGACAAAATTACTGATCAGGGCTCTAGCTGCATTGGTCCGGCTGACAGGATAGTACTTCTTCAAATATACGGTCCGGAGATCTGCCCAAGTGTCGATGAATCGCCCTAGATGCTTGAGCCAATATGCGGCTCTGTCAACTAATGAGAATGGGAAGGCGATCATCTTGATTGTGTCCTCGGTCATCAACCGATCATGGATGGTGCTACATATCATCTCGAATTCTTGGAGGTGAAGGTGTGGCTCTTCGGTCGGCAACCCATGGAATTTGGGTAGAAGTTGAATTATGTGGGGCCGAAGCTCGAAATCTCCATGGATAGGCGGGAGTCGAATCCAACGGTGAGTGAGGGATGCAGCTGGGTTGTGTAATTCCCTCATGATGGTCTGTGGCGGTCTCTCAGCGTTGGGATCGTCTCCTCCTGCATCAGGTCCTCCTCCTTCTCCACCTCTACCGCCTCCTCCGCCGGCTCGGTTCTCTCTCATCTGAGCTATTTCTCTCATCAGATCACCCATGAAAGTACCCTGGTCGTGAATCTGCCTCTGCATAGTTTCCAGGGACGCTAACAAGGAATTATTGATGGCTGCCTGATCAAATAGGAACGGAGGGTGCTCATGATCATCTGCATGTTCGCCTCTATCTGTCATGTCTGGATTTTCTAAAAAAGCAAAAGAGGCCATCTCAGGTGCTGTCGAATGAGCTGAACTCTGTGATGCATTGTACTCTAAAACAATTGGACTGAGAGAAGGAGAATGGGAAGGGTGGTCGAGGGGGAACAGGGTGGATGTAAACTCAGGCTCGGAGAGCAGACTCTCCGAGGTAGTCCTAGATGAATAAGGAGGAGTGCGGGATAGCGGTGCCGACAATGTCGGCCTAAGTGATCTCCGTCCCATCATCTTGATTATTGGGAAGAGCAGAGGGAATGTAGAAGAAAAAGAAGAGTGAAAATGAGATGCAACAAAATTACGCACGATTGTGCGGTGTTTTTGATCTTGACCTAAACAAATCTAGCAATCAAACACAAAGCAGGGGTGAGTTCACCAACTCAACACGTGAAGCCGTGAAGGTTCGGCTTTTATCTTGTCAATTTTAGCTTGATTCAGGAGTTTATCTTTTCACGAGTCCTAAGAACGCTACGCCTAAAGGAGAGAGAGTACTGCCGGAAGAGTATCCCGTACTTGTCCTCCTCCTGTGTAACCTGTAGCTTGCACTTTTTGAGGTCCTTGTAACCCTTCCTGGATCCCTACTCAGCCAAAGAATAAGAGAGGAAGCCAATAGGCAAAACTGATACTTCAGAACTCGCTCGCAACGGAATCACCCGTGAGCGTGCAAGAACCTACTCGGACGAGAGACGATGAGACAGACACCCCCGTGAAGGCGTGGCCTAGGCTCGATACTTCAGACAAGGTCGATGCTCTACACAATAGAGAGTCACCAATGTTGACCAAGCCCTACTCGTCCACGTACGATAGAAGCGCCAATACTTTGGTAATCCAAGCGATACACAAGGCAGCCACAAGCTGGGATTTTGGCTCTAATCCTTACGAAGCGCTCACCTTACTTGGAAGGAGACCTTCCCATGCAACCTGAAAACAAGTGAGGGTGTTACTCTCCCCAATCAATGAATCCAATTTCCAATTTTATTTTTGGTCAAGTTTTTCTTATCAGCCCCTTTTTTTTTAAATTTTTGGTGTTATCGCTTCTTTTGAGTAGATTTAAACAAGCGCCTAACGATTTTTGTATTTTCTTGATCCTACTTTGTCCAAAAACAGAGGGAGAAAAGAGTCGGAAAAGCCGTGCAAGTCGACACAAAGATGGAAATCTCACCTTTGTGCCTAAATGATGGATGCAAAGTAAGAAGACTTACAGTGAATCCCAGCTCTCTCCATGCGGGATACAAAGCAGAATTTTATAAACCTAGTCTATATGCCGATATGCAATGCGGTAATCGTCCTAAGATAGGCAACTGCTAGCGTGAAGAACCACAAGTCAACCTCCTATCGTCGATCCTGAGAGTCCGGTCTAGACCCTCCCCTCCTCTTCTCGACACATCGAGTTCAGGAGTAGTGCTTGATGGAGAGGGCTCGCGGCGTGGCGGGTCTAAAAAAGGGGGCTAACTGTTTAATTTTTAACTAAGTCCAAATACGAGCTATAGGTACATGCAAAGGTTATTAGTGTGTTTGGACCTAATTTAATCGATCAAGCAGGCCTAAATCTAAGGGCTCAATCCACAAAAGAAAGTGAAATTGAAATCAAAACCGACAAATGACAGCGGTGAAAACTCGGTAAAAACCGCGGTGAGTCCCCGGGTGAACAAACACCCGGAAATTAGGCCCGGAGTGTGCAAAAGTCCAAGTACCTGTATTATTACAAATTATCCAATCACTCTCTCACAAAAATAATTGCAAGCTAAAATACCACTCTCTCACTCCTCCTGCTCTCTCCTGCCGGCTTGGCTAAAGAATAGTCGACTCCGCTTCCCAAGGATGCTCCGGGTCACCTAAGCGATCTGCCTCGCTCCACGGTCCCTCGCAAGGAGTCAAGAGAAAAGTGGTCAGAACAGCTCAACAAGATATATCAAAAATGTAAGAGATGGAAAATAAATCTATGGTAAACAATCACACAATCAAACAAAATGTGAACTACTCGCTGTTGCTCCCCGACAACGGTGCCATTTGATGAACACAGATTTCGAGAGAGCCTAAATGGTGTCTCACACAAGGCGGAGACAACAGTCGTTGTGGCGACTCTCAAATGAAACTTGTATTTAATCAACAATTAACCCACACTCAAGATCAATAAATTAGAAATAATGTGGAGTTAAAATTTATTTTTAACTCTGCACAAATGATGTAAAGGGCAAGTATGCAGAGAGTTCGAACACAGGGAGCAAACAGGGTAATTCGAACAAATGTGCACAAGTGAATGTGTGTGATGTGTCTACACTAAGAAGCAATCAAAGGAATTTTTGTGGGTTTTTAATTTTTAATTTTTTTTAAATTTTAATTTTTAATTTTGTATTTTTATTTTTAATTTTCTGATTTTTATAATTTTCTATTTTTTATTTTTTTTTTCAATATTGGAATTTAAAACAATGTAATAAGAGACAAGATAGAGTATTTACAGAAATATGCTAAAATACCCAAAAATTCAGAAATAAAATGTTTTTGGTATTTTTATAAATTTTTTACTGTTTTTGTGATTTTTGGGTATTTTTCCAGGTATTTTTGGTATTTTTTTAAATAGCTAAACAAGGCAAAACAGTGAAATATGTGCTGGCTATGAGAAATATGGGATTTAAAAATAGCAACCAGTACTCAAAATTTTTCACACTAATTTTCAAATGAAGCTACTAATATATAGAGTAAACAGGAACTGAATTTGTGATTTTTGGAGTTTTCTTTGATTTTATATATTTTTTTGAAGTTTTTGAGTGTTTTTAAATTTTTAGTGTTTTTCTTTTGAGATTTTTAGTGATTTTTGGAATGAGACTAAAATATGGTAAAATAGACACTAGGGAATTTTTGTGGAAATTTTCGAAGTGTTTTAATATTTTTATGGATTTTCTAATGCAAACAGTAAAATAAATGCATGTTTTTTATTTTTAATAAATATGAAAATGCGATAAAAATGCAATGCGAAAATATGACGTGCAAGTACAAGTTACCAAGAGCTTAAGCCTATTTTTGTGGAATTTTTGGACTTAAAATGATAATTTAGATAATTAGAACAAGCATCCAAATTTTAAACAGTCCTGACAGGGGTATATATGCAATTTCTCAAACATCTAGGGGAAAACATGCAATTTTCCACAAAACTTTACACTAAAAGTTCAACTTTTTGTACCAAAAACTAATTACCAGACCCGCAAGGGTATCTAAACAATTTTCCCACCAGGGCGCGTGCACGCGCCTGGCGAGGACCAAAATGTAATTTTCTAACAACCTGGGGGCCTACTTGCAATATTTCCAAAAGTATAACACGTGATAGCAGAGTTTTGGTACTAAAACAAAATACACAAAATGCTGAGGGTGCCCTTGCAAAATGCCCACACCGCACGTGAACTGGTCATGTGAGGTGACGTGGCGAGGGACCTAAGTGCAAATAAGAGAAGCTTAGGGGTCTTTGTGCAAATATTACAAAACAATTACACTACAAACGAAAGTTTTTAGACTAAACTATAAATACAAAATGCGCGACGGTTAAGGTGCAAAATACCCTCGGCGCGCGATCCAACGGCGGAGAAGAGGCCACTTGACACGTGGCGCGCTACGGACGGCTGATGACGCTTCGCTGGTGGACGTCTGAGATTAGATCTCGGCTGAGATCAACGGTGGCTTTTGGGCTGATGATCGGACGGTCCACGTTCTAACTGGAGGGGCTCCCTTGATCGGACGGTGGCGAAGGCAGCTGGAAGAGCACGGCGGAGCTCCGGCTGGGCGAAGTTCCTCGAGCTCCTCCGGCCAGCTCCGGTGGCTTTTGGGCTTCAAAATCGGGCTGCTGCCTCCTCAGGTCCTTGACGAGTCGCTAAATACGGTGTTTAATTCGGTCACGTTGTAATACGTGTACTTAGCGATTCAGTCAGAACCGAGAGAAGATCTCCGTGAAGAGTGTCTCGGCTTAATTTATATCCCGGGCAAGTCCGGGGTCGAATACAGGGAGGCAAAGGAACAACTTGGGTTTAATTCGAAAATTAAGTTTTAGATTTCAGTGCGGTATTTTTATAATTTTTTTTATGCAAGTAGAATGCCAAAAACAAAATGCGGGTGAATCAAGACACTAAGAAAACATACAACAAGGCCAAATTAATTTTAATGAGAAATTAATCCAATTCAGCCAAATTATATTTTTCCTAGAGTCCTAATCCAGAGATGAATGCAAGGTACTTTTTTTGGAATTTTAGGGGTTAAAATGCAACAAGGAAAAATGCACACTTTTTATGGGTTTTTTCGCAATTTCTCACACAAACAGTAAGCAAAAATTATGAAAAATTTACTGAAATGAAAACATGATGCAAGAAGACTACACTAATTTTTTTGGAATTTTCTGACAAAGTATGAATTTTTTATGGATTTTTTAGTGAAGACAGAGTGGAAATGAGTAATTAATTCCTATTAAATCCACATTATCAAATTAGTCAGAGATCAAATTATCTCAAAAAGATATTTAGATAAGCAATACAGGAGACTTGAAATTTCGTGAAAAGGATGTCTGTAGATTTAATTAAAAATCAAATACTAATTTCACTCTATGATTTATTTCAGGCACAAGATAACTCCAATAGACGTGAAATTTGGACAGCAATTACATCACATATCAAGGCATCACATATAATTTTTGTGGAGTTTTTAGAGCAACCGTTTGTGAGATAATAATTTAATGGCACAGAATAGGTAAACTATGCAAAATTTCAGTTAACCATTTTTAATTAATTACCCATTACTCATAAAAATACAAATAAATAGTTAAAATGTAGACAAGTAGTTGCTCAACATAAAGGTATTTTTATTTGAATCAAATGAAGCAAGTTGGATGTCCAAATTAATAAGGAAACACAGGGGTGTTTGTGCAAACTGAAAATTGAAAAGAAACAAGACAAATATGTACAGGGACGTTTTTGTAATTACAGAAACATGAAAGAAATAACTTGCAATTTTTACAAATAAAACAATATGAAAATTGACCTTCTTCTTCGTTGAATTGGAAGAACCCAAAACGAGTGGGGGCGGCGGCGTCGGATGCGGCCGGCGGGGGAGCGGGCGCGGCCGCGCGCGGAGATGGCAGAGGAGGCGGCGCTTGTGGCCGCTAGGAGATGGCAGAGGAGGCGGCGCCGGTGGCCGCTGCGTGTGGAGGAGTTGGGGCCACGCGGGGGCGCGGCTGGAGGAGCGCCGCCTTGCGCGGCCGCTTAAAGCGGCGGAGGGCGGCGAGGAGAGGAGGCGGCGCCTCCGGCGGGGCGCGGCCGCGCGCTGGGGGCGGTGGAGACGAGTGGGGGCGGCGGCGGCGGTGGGAACTTCCCCCACCGCTGCTGCGTTACTTTTTTTTGTTTTGTTTTGTTTTTTTTTTATTTCTTTTTTTTTCTGCTGTAATGCAAACTAAATTTTTTTATATTTTTTTTGTTTTGTTTAAACAGAAAATGATCAAATGCAAAATGAACAAGTGTTTTTTTTAATTTTTTTTGTTTAAATAAAAAGATGAAGAAATGCAAAATGATAAATATGAACAAATGCAAATATGAGGTTGGGTTGATCGTGATGATATGAAAATAAAAATGATATGGGGTTATGATGGATAAAAAAATGATGGTGATCTAAACGATAAGGAAACAAGATATTAGATAAAATAAAATAACAAGAGAAACAAGGAGGAATACTTACCTGATTCTTCGCCGGATTGGCGGAGCAGCTACGCTGAACTCCTGTTGTCGCCTCGATCCGATTGGCGAAATCAAAATCGGAGAAGCTACGCGAGCTCGACGGGGAACTCGTGACGCGAAGCGGAGCTCCGCGGATCTCACCTGAAGGAGGTCGTCGCTTGAGGACGATGCTTCGCAGCTGTCACCAATAAAACACTCCAAGCTCTCTCCTTATTCTATAAGAATGGTGTATGGGGAAAAATGTGGATGTGGAGATGATTATAAAGAGATGAATAATGGGAGTTAGAGAGGTGGTGGTGTTGAATGAGAAGTTAGATTATTGGTGGAGTTGAATGGGAGGTTATATGAAGAATATGGAGTGGAATGGAGGTTGAAAGAAGACTTGGAGGTTAATGGAGAAAGGGAAGTTATTGTAGAGAATGTTATTAAATAAATAAAAAATGAAATGAAATAAAGTAGGCTACTAAAAAGAGAAAATTAAATAAAGAGAAGAAAAAGAGTGGGGAATTTACAAAAAGAAGATATACAACATGTACATTTTTTTGTTTGCTTTTCTTTTTATATTTTTTTTGTCTTTTTAATAGTAGATATGTACAATCGGAAAATACAATAAAATAGTACAATCAAAATACAACACCACAATGATTTTTTTTTGGATTTTTAGTAATTAAGAAAGATAAAATAAAAAATGAAGAAAGAAAGAATATATACATAATATACAATGTACATCTAGGTCCCAAAACCCAACTTTTGCAAATGAGCTCCGATTTTAATGAAAGCACTTCCGTTGGATAGATAATTTTCTAACTTGAACTTTAAAAGTGAGTTTGGTGAATTTGGAGTTCATACGGTGCGGGAATTTAGCTTGGAAGTTGGTCTTTACGGCTTTTTCCCATTGGGATCTAGGAGCATTTGTTTGAGGTAAATTTTGTTTTATATTTTTGTATTTTTATATACATTGATATGAAAATGTTGGAGAAAGAATTAGCCAAAAAGGAGTTGAAATGAAATTATTAAAAAATAGATGATGTTTTGGGCTATTTACAGGTGAAAAACTCCTTTGATTTTGCGGCTTTTATTGTTAGTTTATTTTATACAATCTAATATACAATAATTAATGTATTTTATTTACAAGAGTCATTTGTTAATTTATTGATTTTATATACATTTATTAGATAATTTACTCGTGGATTTTGCTAAGATCAAGATATTGAGATGATGAATCGTGGATTCATCACCCCCCTATACTTAAACTTTGCTAGTCCTCGAGCAAATAAAGAATGAATAAGTTAGGTTAACCCCTGACTGTGCATGTGAATACAAGACTTGATCCGTTCAACTCTCGGTTTAGAGATCCTAAAATTCTAAGCTGAACCAAGCTCTAGTCAAAAGGTATCCAATTTCCCTAATCATCAGACTCTCTTTGTATACGTATATATAAGGGATATGACTTTAAGTGTTGACTGCAGTTACAAGAGTAGAGTCACAACGTCACCCAAGGTTCCAGTCCAAGAGACTCTCCTATGGACCCAATCCTCAACACTAGGGAATAAATCATTTCTTGCATCCAATCCACCGTCTCTTTAGTTGTCAGACTTGAAAGTGTAGATGGAAGGCCAGTTGATGGAGGGCATAGGATTATGTTATTTCTTCTCTCCCTCTCATTGAAACAAGGATCCTCTCGAGTGCCTTATTACGCAACACATTTTTTTGGTGTTGATCAGTGCGTCCGTCAAGAGAAGTTGGAGCCGTCTGCACTTGTTTTCCTGGGAGTACACCGGGGTGTGTCTTTTTTGAGTATCTATTATACCTTCTACACCCAGACTTGTAGCATTTACGATGCAGAACCCTTTTTTGGTGCAAGCCCGACTCCTGGTCCTAATAGTGGTGGTCCAAGTGGACACTTTTGAAATGGTTGGGAGCGCTCGCCTTTGGTGGAAGCTCTTTGATATTTGACTTTGTATGGAATGAGAGCTTTTCTTTGACATTTCATTGACTTGTAGTATTTTTGGCTAGCTCCACTGCTTTTACCAAGAGTTAGCGCACACTGATCAACAATTTTTTTATTTTATCACACCTTGGCACATAGGTAGATGTCAAGAGATAGTACAAGAACCATGTTCTCATACTGGCTAAAGATGCTGACACTCAGGTTTCATGAAGCCTTCATTGATTTTATCCCATCCTCGAGCATCATCAAATCAAGTCCAAACTCAAATCCCTCATCCTAGTTCCTCAAGTGAAATTACAACTCATCTCAACATAACTGCAATCGTGTATGTGAGGTGCTGATCATATTCTTAAGGTAGAGACTAAGCATGCAATATAGCACACAAATCTTTCAAACTAGGGAAATGTGAATAATTAAGTCCAAGACCCTAATGACTAAGGCTGGTTAACTCAAAATCTCAAGACCTCATAAACCAAGTGCTCTTGAACATCACTAGTCTTGTGTGAAAGTGAATTGTGTCAGGGATTAAATCAACTTATTAGTTAGTTTTTTTTAGTTTTTGTTTTTTTTAGTTTTTTTATGAATGTTTTTTTGTTGTTTTTTTGTTGTTTTTTTTAAGTTTTGGAAAAAGTTTTTTTTAGAAGTTTTTTTTTCAAAAAGGTTTTTTTTGTTTTTTTTGTTTTTTTTGACAAACAAAGGCATTTTTTTTAAAAAAGAGAGGTGAATAAGAAAAGACTTTTTTTTTTGAAAAAGTTTTTTTTAGCAAAAGAGGATTTTTTTTTGAAAAGTTTTTTTAAGCAAATAAAGAAAAAGAGTTTTTTTAGGAAAAAGTTTTTTTTACCCATCCCATAATTATTGTATAATATATACAAAAATACGTGAAAGTACGAGCTATGGGTAAAGTATATTAATATATACACGCCCCCCTATACTTAGCATGTGCTATGTCCTCATGGCATAAGAAGCGAGAAAAAAGATATAGCTCGTGCTAAGCGTAGGATGGCTAAAATAATAAATAGTATAGAAGTCGATCCGCCCCCCCTATACTTAGGCTCTGGACAGCCTAAGTGTAGAAGAAGAGCAAAAATAGGGAGGACGAGGTCAAGAGGAGAAATGGATGAGTATGTACACATGGCGGGCATCGGCTCCCCCTATACTTAGGCTCTTGGTAAGCCAAAGTATAGGACAAGATTAAGTATGAGAACCGATGTGATCTGGAGAATATACAAAGAAGGGAGAATGTTCAAGAGGAGTGAATCTGTACAGGGATCAAGAAGGTTTGTGACAGACCTTCTTGCGGGAGCGAGGGGGTGGGTAGTATACATATGTGTCGCTGTCAGAATCGTTCGTAGAGGAATAATAGTGAGGTGTGGGGAACGTCCAACGAGGGTCGACACATGGCTGCTTGCTCAAATATGGCTTCAGAACAGCTGAACTGAGCTCACTCATATAGATCACCTCATCCGGACCTGATGAGGACTCCTCGGAAAGTTCCTTCTCTGGTAAGTCGAAGGCAACTTTCTTAATTGGTTTTCTAGAACCTGAAGCATGAAGAGGAAGAGGAGAGTGACAAGTCTTGAGGGGTTCGGGGGAACACCTCGAATAATTAATACTCTTCTTCTTCTTACCAGATGACCGACTAGAGGATGGAGCAATCGATTTATCAAGATTGGTCAATTTGGTCCCAGTTTTCTCCTTTGGTGTATGTCCTGGATGTGGTGTGTGTGAGGTTCTGACCAGAGGTTCATCATCAGATGAGTCTCCATATGCATTGTAATACTCCTGCAGGGTCAGCACACATCTCTGATAAGGCACAGTGTTCTCAGTTGGCTTGACATTGTTGGTTTCTTGTGTCGGATCATCGAAATGATCAAGGCAATCCACAAAGGTCATGTCCAACTCAATGATAGCTTCTGGTCGTGAGTCCTCTCTAGAAGCTGTCGCGGTGGTGGTGCAAGCAGTAGGCGGTGTGTAGTTGTAGGGAGTCTCTAAACCAATGGTCGTCTGGACAGTCGGTATCTCAGGTGTAGTAGAGAGACGGGACTCAACTGTCTCTCGAAGGTCACGACTGTCTGCAACTTTATGGGTTACCTTAGAATATCGTGTGTCCTCAAAGATCGGGTGAGGTCGGAGTGCTCCCAATGCATAGAAATCGATCTCCCGAGTCTCACAATCTATAGTTGCCTTAGCCAAGGCTAAGAACGGCTTCCCAAGAATGATCGGACATTGGGTGAACTCTCCTCGGTGCTCAATGTCAATGATCGTGAAGTCTATCTCTAGTAGAGCACCTTGAAAAGTGACGATGACTGAAATGGTTCCTCTCGACCGTTTAATGGTCTGATCTGCCAACTGAATGATCTCTCTTGACTTCTTGGCAGATCCGAGTTTGAGCTTGGCTAACACGGAGGTCGGGAGGATATTAATCGGTAAGTCATCATCGATTCTTGCGTGGGTGAATGTGGTATCTTTGATTTCACAATCAAATCTAGGTAACCGTTTTACTCTACGGCTCTTGGTTCTTCTCCCTATCATCAAAGATGTGGCCATAGACACTATATGTATCTCAGTCCTTGTTCTCTTATTGTCCGACCTTTTAGGAATCAATTTACTTCTCACAAATCTTTTAAGGTCAGGAAAGTGCTCAATGGCCATTATTAAGGGAAGCTCAAAATTCAACTTTCTATCCAATGCTTCCCTAATCGCAGGATCCAATTTTTTTAGATCTTTTCCTTTTTCAATTTTTATGGTATTTTCTGAGTTTTCAATTTTTTTGGTCTTTTTGGTAGGTGAAGGAGGATTAGGAGAATGTACAGACTCTGGTTTGGAGAGAAAGTGGTTAGTAGAAGAGGGAGGTAGAAGGGACTCCAGCTGTACATGATGTATGGTCAATCCGGTGTCTTCCAGGTTTTTAAAATTCAATCCGCAAGATCCATGATCCACATTCCTACCTGTACTCTTAATCAGTCTACCAATATCATCCTCCAATAAGTTCTCATGATACATCATGAGAGAAGTCTGCTCAGTTGGAGGATACTGCTGAGAACTTGGGATCTTATATTCAACACATCTTGACTCAGGCGTGTACTGCCGGGTTGAGTATGACCCATCTGTATGGCAGATGTTGGTCGGAGCCTCATAAGGTGGAGTCAGTAGACAGGGGGTATGTAGATCGGTCTCATGAGTCCAATCCCCTGTATATGTCGGCTCTCCGAATGGGTGATATGAAGGTTGGTCAATGTGGTCTCTATCACTCAGGTCAATCAAGTCAGGAAGATCGTATGGTGCATGCCTCTCCATTCGGTTAGTTTGATCGACCGTGTTGTACCCAAAGTTCAAGTCAGGATGTGTATAGGTCAATTCTTGTCCAGTCCCAACTCGAGATGAGAATGAGGTATGTGGGTTCAACTGATTATGCCAATCATTCATCTCAGCAGTCACTTGCTCTTCGATTGGTTCCTTGATTCCAGCAAGCGGACGAGAATATGTTGAGTCAATACAGGGTGGTTGTGGGTCATGGGCATAAGAATGTGGGATAGGTGAGAAGGACGAAGAAGTGCGGAAGTCAGTCGGAGTTCTGACTTCGCGGTTGGGGTGTGCGTATGAAGAGGAATGAGAGGGTGGAGATGATCGGAATATGGTCGAAGAAGGGTAACTTGGATATGATGACCAAAATTCTGACATCTTGGAAGGGAGATGGGAGAATGAAGCGGATCGAGGAAGAAAGCGTGCAAGTGCACCGAATAACTCACAAACAAACAAACAGACAAACACAAGAGCAAACCCAGAGTTCACCTACTCAACACAGTGATGGTCGCAAAAGTCCGACCGTTTATCTTTTCAGTTTTAATTAGGTGATAAATCAAGATATCAATCCAATTAAGCAAGGCTCAAAAGTAGGTTTTGGGCACTATCCTAGGGATGCGTCCTCACCTCTCAACAATCACAATTAGCCAAGCATACAATGAGGGTTTTGCTCTCCCAAAACAAGTGTTAGTTTTAATCAGTTTTTTTTGGTCAACTCTGATTAGCAGTCCCGATTTTAAGTTTGGTTATCACTTGATTAGTCCACCAAACAAAGCACGCCTAACGATCAGTCCCGATTTCCTTTTAACCTAAGTTTCAAAAACCAAGGGGAGGGAGTCGAGAAAAACCGATGCAAATAATGAAATCAATGATGCATGCCCAGTTCAGAAGACTTACAGTGATCCTCACGCTCTACATGCGGGATGCAAGGCAGAATTGAAATTTTATACTAATATGAATGCAAACGAGAAACCGTTCCTAGACAAGCAGTTCTATTAGCGAGTGATGAACAAGTTTAATTTGACTAATAGCCCAGCGGTCTAAGTGCGTCTCGTTAAATGTGATGTGTGGTCCTAAAAGTTACGAGCACAAGCAATAAAGATATTCTAATAAAATGCTCTAAGAGCCGTGAGTGCAAGTCCTATTCTACGTCAATCAACCACACAACCACGAGCGGGTCAAATGTCCAGTCCGGATACAAACGCGAGCTCTCAAACAAGAGCCGCTGTAAAGGAGCAACTACCTAAATAATTACAACGATTTACAAAAATTCTCTCGAAGATAAATAAATTCTCCAAGCTCTTCAGCAGTCGGCGCGCGTCGCGTCCGTCGACCTCCGATGCACTCCAAGTCCACCGGGCCCTCGCAAGGAAAAAGAGATTTATATTAGAGAGATAAACAACAAAATATATACAAGAATATGAAGACAAATAATTGAAAGGAAATGGATTAATTACAAGTGGGCTCGGGGGTCAGACTACCCGAGTAAATGGAAAACTAAATCCAAATTTTTAAATTAATCCCTAAGCCGTTTGCCTCCCCGGCAACGGCGCCATCTGACGAGTCGCTAAATACGGTGTTTAATTCGGTCACGTTGTAATACGTGTACTTAGCGATTCAGTCAGAACCGAGAGAAGATCTCCGTGAAGAGTGTCTCGGCTTAATTTATATCCCGGGCAAGTCCGGGGTCGAACACAGGGAGGCAAAGGAACAACTTGGGTTTAATTCGAAAATTAAGTTTTAGATTTCAGTGCGGTATTTTTATAATTTTTTTATGCAAGTAGAATGCCAAAAACAAAATGCGGGTGAATCAAGACACTAAGAAGACATACAACAAGGCCAAATTAATTTTAATGAGAAATTAATCCAATTCAGCCAAATTATATTTTTCCTAGAGTCCTAATCCAGAGATGAATGCAAGGTACTTTTTTTGGAATTTTAGGGGTTAAAATGCAACAAGGAAAAATGCACACTTTTTATGGGTTTTTTCGCAATTTCTCACACAAACAGTAAGCAAAAATTATGAAAAATTTACTGAAATGAAAACATGATGCAAGAAGACTACACTAATTTTTTTGGAATTTTCTGACAAAGTATGAATTTTTTATGGATTTTTTAGTGAAGACAGAGTGGAAATGAGTAATTAATTCCTATTAAATCCACATTATCAAATTAGTCAGAGATCAAATTATCTCAAAAAGATATTTAGATAAGCAATATAGGAGACTTGAAATTTCGTGAAAAGGATGTCTGTAGATTTAATTAAAAATCAAATACTAATTTCACTCTATGATTTATTTCAGGCACAAGATAACTCCAATAGACGTGAAATTTGGACAGCAATTACATCACATATCAAGGCATCACATATAATTTTTGTGGAGTTTTTAGAGCAACCGTTTGTGAGATACTAATTTAATGGCACAGAATAGGTAAACTATGCAAAATTTCAGTTAACCATTTTTAATTAATTACCCATTACTCATAAAAATACAAATAAATAGTTAAAATGTAGACAAGTAGTTGCTCAACATAAAGGTATTTTTATTTGAATCAAATGAAGCAAGTTGGATGTCCAAATTAATAAGGAAACACAGGGGTGTTTGTGCAAACTGAAAATTGAAAAGAAACAAGACAAATATGTACAGGGATGTTTTTGTAATTACAGAAACATGAAAGAAATAACTTGCAATTTTTACAAATAAAACAATATGAAAATTGACCTTCTTCTTCGTTGAATTGGAAGAACCCAAAACGAGTGGGGGCGGCGGCGTCGGATGCGGCCGGCGGGGGAGCGGGCGCGGCCGCGCGCGGAGATGGCAGAGGAGGCGGCGCTTGTGGCCGCTAGGAGATGGCAGAGGAGGCGGCGCCGGTGGCCGCTGCGTGTGGAGGAGTTGGGGCCACGCGGGGGCGCGGCTGGAGGAGCGCCGCCTTGCGCGGCCGCTTAAAGCGGCGGAGGGCGGCGAGGAGAGGAGGCGGCGCCTCCGGCGGGGTGCGGCCGCGCGCTGGGGGCGGTGGAGACGAGTGGGGGCGGCGGCGGCGGTGGGAACTTCCCCCACCGCTGCTGCGTTACTTTTTTTTTGTTTTGTTTTGTTTTTTTTATTTCTTTTTTTTTCTGCTGTAATGCAAACTAAATTTTTTATATTTTTTTTGTTTTGTTTAAATAGAAAATGATCAAATGCAAAATGAACAAGTGTTTTTTTTTAATTTTTTTGTTTAAATAAAAAGATGAAGAAATGCAAAATGATAAATATGAACAAATGCAAATATGAGGTTGGGTTGATCGTGATGATATGAAAATAAAAATGATATGGGGTTATGATGGATAAAAAATGATGGTGATCTAAATGACAAGGAAACAAGATATTAGATAAAATAAAATAACAAGAGAAACGAGGAGGAATACTTACCTGATTCTTCGCCGGATTGGCGGAGCAGCTACGCTGAACTCCTGTTGTCGCCTCGATCCGATTGGCGAAATCAAAATCGGAGAAGCTACGCGAGCTCGACGGGGAACTCGTGACGCGAAGCGGAGCTCCGCGGATCTCACCTGAAGGAGGTCGTCGCTTGAGGACGATGCTTCGCAGCTGTCACCAACAAAACACTCCAAGCTCTCTCCTTATTCTATAAGAATGGTGGATGGGGAAAAATGTGGATGTGGAGATGATTAGAAAGAGATGAATAATGGGAGTTAGAGAGGTGGTGCTGTTGAATGAGAAGTTAGATTATTGGTGGAGTTGAATGGGAGGTTATATGAAGAATATGGAGTGGAATGGAGGTTGAAAGAAGACTTGGAGGTTAATGGAGAAAGGGAAGTTATTGTAGAGAATGTTATTAAATAAATAAAAAATGAAATGAAATAAAGTAGGCTACTAAAAAGAGAAAATAAAATAAAGAGAAGAAAAAGAGTGGGGAATTTACAAAAAGAAGATATACAACATGTACATTTTTTTGTTTGCTTTTCTTTTTATTTTTTTTGTCTTTTTAGTAGTAGATATGTACAATCGGAAAATACAATAAAATAGTACAATCAAAATACAACACCACAATGATTTTTTTTTTTATTTTTATTAATTAAGAAAGATAAAATAAAAAATGAAGAAAGAAAGAATACATACATAATATACAATGTACATCTAGGTCCCAAAACCCAACTTTTGCAAATGAGCTCCGATTTTAATGAAACCACTTCCGTTGGATAGATAATTTTCTAACTTAACTTTAAAAATGAGTTTGGTGAATTTGGAGTTCATACGGAGCGGGAATTTAGCTTGGAAGTTGGTCTTTACGGCTTTTTCCCATTGGGATCTAGGAGCATTTGTTTGAGGTAAATTTTGTTTTATATTTTTTTATTTGTATATACATTGATATGAAAATGTTGGAGAAAGAATTAGCCAAAAAGGAGTTGAAATGAAATTATTAAAAAATAGATGAAGTTTTGGGCTATTTACAGGTGAAAAACTCCTTTGATTTTGCGGCTTTTATTGTTAGTTTATTTTATACAATCTAATATACAATAATTAATGTATTTTATTTACAAGAGTCATTTGTTAATTTATTGATTTTATATACATTTATTAGATAATTTACTCGTGGATTTTGCTAAGATCAAGATATTGAGATGATGAATCGTGGATTCATCAGTCCTCCTCTATCGTCTGGAGTCGTCAAAAAGCCACAGCGGTGGTCGTGGTGCTCGCTGTGGCTGACGGAGCTGGGAGGCTTCGTTGGCTCCAGTGAGCTTCAAAACTCGCCTCCAGATGCTCTCAAATGCACGTTGACCTGCAAAACGAGTCAAGGGGTCCAAGGCAAACTGCCTGGACCCTTGAATGGACGTGGGGGAGCGTGGATCGACGGGGAGATGATCGGCCGGAGGCGCGCTCCGGCCAAGTGAATAGATCTAGCGATTAAAGCGACGAATCTCGGATTTTTTTTGGTAATTTTTAATCCTAAGGGTAAAAGGAGCTAAATACATAAAAGGAATGAGAGGGGAAGGGCCCTCAATGGCCGGAGCCAGAGGGAGAAGGGTTACCTCGACCGCCGGGTTGCGGGAGGTGCTGGGAGCTTCTCCGACCTCGATCACCTAGGCTGAAGAGCGTGATCTGGAGTTGTCACCTCCAGGAAGCTCTTGAGCGCACGAAGGTGGAGAGGGGTGGTCCGAAGGAAGTCCAACCGAGGATGGAAGTGGCGGAGCTCTATTTGAAGAAGTTTGGATGCGTGACTTTGAGAAGAAGTCATAGGCGGGCGAGGAAGATCTGGGCAGATCTGGCAAGACGGCGATGGAGATGGATCAACAGGGATCAAGTTCCATGAAGGAAGCGGCGGCCAAGGACGAGAGACGTGGCCTCGAAAAATCCACCAAAGTGGGCAAAAATCGAGGCCACCGCGGACCCAGGGGTCAAGGACAGACTGTTGACCCGCCGGTCAACAGTCGGAGGCTCCTGGTTGGTCCACGTGGACCAACCAGGGAAAAGATTGAGAAATTATTTTATTAATTCGATAAAAAATAGAAAACAGTCGAATTAATTTTTGGTTATTAAATAAAAATGTTTATTTTTTGTTGTATTTTATTCCGATTTTTATTTATTTTTATGAAATGTATTTTTACAAGTTTACATTTACACCCCTATATAGGTATATTATCTATATATTTTAGTATTTCATTTTTATTTTGTACATTTAATTTTATTTATTTTGTTTATTATTTTGTATAAGTATAAAATACTTTTATATACACAAATATGTTTTTATTTTATTTTTTTCTGATATGTTTTGTATATGGAATAAAATATAAGTATAAAATGTATAGGTATAAGTATAGATATAATACCTGTATACCCTATATATGTATGTATTTTATTTTGAGTTTTATTTAGGTTTTTATTCCAATTTTAATGTTCATAATCATTAGAAGTAATATTTACAACATTATAAAAATATAAAATCATAAAAATAATAAGTAAAGAATAAATGGAATATTTTATTCTGTACACTTATACAATATGGGTCCAAAACTCAACTTTCAAACCGTAGCTCCGCTAAATGCGAAACCACCACCATTAAATAGCTTATTTTCTTCTATATACAATTAAAGGTGAATATGCTGCATTTGGAGTTTTTATTTATGAGATACGGGTCTGGGAAGTTGGCATTTTGGAATTTTATTCAGACCATAACTTTTTATCTGTACATTATTTGTTTGTGGACTCAATTTTGTGTTTTTCCTCATTAAATTATCTACAATTTTCATGTACAAAGTTTCTTTATTTGATGTACAAAAGGTGGAACCAAAAATAGGTCCCAAAATGAATAAAGAATGAATATAGCAATATGGGTATTTGACCCTTATCTCCACCTACTTTATTCCTTGTCGACCTATTCATCAAGATGCCTAGGTCTCGGGGTTTTAGGTCATAAAATATTTACAATACTTTATTCTTTTTCTTTTCTTTATTTATTCTATAATTTTGGCTTTAATTACAATATTTTATACACTATTTAGATGCACATGCATGAATGCTAAGATGATGTATTTAAGGCTATTTACAGGCCTTTGCTAGGGTTTTAGGTGCCAAAATGATAGAATAAAGATGATAAAATGTGGATTCATCAATTCCCTCGATGGATTTGGAAATTTCTTTAGGGCTTTTAAACCTAAGACTAAGGCGAGTAAAATGTGAACGAAATAATGTGGAATGGGGGCTGCCTCGACGATGTATCACCAGAGGGAAGGTACCTCAACCGCCGAAGTTGGGGGAGGTTGTGAGCCACCTCAGGCGACGCTCGACCCTCCTGAAGACCTCAAGAAGAAGTTGTCACCTTCCTGGAGGTTCAAGGATCGAAAGGGGAGCTAAACCTATGGAGTGAGGGGTTCAAATTCGATGAGGAAGTCGGGTGTGCGTTATATGGGGTTTGACCATGTGTCTAAGGCACTCCAAAGATCGAGTAATATCTAGTGAATCGATGGCTCTTTCCCCCAAAACACGCAAGGGCGTGATAGACCAGGAATCGAGGGACAAAAGTCATGAAGGAATCGATCTCAAAAAGTGCAAGATGGAGGCTGGAAAAATCGACAAAAAGGGGGTCAAATCAATGTATGATAGAGGCACATGGGGGAGGACGACCAGTTGACCGGGGTCAACTGGGGTTGGCTCCTGGTTGGTCCACGTGGACCAACCAGGAAAAATCCCTGGTTTTTATTTTGTACGTGGACCAACCAGGAAAAATCCCTGGTTTTATTTTGTAAATTCAATTTAAAATAGTAAATTAATTAATTAAATTTTGATTATTAAATAAAAAATGTTTATTATTTTTAAAGGTATTTTATGATGATTTTTAATTATTTTTATGAGGTATATTTTTACAAGTTGCTTTTTATAGCTTATATAGGTATAATATCTATATATTTTATTCTTGTATTTTTATTTTGTGTTTTTAATTTATTTATTTTTATTTATTATTTTATAAATTTATAAAATACTTTTATACACTTAAATATATATTTTTTTCTGAAGTATTTTGGATAGTTAATAGAATATAAGTATGTATTATACAAGTATGTATATAGGTCCGATACCTATGTATTAGATATAGGTATTTTTATTTTTATGCTTATTTGAGTTTTTCTTCTGATTTTAATGTACATATATATTACAAGTAATATTTACAAAATTATAAAAATATAAAAAATATAATAATAATGAATAAATAATAAATTGAATATTTTAATCTGTACAAGTATACAAGTAGGGTCCAAAACTCAACTTTCAAACCGTAACTCCGAAAAATACGAAACCACCTCCATTAAATATATTATTTTATGTTATATAAAATTAAAGGTGAGTTTGTTACATTTCAAATTTTTATTTGCAAGATACGGGTCTGGGAAGTTGGAGTTCTGGAATCTTATTCAGACCATAACTTTTTATCTGTACATTATTTTTCAGTGAAATCAATTTTGTATTTTTCTTTATTTAATTATCTACAACTTTCATGTACAAAGTTTCTTTATTTGAGGTATAGAAAGTGGAACCAAAAATAGGTCCCAAAATAAATAAAGAATGAATAAAAACAAAGGGGATTTTATTATATTTTGGCCCTTATCTCCCCCTACTTTATTCCTTGTCGACCTATTCATCAAGATGCCTAGGTCTCGGGGTTTCGGGTCATAAAATATTTACAATATTTTGTGCTTTTTCTTTTTTTTGATTTATTATATAATTTTGGCTTAATTACAGTATTTTATACACTATTTACATGTACATGCATGAATGGTAAGATGCTGGATTTAATGCTATTTACACGCTATTGCTAGGGTTTTTTATGCCAAAATGATAGAATAAAGATGACGAAATGTGGCTTCATCAGTAGACCCTGTACATCCTTCCACTCGGATTTCCCTTCATGTATAGCTTACTATACTTAGGATTACTTGATCCTAAGTATAGGGGGAAATACCAAGTGATCTCTATTCCTTGATCCATCTTTGTATATACCATTCCTTTTCACTTACCTATACTAAGCACGAGTTATGTCTTCTTCATCGCTCTTGATTACTCTGAGGACATCGTTCAAGCTAAGAATAGGGGGGTGTCATATATATTTCATATATACTTTAGCCATAACTCGTACTTTGTGTGAGTGTGTTAATAAATAAAAATGGCTAAAAATCCATAAAAATTTAAAGTTTCCCTTGTACATAAAATTTTTCTTGCACATACCTATTTATTTATAAAAATTATTTTCGTACAAATGTTTGTAAAATTGATTTGTGTACATAGCTTGTACATATTTTCAAATAAAAATTATGTATATAAACCAAAATTTTTGTAAAATGTTTTGAAAAACAAAAAGTTTGCAAAAACCTTGTGTAAATCTTTGTAAATATTTTGCAAAACTTCGCATTCATGCATACATCCATGTTTTCAAACATTTTCCAAAAATTTTGCACAATTGGAAAATTTTGAAAAATTGCATCTTTGTAGATACTTGCACAGTTTTTCTAAATCATAGTTGACGGAGAACCGAAGAACCGAAGAAGACGGAGAACCGAAGAACGTCGAAGCGGCGGCGCGGTGGCGAAGGCGACGACGATTCTCTCCTCTAGAGTTTGGTGGACGGCCACCAAGTAGAGGGAGAAAGAGTTGGCATGTATGGAGAAGAAGGGAAGAGAGATAGTTCCAAAAATACATTTCAAGAGAGAGCATGGTATGCCTCTCTATTTATAGGGTTTTGGGATCCATGGATCTCAATCCATCGGACATATGAAATCAATGGGTGAGATTGATTTATGTCAATCCAATGGTCAAGATTGTTGTTGTAAAAAACAACAAATTTGGATTAAAATATATTTGACAAAATCAAATACAAATTAGTCCAAAATTACACCAAATAAATAAGGAGAGAATATACATGGAGATTACATCTCCATGTACATTCCATATGGACGACCACCCATTCCTATTTGGAATTGGGTGTCGCCCAAGCTTTCCATGAGGAGAGCAATCTCATGACATGTCATGAGATTGCATATCTCCATGGAAATATCTTTATTTATTTCCAACAACTTTTGTTGGGTTTTATTCTTCAAAAATAATTCACAATTATATTTGAGAATATTGCAATCTTGCCATGGGAAAAATTGTGAATCATATTCACAACCCAAAACAACATATAATTTACATTGTCAATTAATTACACGATGTGTATCCAATACACATAATAATTAATCAACACATATAAATTATAATTGGCTCTCTCTAATACATTATAAATCACACTTATAATATATTTTGAATAATTGGATATTTCTATCCACATTATTCTTATCCACATTAATTAAATCACATTTAATTATATTGGATAATTTCTTCATACATAAGGATGATTAAGTGACATTTAATCATCATTTCTTCATTGCTTAGATCTTATGGCATTTTTCTTGAACCCTTCAAGAATAATGCAATCTCTTCGCAGATACATAGTGATAAGGACAGGGCGATTGTATTGTTCCACGTATAGTGACATGGATACTGAGATCGTATCTCAAATCCAGATCGCGGGCCTCCCATAGATGCTTGATTAAATCAAGACCGTAAATCTAATCTTCTCATTGTATCTAAATCATATTCAGATCGATGTCCAACACTTGGACCAAGATCCGATCACTTCTCTACTGAGAGGAGTCACTAAAATCCAGACCCGTTTCATTACTCCCTAGGAATGGAAGCGTCATGGTTATACAATCGTTTATGATCACATCACCCTCTGGTATTCCCAATACCTGTACATCCTGCATACTGGAAGACCTAGAATAAACCCGAAGTATTAGATCAATTTTATACTGTCTACTTCATGTTCTATCAGTAAGTTTCTCATTCGATCATTGGGAGTCGGTATCGATCATATACTTTCCAAAAGCATATATCATACCTAGGTCTTGATCACATACTTTCCAAAAGTATATATCAAACCTACAAATTCAGTCAAGCTTTCAAAGCGAGACGACCATGCGCATGGAATTTGATTCTTCCCAATATCTCATGAGTGAGCTCATGTCTTCCGGTTCAGTAACTGAACTTGTATGATCCCTTTGAGAGATCGTATTACTCATATGCCCTTATATGCACACCAACGCGCCGATGTATAGACCTTGGTTAAGTCATCAACCTATTGGTCTGCCAAATGTACATACTCAGACATATAGTAACACATATGTCTCCGGTCAGAGGATGCGTGCCTATATCATGACAGCATACAATATAGGACTTTGGTTATCTTGATCTCGTTAAGTCAACTCTTTGATCTTACTAATCTGACACCTCCGAGTCTCTATTACTATGCAGAGGACCTGCATCAAGAGGTCGGTCAGATATCAACCTTTAGAGATAAGGATTGCCATCTCCTACTCAAGATGGAGATCATCTCTTAACAATCATTTGACGGTGCTTGATGAGTCCTCAATCTAACTCTTTAGATATTCATCCAAGCACCAGCCTCTATGATTCAATAGTTGAATCAACAGCTGTATGATCATCAAGATGGCCATGGTACATAACCCTAATTGTACTAAGGGACCTATTATACAAATTATTGATTCTTCATTTCAGATCAGGGAATGATGTGTGCGATAACATTTATTGCATAATGGCTCGCCGTTGGCTCGCATTTCCAACAATCTCCCACTAGCCCAAAGAGCCATTAATGGGCTAATCATTTAAACCCACACTCATGTGACAATCATAGGCTATTTAGAAAATAGCTAGGTAAGCTGATCAGTCACTCTGTTCCCACGAGACTACGCCAAGTCCTTTTACGTCACTTGCATATCCCCAGTAACAGTGCTCGCACCTAATGCGAATGTTGCATCTTATGCAATCAATACTCAATCTTGTTAAAAACTATAGTGTCCTTGACACTACGGCTTAACAATTATCATAACCAGTATTTCCATAATCCTTATCAGAATACCCTTATTCCTGGAGATCACTATCTCTAAGGTATATACAGTTAAGAACTTTCAGATCACTATCTATAAAGTCTTGAGCTTTGAAGATAAGACTTTGAGATCACTATCTCAAAAATCTTGTCATCTATGAAGATTTTGTTATTACTGCAACCAAGTGTTTTATTTCCATAGTAGGATTAGTAACAGTTTACTACTCCCACTGCATGGCAGCAATCTGGCTTTTGTACACATCCAGTACACACACGGCTTCTCAGAACTGATGCCCAACGGCAAGTAGGTCTAGCATTCACTTCCTCAACTCTTTGAGGTGTTGTCCCTTTAGATAGGTCAGTACCATATCTTAAGTGATGGAAGCCATTCATGGAATTTTCCATAAAATGGAATATGTCCAAGATGTACTATTAATGTGACAGTCCCAATACCCTCTTCTCTTTGCTCATGAACAACTTCAGAACTAAGATCTAAGAGGTATCCTTGAGATCATATCTCAAGTTATGGAACAACCAGATAATAAAACACTTATTATTATCCTTATATCATTTTAAATGACTAGGATATCATCTACATTTAGCACGATGAACACAAAGGCACTCCCACTAAGCTTCACATGGCTCATCAAGATTCTATCTGAAATCATAACAATTATAATTCCATCAAATCTTATGGTCCAACTTCAAGAAGCTTATTTGAGTCCATAGATGGATTCCTTAGCTTGCACACCTTGCTTTCCTCAACCATGAAGCCCTGGGGATACTTCATGTGAATATCCTCAAAGAGGTTTTCGCAGAGGAATGCAATATTGACTTACATCTTGAAGATGCAATAGTCAAGTTGTGTAGCTAAGGTTAGCAATATTCAGATGGTTTTAAGCATGGTCACCGAAGAGCAAGTCTCATTACAAGCAATGTCTTCTCTTCCAGTGTGTAGCTCATGGCTACGAACCGTGCTTTGAAGATGTCTACCTTCTCATCAGGTTCCCTTTCTCTTGAAGATCCATTTACACCTTTACAGGTCTTACCCATATAGGTGGATCCTCGAGGGTCCATATACAACACTTGTATATGAAGTCTATATTAGACTTTTATTGCTAACATCCATCTATCCATGCTATGATCTTCAGAAGCTTTATCACATGAAGTTCGTTCATTGTCAGATTTGTCTGACACATGGAATCCATCCTCAAACTCATTTGAAGAGGTATTAGTGCTTCATCTTCAATTGTCCTTTTAGTATCCAATTTTAGGAGCCTCATTATCTTCTCAAGATTAAATAAGCTCCTACACTTCATTTTCATCTTGATTCTCAAGAGTCTCAATCTCTAAGAATCACATTCTCAGAGATGAGATATTTTAAGAATCTCAAGGTCATAAAGTAGGTATCCAATACCATCCTTTATTTTCCTAATGAAGCAGCACTCTCAAATGCTCAATTCCAGTTTACTTGCATGGAATTATATGTAGTCTCTACTACATATATACCTGGATACTAAGAGGAATTTATGCTAAAAATTCATCATTGATCGAATCATGTCACACATGATCCAATTGTATCTCCCTACAACTCTACTGAGTTTAGGTTCATTAGGAGGAGTGAGATAGGAATGATATTTCTTTCTCCATAAGGTATACCATGAATTCATCTAATAGGTACTGATTACCTAGATTAGACCAAATTCATTTTCATCTTCCTTTAGGCTTTGGTTCCAAACCAAAATTATGAAATCTTTGAACATTTCAAAGGTTTCTTTAGGTGAAGAGAAGAAATCTCATATCATACATAATCATCAATAGATATCACATATCCATAATGTTTACTATGATATAGATGATCTGCATACATCAATATGTATGAGATCCTAAATACCTTGACATCTTACACCATTCTCAAAGAAGGGTGTATTGGACATTTTTCCTTTTGAATACAATATTCATAAGTATGTAAGTTTTGAAATTTTAGACATTCTAAAGTTTCATCTCTTACTAGTCTATCGATCAAATCAATAGATAAATGTCCAAGGCTTGATGCTCGATCATTGTCAAATGATCTTCATACTCCTATTGATCTTGAGGTTTAATTTCAGTATTTAGAAATGTTAATGAACCATTCATTAATTTTCTAATTTAGTGGAGTCCACTAGATTTTAGATTACTTTCTGAAATATCTTCGTCATAACTCTTTATGATAGGTCCATTCCAGAATTCATGTTTATTTCCAACATTTAGAAATAAACAATGAGTGTATTCTAATGTCTAGGTCATAGAGACATTCTCTAAGACTAAGGGCTCTCCCACTGAAATTATGAAGTCCAGTGATCCAATGGAAATTGTTGCAACAATTGCATCAATGTCCATCTAGATAATTATAAACCTTAAGATCAAATTTTTCCTGTCTTCTAAAACATATGCAACCCATTGCAAGTGTTGTTAGAAGATTGAGATACAATTATTAGACTTTATCTTATTCAATAAGTAAGTCAATATCAATTATTTATGTAGATTATTTTGATGCTCCATCCGAGTCCTTTTCTAAGGATTCTAGACAGACATGATAGTAGTACTATCAACACATCAATTTATTGTAGTATTGGCATTCATCCAACTCTTTGGATGTCATATGGAAGTCACAGAGGTACAGTAAACTCTTTGACTATACTTCTTACTTGGGTCCAACCCATTCTTCCACTGCGCTCCCTTTATCTGTGAGCAACCATTGCTTAAGACTAAGGATCTCTTACGTTAAATTCAAAAGAATTCAATGTAAGATCATTTTAACATTTATACATGCTTCATTAAATTCATACAATATGAATATTATGAAGCTTCATGAATGACTAGAGTATAGATAGTAGAATGATGACACTCATCATCTACATCCATCTAAACTCATAAAACATAGGTTCAGGTAGGTACTCAAACAATTTGAATACATCATCTCTTATAGAGCCACCATTCTGCATGATGCAGTGAACCATCTCATTCATGTTAAATGTCAAGAGCACATATGTATGCCAGAATATCTTTATTAATTTTATAAGGATTATTTGACAATTGCGATCATCATCGACCTGCACTTCCAAAGTACATTCGATGAGAGATCAAGACTATAGAGATATACAAACCCTAGGGTTGTCCTATTATCCATTTAATTGTCATTCCTCATTATTATGAGGAAACTTGCACATTGCAAACACATATATTATGTGTCCAACTGCAAGTGCAATATCTGGATCATGAGAACAATCCATGATATTTTATTGGTTATCATTGAGTATAACATTGAGTGGGTTTTAATGAAGGATTATCTGAAATAAGAAATTTCCATAAGTGTATATATTTATATATATACATATTTTACTTTGATTTAGAAATTTTTATATCAAAGTTGTCTTGCCATGTCAACACTAAAAGTTCATTCCCTTAATCACTTTCAATGTAAGAGATATACTTACCATTATATCTCAAGCAAGATTTGGGATCTCCTTCCTTATCTTTGTTGCATCCCAATAATATGAGAACCTACAACTCGGATAAAAAGAAGCGGGAACACATTTCGCCTTGCAAGTCCAACTTGCATCTCCCAATTCGGTCTTTAATACCCGGGCCCACCACCCCTAAGGCAATGTTGACCCTCATTAATTGAACCAACCGTCAACATAAATACAACTCGCTATGCGCAATCCAATATCGCCCCAATAATATGAGGACCCGATATTGGGGTCACTACGCAGACGTCCTTACTCTTTCGAGAAGCGACGAGTCCGATCCAGATGCACTTGCATACAGGAGTTGTCACTTCTGACAGGCGTCTCCTACATACAATCCCTGGCGACGGAACCCTCCGCCTTGACGGGAGACCATGGATGTCACTTATGTGATCCTCCATATCATATTCAAATTTTAATCAATTATTATGAATCATATTTATATAATTAATTCTTCCAAGGGAAGTTATAACTCTATTCATAATAGAGTGTCTCAATTGGACATAACCAATTTAATCATATTAAATTAATTATCAATCCAATTCAATCAATCAAACATGATTATTTTACTTGAATATATATATATATGGTAATTATCTCAAAATACGTGTTAATTAGAATTTTAATAATTAGAAAATACACCTTGATTTTCTCCGGCATTATACAGTCCCTACCCGTTGTCATGGCCAGTACCGCGAGAGTGGGACGGACCACATACGTTGCAACCCGCTACCCCAATGCTCTCCAACTAGTCATCATATCCGCCTCGGGAAAGCATAATGCCAGATATATCAATTTGTACTTGAGAGGATCATCGGTTATTCAACCGAAATTATACCTTATAGTAATAACCAAAACATTTTTTATTATAACGAAATTTGCTACACAAATTCCCAACCCTATTCAAGCATCAAGTTTGAAGATTGTGTTTCCAATTATGATTTGGATCACATCCAATCAATTTATTGGTTGAGGCCAAGTCAATTAGGCAAATAATCATATTCCAATATTTCACAAATATTTTTCAAGATTATTTCACGAAATTAATACTTAATTTCACTAATTGACAATCACTTGGTTCTAGATTAGGACTGTAATTTCAGTAGTGACCCCTACTCACTAAAATTAACATATCTCAATCAATTTAAATCCAAATTAGACAAAATAAATTTTCAAAGATTGCTAACTTGATTTAGGACAGAGGACAATTGATATTTCATGCATTTCAAGGCAGATGATAACAGTAATTAACTCTTTAATCATGTTCAAATCTACTGTTCCCGCAACAGTGCATACATGTTCATTAAAACAACCATATCTAGAGCATACGAAATCCGATTTACGCAAACTCAGATCCTATAGTTTCCTTATTTAATGGGGAACAGAATCCAAGTAATAATTCGTTCTTAAAAAATTAAAACATGGCCGAAATTATTTACTAAACAGATCTGCGAAATCAAATGCGATAAAAACTTTCGCGACCTTAACGAACCCAAGTCGTCCTCGGTTTTCGAATCATATTCGAAACCGTCGACCTAAGGCTCTGATACCACTTGAAGGATATGGAATTATCCTCAAGTGCATCACGGAAGCGTGATCATCGTATCGGATACGACGAGGAACGACTAGTCGCACTAGTTGTTCGGTGCAGCGGAATTTCAAATTTTTATTCGATGAAACCACATTATCCGAGAACCATTCTCAGATCGTTTCATCTATAACCACAAAAGTATAATGCAATACCTATTGAAGCGTGGTTGATCGAGTCTCTAAGAGAAGAGACCTCCTGTCTCAAGTCCGATCGTCGGTGAGACCGCTTGCGAGCGCGGGGATGAACCGTGTTGTCCTCGCAATCCAAGAAGTTGATCCAAGCGTAGTTGCTCCTGATCTCGTCGCACGAAATAGAACGTCTCCTTTGTGAGAGAAACTCTCCAAGAAGACGGAGAACCGAAGAACGTCGAAGCGGCGACGCGGTGGCGAAGGCGACGACGATTCTCTCCTCTAGAGTTTGGTGGACGGCCACCAAGTAGAGGGAGAAAGAGTTGGCGTGTATGGAGAAGAATAGAAGAGAGAGCTCCAAAATTACATTTCAAGAGAGTGCATGGTATGCCTCTCTATTTATAGGGTTTTGGGATCCATGGATCTCAATCCATGGGACATATGAAATCAATGGGTGAGATTGATTTATGTCAATCCAATGGTCAAGATTGTTGTTGTCAAAAACAACAAATTTGGATTAAAATATATTTGACAAAATCAAATACACATTAGTCCAAAATTACACCAAAAATAAGGAGAGAATATACATGGAGATTACATCTCCTTGTACATTCCATATGGACGGCCACCCATTCCTATTTGGAATTGGGTGCCGCCCAAGCTTTCCATCAGGAGAGCAATCTCATGACATGTCGTGAGATTGCATATCTCCATGGAAATCTCTTTATTTATTTCCAACAACTTTTGTTGGGTTTTATTCTTCAAAAATAATTCACAATTATATTTTTAGAATATTGCAATCTTGCCATGGGAAAAATTGTGAATCATATTCACAACCCAAAACAACATATAATTTACATTGTCAATTAATTACACGATGTGTATCCAATACACATAATAATTAATCAACACATATAAATTATAATTGGCTCTCTCTAATACATTATAAATCACATTTATAATATATTATGAATAATTGGATATTTCTATCCACATTATTCTTATCCACATTAATTAAATCACATTTAATTATATTGGATAATTTCTTCATACATCAAGAGATTAAGTCACATTTAATCATCATTTCTTCATTGCTTAGGTCTTATGGAATTATTCTTGAACCCTTCAAGAATAATGCAATCTCTCCGCAGATACTTGGAGATAAGGACAGGGCGATTCTATTGTTCCACGTATAGTTACAAGGATATTGAGATCGTATCTCAAATCCAGATCGCGGGCCTCCCATAGATGCTTGATTAAATCAAGATCGTAAATCTAATCTTCTCATTATATCTGAATCATATTCAGATCAATGTCCAACACTTGGACCAAGATCTGATCACTTCTCTACTGAGAGGAGTCACTAAAATCCAGACCCGTTTCATCATTCCCTAGGAATGGAAGCGTCATGGTTATACAATCGTTTATGATCACATCACCCTCAGGTATTCCCAATACCTGTACAACCTGCATACTGGAAGACCTAGAATAAACCCGAAGTATTAGATCAATTTTATATTGTCTACTTCAGGGATCTATCAATAAGTTTCTCATTCGATCATTGGGAGTCGGTATCGATCATATACTTTCCAAAAGCATATATCATACCTAGGTCTTGATCACATACTTTCCAAAAGTATATATCAAACCTACAAATTCGGTCAAGCTTTCAAAGCGAGACGACCATGCGCATGGAATTTGATTCTTCCCAATATCTCATGAGTGAGCTCATGTCTTCCGGTTCAGTAATTGAACATGTATGATCCCTTTGAGAGATCGTATTACTCATATGCCCTTATATGCACACCATCACGCCGGTGTATAGATCTTGGTTAGGTCATCAACCTATTGGTCTACCAAATGTACATACTCAGACATATAGTAACACATCTGTCTCCGGTCAGAGGATGCGTGCCTATATTATGATAGCATACAATATAGGACTTTGGTTATGTCGATCTCGTTAAGTCAACTCTTTGACCTTACTAATCTGACACCTCCGAATCTCTATTCCTATGCAGAGGACCTGCATCAAGAGGTCGGTCAGATATCAGCCTTTAGAGATAAGGATTGCCATCTCATACTCAGGCTGGAGATCATCTCTTAACAATCATTTGACGGTGCTTGATGAGTCCTCAATCTAACTCTTTAGATATTCATCCAAGCACCAGCCTCTATGATTCAATAGTTGAATCAACAGTTGTATGATCATCAAGATGGCCATGGTACATAACCCTAATTGTACTAAGGGACCTATTATACAAATTATTCATTCTTCATTTCAGATCAGGGAATGATATGTGCAATAACATTTATTGCATAATGGCTCACTGTGGGCTCGCATTTCCAACATTAAGACCTTAATACACCTAATTATAAGAGGAATCTTATAGGGCTTAGGATTGAGACTTCTCAGGTCCATTGGGACTTAATTCTTTGAGTCCACTAGGCTATGAGCATATGTCATCTTGATGAGCCTAAGTAGAGCACTTAACAACTCACGCATGACTCTCAGAGACAATGGCTTTACTTGCACCAACACTTTACACATAGCTCTCCACGGATGAGGTGGTGAGGAGGTAGTTTCCTTTGGCTTGGGGTAGCATATGAGGGTAGTACATCTAGGCGGAACCTCTCTTCTTCTTATAGTGAAGGAAGTGTGTCTCAACTTGGTCTGGTGGTTATGAAGTCTAAAGACAGGAGCTGTGGGTTGCAATAAAGCTTCAAAAGAGGGATAGTCTACTGGCTCAAGAGGAAAAACTACTTATGTATAGATGTTGCACCATATAGATATGCTGTACAGATGCACATGAAAAAAAATTGTGCAAAAAGGAAAACTCCAAAAAAATGGTGGGTCGGATTGAAAATTTAATAATCCCACCGGAGTGTATATAGTCAATAATGCAAAGCTTATGTTACCCATGACCATCTCATGAAGCTTGCAGCGGGAGACTCAGCTACACTAGTTAGAGCTCCCACGGATAGATGGCTAAACCAGTCATGGTACATTCTCTTCTTCCCTCTCGTCTTGAGCCGGTTGTACTTGAACTTGGAAGGGAATACCTCGCTTCTCGAGGAAAGAGTTGCTAGACCGAGGCATTAAAGTTACCAGGTTGAGGGAGGTTGTTTTTTTATCACTTCTGAGGTGGGGAGCTACATATCACTTACACAGTACAAGGAAAGATTCATGGTCATTAGAGTTTGTGTATGTAGACTTGTTCTGCTCTGGTTTCTTTAGGAGTCTTGACCATAGATTGGTGGAACTTAGAGGCTGTTAAGTTTTAAGCTTAGGTCCAAATAAGGTTCCGACAAATGAATAATCCAAAGGTCTGACTGAGCTCCATATTTCAATTTAATGAAGGAAAGTTTAATAATCAACCTTGATTTCTCCTCTTTTTCTTTTCCTTTCTCTTTCTGCACTTCTTTTTCAAATAAGTGTTTGCTAAGGGCTAGCAAAAGTAAAGTATGGGGGGGGTGATGAATCCCCATTCATCACTCTTTATTCCATTATTTTAGCTAGAAACCTTGGCAAAATACCATGTAAAAAGTTGTAAATACAATAATTTGTCAAAATGCATGCATCATGTAAATAGCCATAATTAGCATGTTTTTGCACAAAAATAAAGGAATAAAGAAATAAAGAAAGAGAGGGAAATATTTAGAATAAATATTGAGTGACCTAAACCCAAGGGAGGGCTCAGCATGGACCTGACCACAAAATAAAATAAGTAGAGAGAGATAGGGTAACTCAACATGGTGTAAATACCCCTCTTTGTGTAAATATTTCATTTTCTAAAAATAAAAATATTTATGTATTCCCTTTATTTTGTACATATTTATAAAAATAAAATGAAAATGAAAAAATGAAAATAAAATAAAAATAAATTCTCTCTCTTCCCCTTGTATTCATGTACATATGTACAAACATATATTTATTTTACTTTTATAAATAATTAATAAAAATCAAATAAAAATTATTTTGAATCCTATATTTTATGTTGTAAATAAATAAAATATAAAATAGGGAAAATTGTACAAAATAAATAATAAAAAAATAAATTCAAAAAAACATAGGTATACATACCAATATATAATAATATAATGTAAATACCTAATTTATTTTTCAAAAAATAAATAAAAATCACTAAAAATACTTTGAAAATAAATAAACATTTTTTATGTTGAAAATATTTTCAAATAAAATCATTTTCTATTTTAAAATGAATTTACAAATATTTAATAAATGGATTTATATGATTGGTCCACGGGGGAACGTTGACCCCCGGTCAACTGCCCCCCTGGACCATTTTGCCCGGATCTGCGCCCGACCTGATTTTCTCCCATTTTCTTGGCATGATCCGATCATCATCAACCCCAAACTCCGGGCTCCGAATATCAATGATTGATCCACGATCCACGCCCGGGGATCTTCCTAGGGATCCGCGCTCTACAATTGCCTACCTGACGCTATTTTTACCAGATCTCCACCTGTATATATCTCAGCTCCGCCGCAACATTTCACTTCATCTTTGGCCATCCCCATCTCTACCAAGGAGCTCCTCAGCCTCTCTTGAGTGACAGCATTGTGAGGGAGAGTTGCAGGGAGGACGCGAGCGTCGGGAGCCACTGATCCGGCGATTTTCACCACCGTGCTCTCCCGCAAGGTGAGCCCGAGCCTTTGGATCGTCGACCCATCAAGGCGACGATCCCCGGAGGTCCCTAACCTCCAGCACAGACATCCTCGACCATCAGGTAGCCCTTTTAGCTTCTATCCGTGCTTTAATTTGGATTCTTAGGTTTAGCGTCGCCGGCTGTCGTCGGCCATTTCCTGATCATCCAGTCATTTATCCTTCACCAGACACCTTTTCATCTTCTTCACCCATTCATCCACCCTGGTTCGCTCCGAAACTGGGAGTTCGGTTCTCCTCCTCCGTCGCTCGTCGGAGGACCACGCCGTGATCCATCCAACCACCCATTTCACCCGCTAATGGGTTGAGGCACTTTTCCCTCGACCCAGGATTTGTTCTGTGCAGATTTGCTGGTCAAAGGATCCCATCTGGGGTCCAACTAGTTCAGGAACAGGAGCTCCAAGCCTTTTCACCACCGGAGCATGTCTAGACGCTCCCGGCCCCATTGGATCCATTCACCAGCTGCGGACGACGGCGAGCTTCATTTCGCCCAACCTAGAAGCATTCAAGGAGCCTTCCACCACGCGTATTTGGCTGGTGAAGCTCACCGGTGACCTATTCTTAGAGGACCTCCAGACACCATCTGATCGACCTTTTGCTCCAGATTTGATCTGGACCATCAGTTCGCGAGAGCCCTCCACCGTTCGATCCATCCGAGGGTTGCATCTGGAGTGTTGATCAAGTCGAAGGGGCGTCATCAAATCTCAGCCGTCCGATCTTACACGTGGCGACGCCTTTGGTCGTTGATCATTAATAAGAGGGTAATTTCACTTAGGCCCCTTTACTTTTCGCTTTTATAGTTTAGTCCTGTAAATACGTGTCGTAGTTGTCTTTATTTCAGACAAATTGCATTCAGGACCTTACGCTTGTTTTATTTACAAATCAGTCCCTCTGTATGTGGAGCACATGCATCGACACGTAACTCGTGGGTTAATTGCATGTTTTTCCTTGGACTTTCTTGTTGTTTTGATTTGATCTTTTATAAATAGGAATGACATCCATACCCCTCTATGTTTGAATCATGTGCTTCTCACGTGTATATCTGGGATTTTTGCAAGTTTAGCCTTGCTTTTTTAATATGTGTTATCATTTGGCCCCTAGAACTATGTTTTCTTGCGCTTAGGACCTTGTGTGCTATGTGCCTTGTATTGGTTGAATAAAATATCAGATAACTCCAAATCAAATGAAATTTGGATACGTTGCTCCTGCCACTGTGTAAAAATTTCACTAATTTTTGGGACATTTTTCTTGCTTTTTACTATTTTTAAAAAATCAAAAACCTTCATTTTTGCTAATGTCTAGAATAGAAAATCAATGAAAAATATAAAAACTTTTCCAAAAATTCTAAAAAATTATGGATTGCTTGTTTTTTTTCTTCTAAGTTTCTCTCCAATGTTTGTGTCATTTGGATTTATAAAACCCCTAAAAATCACAAAACCCTTAAAATCTTAAAAAAATTCTTAAAAATTCTATAAAATTCAAAAAAATGCAAACTCTTTTTCTGTAGCTTAATTTTTGTATCTTGTTTTCATAAAATTTGTCTCCAGATTATTAAAGCTAATTTGATATTTTTAATTGGCTTTTCCAGTCAGGCTGAACATTGATTCATTGTTTTTCCCTTTCTTGATTTTTATAAAATCAACTAAAAATTAGAAAATTATAAAAAAAATCGTCGAAAAAACTTAAAAACTTAAAAAACACAAAAAAAAATTATTTGAATTTTCTGAGCATTTTTGAGTGTTTAATAAATTATTGAATTTGCCCTTTTGATCCTTTCTCTTATATTTCTCTTATAATTTAGAAACACAAAAAAAAATTAAAAAACATAAAAGCCACCAAAAAATATTTTATTCATTTTATTCATTTTGACTACTTCATAGGTCGATCCGGCTAATCTGTGCTCCTTGAGTTCGACTATGGTCGCTATACGAGGTTAAATAAATAGCGAAGACTGTTATCCGTGTTTTGTCGATTTATATTTGATTTGATGGTATTATTTTTCTTGTTGAGTCCGATCTACGAGATCCGGGTCGCAATGACCCTTGGTTGATTTTATCCCTTGCTCGGGTCTTGTGGGATTTTCGGCTCATCATTACCTTTGACCTTAGAAATACACTTTGGTTGTGTGTGCTTGTAAGTTTCTTTTGAGGTGTGATATTGAGCCTGACAACCCGGGAAAATCACTCCACTGATTGAGAGCTTATACGAATTCAACTGGACATAGTAGGAAACTCCCTATGTGTAATGGTTGAAAATATTATTTTAATCACTAATTCAAAAATGACAAGATAATTCAACTGAACTCTTACGACCTCCAAGAAGTTGAGTTGTTGAATTTATCAAAGGTGTTTTCTTTGCATTTGTTTTGTGTGAGTTGATTCCACGCTCAAGTGTACTTAGTACTAATAGTATTCATTTTTTGTATTTTCTTGAAATTGAAGATGGATAGTTGGCTGGAAACTTGTTTGGATTTAAAGTATTATCATTGAACCTTCTAGACATCACATCTTCCAAGGTCCAATAAACTTCTTCTCATGGATCTTTCTGGATCTGAAATAATATTTGCTTTGATTCAGGATTTCATGATTCCTTCTTAGGCAGTGGTTACTTCCTGACCATTCTCTTTCTCTCTTCAACTCTCACTGAGGAAGGTCGTTACCTTGGTGAGATCAACATGATTTCAACTACCTCATCACAATCTCACTTGAATCCTCTTTTCGATAAAGGTATGAAGAATCACTCACGATGCCTCCAAAGAGGCAGAATATAGAAGAGGACGAGCATGAGAATCCAATATAGATGGTCTTGTCTAGGTTGGAAAATTTCAAGAAATAAAATGCATTAGTTAGAGCTTAGTTAGGCCAACTCAATGTGGGTGTTGATGCACTGATGGATGCGACATACAATCCTGGGAAGTACAGATGAAAAATTAGTTGAGTCCAACCCAACCTGAAGTTGAATATGAGTTAAAGATAAAATTTTAGAGCATATTGCCTCACTTCAATGAGAATGCATACAAGGAGCCATAAGAATTCCTTATGGACTTTGAGTTAGTTTGTATTAACGTTAGACATCGTGGGGTTAGTCAAAACTATATAAGGCTCAAAGCCCTACCTTTTGCCTTGGGAGATATGGTAGATTACTGGATGATGAACTTGGGAGTATTTGTAACTATATACACTCATTTCAAGGATCTTTTCCTGGAGAAGTTATGTCCTTTGAGTAGGAAAAACAAAATTTGATCTTGTATTACGAGTTTCTATCAGATATAGAATGGACCATTGTTTATACACGGATAGATTCAAGGATTTATTACAAAAGTGTCCTTCTCATGGATTAGAACCTACCATCCTGGTTTAGTCATTGTATAGTGATCTTGACCCTGAGGTTCAATGTTTTGTGAGCACTGCTTGTGGATGCATTTATGAATCAAGTGGTGCGGATAATGTACAAGGTATTCGAGAAGTTGATCGATACAAATCATTCATAGACCACCGCAAGGCTTATACAAAATCCACCATCACATTCTTATCTAAATGGGGAAAGAAAGCTATGGTCGATATTTCTGATGGTTTGATTCCTAATATGTGAATCATTGTAGATAAGTTGATAGTAGTGAAAAGAATAGACAAAAGGATGAAAGAATTAGGAAATAGATTGTCCAAATTGCCAAAGCATATGGAAGACTTAGCTGAGAAGGTACCTCATATGAAGATACCTGATGTGTATGCGTCTCCAGCTCCCATTTATCAAGTACATCATGTATAGAAGCAGTCGATGTTAGCGCATATCTAGCAATGGGTTAAGGACCATTCCTTTACCCAACCACAAAAGCAACTGTAAGTAGCAACAAATTTGTAGGAGCCTCCTCAGGTGTGAGAGGTGAACTGATGAATCTCCATTTCATCACATTTCTTCTTTTATTTTGGCCTAATTACCTTGCTAAATATATGTAAATAGCATTAATTCATACAAAATAACATTAATTATTTATTCTATAAATATAGTATAAAATACTAAAATTAATGCCAATATAAAATAATAAAGGAAAAAAAGAAAAATAAATGAAATACAAAAGGTATGAATGATCCTAAACCCTGAGACTAAGTCAAGAATTGACTTGGTCAATCTAGAATAAGGGGGAGATAAGGGTTAGCAACAACAATAAAAACCCTAATTTTTATTCTTTAGTAATTAAGTGTTGGTACATTTTTTATTCTTTATTATTTATATGTTAAATCAATAAACTTGTACGTGAAAGTTGTATATAAAAATACATAGAAAATGCAACATTTATTTCACGTAAAAATAATGCACAACGTGCTTTCTACACTCAGAATAAGAATCCCAAATCCAAACTTCACATACCTTTATCTTATCCATATGAACATAAAATTCATCAAAATCACCTCTAATTGTATATAACTAATAAGTATTTAATGAAGATGGTTTCATTTATTTTGAAGTTAAGATGCGAAAGTGAGATTTTGGACCGCTATTACACATTATAACTGAATAAAATATTTATTTTATTCATTCTTCACATTTTTAAGAATTTTATATTTTTATAATTTTTAAATATTATATTAAATACATATACATCATAAAATAAGAATAAAAAAATTTAAAATACAACAAAATAAATAAATAAAATGAAATATAGAGAAGAATTGTACATACTTATACATGTATAATAAATACGCATATTTATTTCAATGAACAAATAACTTCAGAAAAATAAATAAAAATATATTTGAATGTATTTAAATGAGTTTTAAATATATAAATTATGTGTATAAAATAATAAAATCTAGAATAAAAATACATATTATATAAGTAATATAATATTTATATATGTAAAAAGCAACCTATAATAAACAAACTTGTAAAATAAATAAAATTCATAATAAAATACTAAATAAGATAATAATTTTTTATAATTTAACTTTTATATAATCAATCAATTAATTAATATTTTATAATTTTTCAACCTATTATATCCTCTAGTGGTATTGTTCGACCATTGGGACGCCTTCGACAGTTGACCACCGACCAACTATCCTTCTTCCCCCATTTCTCGTGTAAGACGTGTACCACCCAACTTTCTCCATTTATGTGTGCCTTAACCATCTTCCTTATCCCTCAAGCCCTTGCACTCCTTTGCTCTTTGATCTTCCCTGATCTCCGCTAACCCTCCATCTATCGCCATCCCTTCTTCCTTCGCACATAATCTCCCGTCGAAATTCCCCCCATCACCTTCCTTATATTTGCACCCCTCTTCCCCATTTCGGGTTTGGTTCCCTTTATACCCAATCTTAGTCCTTTGGAGCACCCTCATGGTGATGCTCCTCGTGACAGGAGAATCTCACTATGCTCTGGAGTGAGGAGGGGTTGCGTAGGAGGAGATTCACATCCATTGTTGAAGCTCCACTCCATGTGATCCATATTCTTGGGCTCCAGCCAAGTCGAGGTTTCTTTCAGTTGGTTTTAGTAATTTTACTTATGCCTTTTTTATTCTATGCTTTATTTCATGCTTTAATCGACTCTCTAGATTAGTTTAGTCCAATCTTAGATCATCAGAGCTTTAGAGCTCCGGCTATCCTGTATCGCCATCGCACCCATGTTCCGTCTCTCACTGCACATCCATTTCATTTCCCTTCATTTCTTCATCATCCACACCTCACCATCCACCCAGATCTGACCCAGATCTAGAGATCAGTGTCTCCTTCTAAGCCTCACCTGAGACCTAATCTCCACCTCCATATCCACCTCGAACTCCATCAATAATAGCCAAGACAACTTCTCCCTTCCCTAGATGTTCTTCCCCTCTAGGTACAGTTGCTAGAAGAGCCCATCTGAGGGCTGGTCTGACCAAGAAAATACCCCCATGTCCTCTTTTGAACCCTTGAGCTCCAAATACCAATTAGTGAGCTCATTATATTCCTAAAGACCCTGGGTGGTGCGGAATGACGGCAGGAGCATAAGGAGCTAATCCATAAGGCTCCAAGTGCCAGGAGATTCGCGCATCATCAGATTCAGACTCACTAGTAGTGAGTCCATCTTAAGTTCTTTCTAGGCCATTCTCTATCGTTCGATAAAGAACAATTCTTTAGAAGGAGCATGTGACGTCTGATCAAGGCAAAGATCAACTATCGATGTCCTTTGGAGATTTAATCATAGACATCACAAGCCAACTGGTACATGCAATCTAGATCCAGCCACGTGTTCAAGTGAAAGAACAAGAGTCGCTGGATTGCACCCTTTTAGGGGTAATTGCATATATACGTGGCGATCCCTTAAATGCCCTTGTTAATCTTGTGAAATTAACGTTGAAATTGATCATTGCAATCGAGCAAATTAGGATTGATAAAAAACCGCAATTTTAATTATTATTCAATTAAAGCGAGCGGTCAAGTTTTTTACTTGGGAAGTCCAAGGTCAAACTTAGGGAGGCAACTTCCTCCTTAGGTTTGTTTTTAGTCAATCTCGAGATTAGGTTTTCAAATAAGTATTTTTTTTTATATTTTTAAATACGATAAATAGGTTGAATACAAATTTGGTGAAGTTCAGGGACTAAAAATGTAATTTTCATTCAAACAATATCCAAAAACTATGAAACTTTATCAGAATGTGCAATGTGATGAAATTAGGCTACTATAATTTTTTGAATATTTTGGATGAAAAATGAATTAATTATGATTTAATGAATGCATACAATGAGATATTCAATAATTAATTATAATAAAAAACAAATCTACTTATTTCAGGAAATAAAATTATCCAATATATATCACTAGGTAATATATCTCAGAAAAATCCTAAACCCTAAAAATGTTGAATTTAATCCCAATTAAAAATTAATTATTAAAATAAAAAAGATTTCTGTAAAACAAAATATGTGTGCAAATCAATTATTGGGCACGATGTAAATATCAATTAATTCTACTACCAGTATTGTTTTGTAATTTTTGGAGCTATGATTAATCAATTATGAATTTCTAAGCACGGATTGGGCAAAATATGCTAATTGTCACCAGAACAATTATTATTAGTTAACCACGGAGAATAAAATTAACACAAGCAAGCCACAATGTAGAGAATTAATTGAAGAAAAAATGCCTATTTTTAATAAATAAAATGATGTTAAACCAAGGTATAAAATTAATGAAGTAGTAAAGGGTTTCTTTGCAAATTCCAGGACAAAATAATAAAAAATGATGCATATGGAGTTATTTGCTATTACCAATTTTTGGATGGTCATTTCTGTAATTTTTACGCTAGGCGCCTCCGAGCGGCGAGGGTCCTTCTATACTCTCGCGGACTTGTGCGGCGCTTCTTATAAATTGCCCCCAAGCACGTAGGGGCAAGTGCTGGCCTTGAAGTCCACACCTGGCGATGAAGGGGTGTAGCACCTAGTTCTGCTGGCGACTGAGAGTGGCTGGGGACATGCGGAGGCGAGGTGGTCGTCTGATTGCGAAGGGAAGAGCAGACCGATGAGGTTGTTGGACATGCAAGCCCACGATGAGCAATTATGCAATAAATGTTATTGCGAATATCATTCCCTGATATGAAATTAAGAATAACTAATCTGCATAATAGGTCCCTTAGTAAAATTAGGGTTATGTACAATGGTCATCATAATTATCATACAGTTGTTGATTCAATTATTAAATCATAGAGGTTGGTGCTTGGATGAATATCTAAAGAGTTATATTTAGGACTCATCGAGCATCGTCATATGATTATTAAGAAAGGATATCCAACCGGAGAAGGAGATGGTAATACTTTCTCAGAAGCGAATATCTGACCGAACTCTTGATGAAGGTCCTTTGCATAGGAATAGATATTCAGAGGTGTCATAATAGTTAGTAAAACAGTTGACCTAACAGGATCAAGATAACTTAAGACCTATGTCATATGTTGTCACGATATAGGCACGCATCCTCTCACCAGAGACAGGTGCATTACTATATGTCTGAGTATGTACATTTGGCAGATCAATAGGTTGATGAACTAATCAACCTATGCATCGCCGCACTATTGTGCATGTAAGGGCATATGAGTAATACGATCTATCAAAGGGATCATACATGCGCATTTACTAAACCGGAAGACATGAGCTCACTCATAAGATATTGGAAAGAATCAAATTCCGTGCTCAGTTGTCTCGCTTTGGAAGCTTGACTGAATTTGTAGCTTTGATATAAACTTTTGGAAAGTATATGATCAACACTTGGGTATGATATATGCTTTTGGAAAATGTATGATCGATACCGACTCACAATGATCAAACGAGAAACTTAATGATAAAATCCTGAAGTAGATCGTGTAAAATAGATATAAATCTTCGGGTTTGTTCTTGGTTTTCCAGTATGCAGGATGTACATGTATTAGGAATACCTGAGGGTGATGTGATCATAAATGATTGTATAACCATGACGCTTCCATTCCTAGGGAGTGATGAAATGGATCTGGATTTTAGTGACTCCTCTCAGTAGAGAAGTGATCTGATCTTGGTCCAAATGTTGGATAATGATCTGAATGTGATTTAGATGAAATGAGAAGATTAATTTTTCAATTTTGATTTAATCAAGCATCTATGAGAGGTCTGCAAGATCTGGATTCGATATTTGATCTCAATATCCAAGTCACTATATGTGTACGTGGAACAATACAATCGCCCTGTCCTTATCTCCAAGTATCCACCGAGAAAGCGCATTATCCTTGAAAGAGTTCAAGGATATTTTTATTGTTGATATATTTATCTGAGCATATCAAAATTGATAATTAAATGTGATTTAGTTATCATGAATAATTTGAATTTGATTCATACTATAAGAAAAGTTATCTAATATAACTAAATGTGATTTAATTATAAAAAATGTTAATAATGTGAATGTGATTCATATTATTTGGGCACATGAAAATAAAGATCCAAGATTATTAAATGTGATTTAATTATCATGGATATGAATAATGTGAATAGCATTATCCATATTAATCATATATATTATAAATGTGATTTATAATATATAAGAGAGAGCTATTTGTAATTCACATTTGTTAGTTAAATGTTGATGTGAATTGTATTCATATTGGATGCTTAATTGAAAATGTAATTTATATTTTATTTTGGGATTGTGAATGAGATTCGTAAATTTCCAATGGCATGATTGCAATGTTTCCAAAATAATTGTGAATTGCTTTTGTGGAATAATTTACAACAAGTGTTGTTGTAAATATTGGAGTTTATGGAATAATGTAATCTCATGAGATTACATGAAGATTGCACCTTCCATTTTAGGGAGAGTGGATGGCCACCAATCCCATTAGGAATGGATGTTCATCCCCTCCTCTTGATGGAAGGATGCAATCTTGCTTCCATTATCTCCATGTATGATTGATTTAATTTTAGGATTAATTTATATTGATTTATCAATATATATTTAATCTAAATTGAATTAATTGTTGTTGTGTTTTTACAACAAAATCTTGGCCATTGAAAGAAGCACAAATCAATCTCATCCATTGATGTTATGTAGTCCATGGATTGTAATCCATGGAATCCCAAAATATTATAAATAGAAGGGAACCCTTGCTCTTCAAGTTACAACAATGAAAACATAAGGCTCTCTCTTGTGGTCGTCCATCTTGATGCCCTAGAGAGAATTGCCATCACCGCAGCGTCATCGTTATTCTGTCGGATTGTTTGCTCATGAATTTCTGTCTCCTTCAGTGTGCCTCGCTCGTGAAGAAGACGTCAGATCTCGTGTGACGAGGTCAAGAGATTCTCCGCTTGGATCATCAACATGGATTGTGAGAAGTACGCATCTCATCAACGTGCTCGCAAGCGTCTCCTCCGTCAGATCGAACTTGAGACAAGATGTCTCTTCGTTTAGAGAATTGATCACAACCACGCTTCAAGATGTTACCCTAATACTTGTTTGTGGTTTAGACGAAATGGTTCGAGAAGTGTTCTTGGATCATGTGGTTTTGTCACTTGAAAATTTTTTAAATTCCACTGCCTTGAGAAACTAGTGCGACTAGTCGCTTCCGATCGCATACAATACGATCCTCATGCTTCTATGATGCGCTTAAGGATCTTACCATATCCTTCAAGTGGTATCAAATCCATGTTGAAAGTTTTGCATATGATCCATAAACCTAGAATGACTTGTTTTCATTAGAGTTTGTGAAACTTTTATCGCATTTCATTCACGCGGCCTAATTTTGCGAATTTTTTCAGCCCTGTTTAAACTGTTTAAACACGAAATTATGACCTTTATTATGTTCCTCATTAAATAAGGAAATCGTGGGGATTTTATTTTGCATGGTTTGGAATGCTTTTATTCAAGTTATGATCATTTTAGTGAACATGTATTCATTGTTTAGAGGATGACAAATCTTGACAAAATTAAAGAACTAATTACACTTTTGAACTCTTGTAAATGCATGCAAATCACTTGTATTCTGTTGTACATAAATTAGCAAACTTTGTAAACTTATTTTGCATGATTTGGATTTAAATTGATTGAGATATGCTAATTTTAGTAAGTGAGATTCACTGCTAAAAATTACATTCCTAATCAAGAACTTTGTGATTGTTATTTAATCAATTAGTGAAATTAAGTGTTAATTTTAATGAAAAATTATGGATAAATATTTGAGAAATATTTTATTTATAATTATTTCCTTAAATGACATTACCTTAACCAATAATAGATTAGATATGATCTAGATCACAATTTGGTTACTCAATCTACTTTCCAACAAACATAGTTGCTTGAACAGGATTGGAAATTTGTTTAGCAAATTTTCTTATAATCAAAATGATTTTGACTATTACTATATGGTATATCATCAGTTGAAAAATCGATTATTACTGCAACTCTTGGGTTTGTATGTCTCTTTAGTCTTGATCTCTCATTGAATGTACTTTGGAAGTGCCATGTCGATGATGATCGTAATTGTCAAATAATCCTTACGGCATACATATGTGATCTTGACGTTTAATCATGAGTGACATGGTTCACTGCATCATGCAGAAAGGTGTCTTTATAAGAGGTGATGTATTCAAAATGTTTGAGTACTTGCCTGGACCAAAGTCTTTAGAGTTTAGATGGATGTAGATACGATGAGTGTCATCATTCTACTGATTATACTCAATTCATTCATGAAGCTTCATAATATTCATGTTGTACGAACTGAATGAAGCATGCATAAATGTTGAAATGCTCTTACATTGAATTCTTTTGAGTTATATTATCAGCTATTATTCCCATTTTTGCGCTATGATCAGTCATCATATTATTCACCATCTTCTTAAAGCCGACTATATAAGCATGTGTCGTGGTCTGTACATGACTGAATTTTGCTAGTCTCTCGAATACCTTGTAAATGATGTCCTGGTGGCGTCCCATGTATCTTCTTCCGCAGGATGCACTCACTAACCCTTGGATCTCAGGGTTTAGTCCATTGACATGACTTTGGACCAACATCATTTTGCTTGTCTTATTCCCTAGGCATTTCTGGATTAGGTCTGTGAACCTTTCCCAGGTTTCATGGAATGGCTTGCTCAGGTGTTGGGTGAAGCTTGTGAGTTTGATCCATATTTAATTAATTCTACTTATAGGGTAGCATTTTTTGAAGAATAGTGTCTTGAAGGTAGACCAGGTGGTGACCACTTCCCCTAGGTTTTTCAACCACTAAGCCACCTTATCAATCAAGGAAAAGGAGACAACTCTCGGCCCTATGTAGTCTTGACTAACGCAAGTGTGGCATAGGTTAGTGCAGACTAGCTCGAAGTCACGGAGGAAGATATATGGTTCTTCATGATTATTCCCTTCGAACTTAGGCAACAATGCGAGGAAATATGATTTGTGTTCGAACGCATCCTCGGGGTTACTGACCTCAACCAATTATAATCTTCATCTAATTTAGGAAGGTACATATCTTCCATAGTAGCTTCATCGCATTGCATTTCTGCCATTTGTCCTCTAAGGAGTTCATTATGTTTCTCGACAGCAATTATTCTAGCCAAAAGTGCTCGAATAAGGTCATTGTCGTTCTCGGCCTCACCAAGGTTTTTCTTTGGAGGCATCGTGTCTTCTTCTTCTTCACCTTCAAAATAAAGAGTTCAAAATTAGGTGCTGAAGCATGGGAAGATTTACCAAGGATAATGAATTCCTTGGTAGAGGAGTAAAATGAAGGGTTATTTTGGGATTGACTGAACCCTAAAGGAGGTTTATTGATCTTTGGAAAGAGGATCATCTCAAGACCAAGATGGGTTGAGAAGAGAGTCATCTCGAGAAAGAATACACAAAGCAAACTCAAATCAAACTCTCTACTTTACCCACTCGACACTAGTGAAGGCACGTCAGGGCTCAGGTGCTTATTTTTCAATTTAATTTAGTGATAAAGCAAAACTATCCTGAGTTCATACAACTTGTTGCATCTACTTTCAGCCAATACGGGTGTAAGTACAAACCATTGGACGAATACCCATATCACTTGAGGATAAAGCCTTACATGGTATCCTCTAAACTACCCACTACGGAAAGGGAGTCAGACCGTAAAATGGCTACACAAAACTCTCACTGAGAAGTAGATAATTGTTTTTTTTAAAAACAGTAGTCAGAATGAAAATTTCAGAGTTTTGGCTCTACCCTAAGTGTGTGATCTTGTCCTTACAAATAATGAGTGAGTTTCTCTCCACTAGACACAAAGGTTAATTTTATGTCAATTTTATTTACAGTTGTCTTGATTATTAGTCCCGATTTTAGATTAGGATTATCACTGAGTTTTAGATGAGTACAGAAATTCACGCCTAACGAGCAGTTCCAATTCCTTTAATTTTTAAGTTGCAAAAACTGAGGAGGGAGAATCGAAAAGGCCAATGCAAGTGTAAATAAATGATGCATTCTTAAGAGGAAGACACACAATGATTCCTTACATTCTTCATGCAAGATGAAATACAAGTAATTTAAATTTACACTAAATGATATGCATAGAGGAAAAATTCCCTAGGCAGATAGTTCTATTAGTAGGAAGAATTGATTTAAATTTGGCTAATGTTAAACGATATATTGTGTCTATAATTAGTGAAGGTGTGGCATAAGAATTACGAGCATAATCAAGAATAAATAAGCAAGTGTATATGTGTCTAATTCCTACACCACTCAAGTCGGGTACCAACCACATAGAAATGGTTGAAACAAACCTGATACGCCACATAGAAGTTCATTCAGAATTATTAGAAATTAGAGGGTTCAGAGAGAGGGACCCTTTGAATGATGCAGAAATTAAATTAGCAAAGCTCTTTCTCTCACAAAAATTTAAAATTTAGTCTTCTTTGCAGGCCCCTTAAATTATATCCAAAAATTTACTATGAGTAATCTGCAAAGAGAGAAATCACAGTTAGTATCAAAATTGAGAGAGAAATGTAAAATAAGATGTAGAGAATAAAATAAATAAATAAATGACACAGAAATAAATTTCATAGAAATTAATTATAGAAATTAATTTAAAATCCTAAAAATATGTCGTTCGCTGGCAACGATGTTATTTGATAAACTCAGAAATCACCTCTTTAATTGCTGATAATTGTAGTATAAGTGGTAAAAGACGATTCGTCAAAAACCAAAACTTTGAATGTTGTGGATCATTTTAACTTGGTAAGTATACCAAGGTCGAATACAGGAAACATGCTCTTTTCTAGTTGTATGGTTTTAAATTAATTTAAGTAATTAATTAATTGTTAAGATATTTTATGTGTCTAGTTGCATGATTTGTGATTTATAAAATTCAATACTCAAATAAATTGATCAATTAATCCTAAAAAAACTGTCACAGATTGAATAATTTCAAGAAATATTTATCAAGATAAAACCAAAGTTGCGGGGTATAAGATCAACCACTAGCTAAATAACCCTGCAAATAATGAGATCAATGATAAATTTCAAGGAGATCTGACCCATAATTTTCCTACGATTTAGTCCTCAAGAAGTGATCGATAATAACAAATAAGTGAATTATTTACCCTCGAACATGGTCCTGTAATAGATCAATTTTTCATCAAATTACTCAATACAAAATGTCAAACATATCATGCACAAGATCAAATAAATCCTCAAATAATAATATATATTGAAGCACCTTTCATCTGTGCATAAATAATATAGAATGGAAGATCAAGTAACAAGCTTTAAAATGACACATTATATACTAAAATCGGAGTTCGAATGCAAAAGATATGCTATAATAAACTTGTCGGTACTAAAATGTAATAAAAATAATTATTTTCCCCTCAAATAGATCCCTGGGGGACTTATCTACAATTTCTGAAAGTCACTAGGGCCTTCAAACTAGGTAGGGGTATTTTAGTAATTTATAGAATACTGTGGGGCTAGTCTGTAAATCTACCAAGGAGCACATGCCTCACATGTGCCTCCTAGATGGTGGGGATCTGCTTGTAATATTAAAGAACGACAACAATGCAACTTGCACCCCACGTATGTGTGTTGCACGTACGCCTGGAGGATCGGGAGAGCTGCTGCTTCGAATGGAGGTTCGGATGAAATGGTAGGATTGGGAGAGACCTGAGCCTCGTGGCTTGGGCTGAGGATCGGGCGGGAGACGTGACGAGAAGAGGGCTGTAGGATCAAAATTGGCTTTTGATCCTACTGTGGCGGTTGGAGGTGTGATGGGCGACGTGGCAGAATGTTTGGAGTTGGTGGAGCTTGCAGAGGAGCGGGGGCTCCGTCGAGTGGCGCACGGAGGTGAATGGTCAAGCATGGCCTCCGCGTTGGTTGTAATAGGTGGAACCAACATGCCAGAGCAGGTGGCAACGTGAAGCCGGGCTTGGGCACGTCGAAGCGGAGAAGGTCGTGTGGGACAATGCAGCTGGACCTGCATGTTTAACACAATCGAAAGAGGAGATGGGGGTGGAGCTCCAAGTAGTGGTGAGGAAACGAAGCTAAGCTCTTGGTCTTAGTGAGACCGAAGGCGAGAGAGAGGCTGGGGAGGCTCCGTAGGGGAGAGGGTCTCGATCAGGGAAGGAAATGGGCTATGTAAATTGGTGAAAGCGAGGCTGGAGGTGACGAAGGATGATGCCTAGGGATGTGTTTTCACTCGAGGATCAGAGGGTGCGTTGCTTGAGAATGCAATAGTTGTAGGTGGATCGAGTCTTTGCGTCAAGCCACCTGCGGCCGTAGGAGGGCTCTGCAAGCTCGGGGAAGAGCTTCTACAGGAGGTTGCACCACCTGGATCTCGTCAGAGATTGCGCCGTTGTCGTCGCTTGACTGTGCAAGCATCTCAGCTGCCACCTAAGACATCTAGGGAGCTGGGTGTACCTCTCTAATGGCGTATGGGATGTTGGGTGCAACAACGATGGAGTTTTATAGGAGAGGTCGGCGGCGGTCGTTACTCACACAAGGTCGTAACGGGCAGAGGCATGAAGCGCGGCTAGAGGGGGCAACGTAACAGTGAGGGGCAGTGCAATGGCCACGATGGTTACCAGAGATCGGAGGAGCATGGCAGGTGAAGGGGTATGCTCGAGCACTTGTTGTGCACATGCGCATTGAGAAAGATGCTGGCACGTGCGGGCACGTGCAGGAGAAAAGATAGGCTTGGCAAGCAATTACTTGCTGAGCACATGACCGATTAGGGGAAGAAGAGATATAGGAAGTGGGATGCCACGTGGCAACTAGGGGTTGCCATGTCACATCAAAATTTAAAAGGAAGGGAAAATAGAAAAGAAATAGAAGGAGACCACAGATCAAAAAAATTTCTTCACGAAAGTTGTTCGTCTCGACAAGATCTATAACCTCATGAAAGATTGGGAGCAAAAAAGGTTAATTGTAGAAAGTGGTATTTTTGGTGGTTCTCCATGTGTATAGAACACCTCTTTTTTGGGAATTTGCAATTTTTTGTTGATTTTAAAAGAAGATAAAATTCTAAAAAAATGTGATAAAATACAAGAAATTTATTTACATTTTAATCTATTTTTTGGATTTTTAGTAAATAAATAAATAAGGAAATAAAATAGGAGTACAGAATACGAGATTTTTTAATAGACTTACAAAGGACACTTGGATACAAATTGTTTCTTTGATTTTAGTCTTGATCAAGATTTGGAATTTTATGTCGCTTGATAAAACTTTCATCAAAGAACACAAATGAAGAAGAAATATATAAAATAATTTAACTATGTACATAAAAACTCAGGTCAAAAATCGTAAAAAGATGAAATGTGCAAAAGAGGCCCAAAATCCAACTTTTACATATGCGCTCGAATTTTATGAAATTGTTGAAGATATTTAAAAATGGAGTACTTTAAAAGTCAGTAGACCAAAATCGGACACTTTATGAGGAAGATATGTGTGTTTTAGTCCATCTCATGTGAAATCAAGACTTGGGTTTAATTGTCACTTATTCGAGTCAACAACATTTTTGTATTTTGTATTTATTCTTGTTAGTAATATCTACACAATGGGGGTGGTTTCGAGTCAATCGGAGTTAGGATAAATTAACTAAAAATAGGAGAATTTAGCATCTTTTTAGGTCAATTTACACACTATACAATTATGCATGATGAAATGTGAATATTACTTACACTTGTATGAATGAAAATGATTCTATATTAATTATTAAATACATATGGATTTTGGGGAACAAAGCCTAATTGACTAATGTTATCATGTTGAATCTAAGATTTAACATGGCTGCATCTTCCTTGGCTCGCTATTACCACCTCCTCCAGGTGGTTCCCCTTGCTCCAGATGATGTGCCAAGGTTGCAAGATCTCCTAGCAAGAGGCGACATCAGGGTTCCAACTGGGAACCCTAGGGTGCACGAGTCCCCTCCTAGGACATGGTTCCAGATCTCTAGATCTCCATCACACGCATCGTCATACAATGCACCCTTCAAGCGTACACCACTACTCGACATCTCCAGGAAGTTCGTCTTTCATGTCGGCAGTTAGCACGACTCCCAGTCGGTGGCAGCCCAGGCGTGAGATCTTCATCACAGGTGAGATCTCCTCCCTACAGAGACCCGCTGCAATCATCTTCCTGTCCAGGAACCCTATAACTTTGACCCATGTGGTGGCAGTGCTACACCCATGTCCAGCAACCTTAGGCAACACAATAAAATCCAAATGGTGAACCCCTTACGCAACTGCCCCATGTGCGACCCCTTCGAGTGCTCCTGCCCCTTGCATAGCTGCACAAGCCTGCGCACTTCCAAGATTCATGGAGCCCCTCGCGTACCTCTCCAGTCCTACAGGCGGCGGAGTCCAGCAAGCCCATGCGAGCTCCCCATTCAGGGGTGGTGTGCATAAAAAAGGGGTTCTCTGGGAACCATTATTAAGGTGGTCCAAGTGGCCGAAAAAGAGGGACCATTTTTTCTTTAAAAAACCAACCAAAAATGAAAAGTTGCATATTCCAGGCCAATTTATTGATGGTAAAAAATGAAAAAAAAAGAAGAGAGAGGATTTGTTTAAAAAATGGAGATATTTCTTTAAGAAAGGGAAAAAGTGGCACGTATAGATAAAAAACCTGACGCATATTTGCAAAAATAATAAAAAAAAGATTTGAGAAGCCGAAAAAAATTTAGATTGACATTTGTGATGTTTCCCCATTATCTAATTTTCTCCCAACTTAGTCGATGACATATATTCTGATTAGTATCGGGGAAAGGGGGAGTATTGTGTAGAGTTCTACATGCCAGATTGTCAGATGAGTTAGATATAGATTCTCTAGTCCAAATTGCATGGCCATTGAGATTTTCCAGACTACAGTTTCTTAGATGTTCAGACTCGATGTTTAGATTTTGAGTCTTCTATTTCAAATACACATGTATGAGGTCTTTTCGATGTGCATATGTCTGCCATCATTTTTATGTGGTCCCCATTTTTTATGCTTCGACCAGAGTTTTCATGTGTGCCATAGAGACTCCAAAGTAGAGTACCATTCCCTATGCCATGTTAGCTAGGGTTTTCATATTATTAAAAGGGACTCTATAGTAGAGTACCATTCTATATGCCAGATGGGAGAGATCCAGTTCTCCGACAAGGAAACTTCTTCAAACTCTATTCGCCAACGATCATAAACACTAGTATGAGTTCCTTCTAAGGTTCCTATGAGAGAGAACCCACTTCGAGGTCCTTACGAGAGAGACCCATCTTCAGATCTTTATATGGATAATTAGCGATGCTCTTTTCAGCACCTTTCAGAGATGGAGCAGTTGTCCACATTATTATGGCGGGCCAGAGTACTTCGATGAGGAGACTCATTTCAGTTGCAGTGACTCTAACATGCAAAAACAGAGGACATGATCTCTGACTAGGAGATTCAATTGACTTACACTATAGCCCATTCGTCATCCTCACATGCACGACATGAGAAGCAAGGTTCTCAATAGAAGTACATATAGTTATGCATGTTGAGTTGACATTGTATGTAGTGTCATGTATTGTGAGTTGAGTTTTCTTTCTGTTTGTCCAAGCTGATCATTGCATGCTCCATATTGAGGGAGAGTGTTGGAGAATTTGGTTGTGTGCCTCTTATATTGTAGAAGGGTAAATAGATTTCTCCAAGATCCATTTACTCCATCCAGAGTTTAGTACCACATCTACCAATTTGGAGAAGTGGAGATTGTGTGGGAGCTATATATAGACCACCATACCCATTGTATCAAGATCAAAAAAGCAATAGACTATCAACCCTTTGAGGCGTTCTCCCGTGGTTTCATCCCGCTCCTTAAGGAGTAGGGTTTCAAGTAAAAAATATCTTGTTCTTAATTTTTTATCTTTATTTCTCTGATACACTTCCACATTCCTATTTTCTAACATTTACAAAAAATGGTCGGCCTTCCTAAACTCATGAAGGAATGTATCCCATTGAAAGAAAATCCATGTAATATAAATTGTATACGCATTCTACTAAAAGCATCATGTTTTCTACAAAAAAAGAGTGGACATCCTGAACTCAGGTAGGACCACGCCCCATTGGAACGAAATCATGGTGGCCCTTCCAACAGGACACAGTCCTTTCTGAGTTCCGGAAGGCGGCTCCTTTTTTGTATAAAACATGAGTACTTTAGTATAATACATAAACATTTGTATTATAGTTGTACATTATACATATAAAACTACATACAAAATATAATACAAATATTAAAAATGTACATTATAATACAAACTATATATATATATATATATATATTCTACTAAAGTCATCGTATTTTGTATAAAAAAGGTTGGCCTTCCTGAACTCAAGAAGGACCGTGTCTTATTGGAAGGAAATCACACACACACACACACATACACAATATATATATGGTTGATCCTGTGAGAAACTAAATTGTGAGAGCAGTGATTCTGGACCACTAGATTATGCCACCTCTCTCCTTATTGATTGTAGGAGGAGAGATAAGAGCAGAATCTAGTAGTCCAGATTCACTACTCTCATACTCTCACAGTTTTTGACTCTCGCAAGATTATACCTATATATATAATTCAAATGGGACATGGTCCTTCCATCCATAAGAAAGTCCATCAATCCCACCCATCTGTATTTAATATCATGTTGTATGTTAATATTATTTAAAAAATTAAGAAAAACCTATTTTGGTCTTTATACATTATCTGAATAAGTATGTAACCACATCAATTATCTCCTCCAAAAATATGCCACCTTAATTTCTTATTTAAAAAATAGGAACCGTAATTATTTTGGCATGGAGCCGTCATTTTGGTATGTTGACGCCAACGAGCTGAAAAAGAGGAGGAGAACGGCATCGCTGAACTTTGCATGGGAGAAGATGAAGTTTTTCGCTCATCGAAAGATGATGCTCAGGTAACGGATTTTATATAATGTGGTGATCATGGCCAATGATTCATTGAAATTTTATACAGATTATCCGAGAACAGATTGTACAGATTATACAAACTTTATATACATATTTTATATAATGAATTTTATTTCCTACTCTTATTTACCTGAGAACCAAGATTTAAGTATGTACAAGTTTCAATGAATCATCCGGACACATTATATAGGTTCCTCTAGCATTTCGAATGCAAAGGTCTTGTGTTTCTAGGGATACTGCTGGGCAAGAAAGATTTAGTAGCCTCATTCCGAGTTATATTCGAGATTCCTATGTAGTCGTTATTGTCATGACTTTGCAAGTGAGTTAATTATATATAATTTAGTTATGGTACTTCTGTAGATATGTATCATGTTTGATTCTATGTTGATCTTTTGTAGATCGATAGTTTTTTTTAATATAGCAAAATGGATTGAGGAAGTGAGAACAGAAAGAGGAAGGAATGTCATTATTGTCCTGGTTGGAAACAAAACAAATCTGGTTGAGAAGAGGTCCGACTTGTACGGTGGGGGATCTATCGAAGGACCATGCGTGAGTGGTGGTGACTATTGGAGAAGTTGTTCATGCAAGCGACGACGATAAAAAAAGTACGGTAACTAGTCATGGATGAAGAAAGATTTGCGGTTTGATACAATATTGATGTCTATTATACAATATTGATGTGTATTATACAATTTTGATATGTCTTGTACAGATTTGTCATATATTTTTACATATCAATTGCTTCCGAATTAAAATCATATTTTTTATATATCTTGTATATTTGTTTTGCATTACACATTTTGGATGTGCTTTATATATTTTAGATGTTTATTATACATATTTAGTTTGTACATTCTCATCAATTAAGTGTAAATGACTACAACATTTTTACATAGAGCCATATAAATTTTATTATACAAACAAGCATACAATCGTTACGAAGAACCACATATTAATTGCTAATGTGAATTGTATTCTACAAAGAATCATGCAAAATTTACCAATAACTAATGACTTTTTGAATGAACCATGGATTTTACAAAAAAACATACAATCATTACAAAAGGAACTGCATATTTTACAAAAAAATGTGAGGATCCAACCATATGCCCCACGTAATGTTGCTCAACACAAAAGTAGACATTATCTAAATATGATACTGTAAAAATATCAAAAATAAAACTAGCTAAATTTAGTATTTCAAAATATTAATTGGTGTGCATAATTAATGCAAAAGATGATGACCAAAAATGCTCTTTGGGCAAATAAATTGATTATGACGTTAGCTTTGAATCTAATAGCTATGATCGTTGGTCTTGTTAAGGATGGAATGATCAAGTCCTATTGAAAGACCTCCTATATATATATATATATATATATATATAGAGAGAGAGAGAGAGAGAGAGATGATCATGTGAGAGATAAAAACTGTGAGAGGATGTGAGCTGTGAATCTAGACCACTAGATCCCGCTCTTCTCTCTCCTCCTGCAATCAATCATGAGAGAGATGACATAATCTAGTGGTCCAGAATCATTGCTCTCATACTCTCATAATTTTTGGCTCTCACAAGATTGACCATATATATATTATATGAGAAACTTCCAATGAGGTGGGGTCTCACCATATATATGGTGAGCCACCGTCAATTTAGGCATCTTTCCGATTTATTTTACAATTTATTATTTCATAGTACATATTAACAATATGTATAGTGAAATAAAAATATGAAAATATTATTATATTGATTGAGAATGCTAATTTAAATTTGGTTGTTATATTTTACAAAATCATATTTTTTACAACGTGTGGTTTATACTTTTATAAAATTATAATAGGACTTTTTTACTGAATTGACAGTGACCTTTACAATCTCAGAAGAGACTCAACACATTTGAAACGTCTTATATATAAGGTAAAATGAGGCTGCCCCCTTGGGGAGCTAACTTGACTCTCTCCACTCCATTTTTCGTATTTTTTATTTTTAAAAAATGAATCCGTGGATTTATATGTACACACATACATACGTGTGTGTATGTGTGTGTTTATATATCTTTGTGATATTTGATTAAACTGTTGCACATAATATCATTTCAGTTAGTTAGAAGGAAAAGGAATTGATAAGTGATGTATACAATGACACAACAAGTGGTGTAATCACAATGGAATGATCTTCAGAATTTGTTCCGACATGACTCGCAACTCAACTACTGAAGTTCAGTTGCTCATTGTCTAACATAAAATCAAATTAGTTCTAAACAAACTTGAGATAGATCCTAAAGACAGAGTGCACATTTTTACTTGGTAAAATTCGCTGAAATTAGATGTAAAGTTTCGAGAAGTTTTGTATGTAATCTTGTAAGTTTACGTGGTATTCATACCCATCTTTTGTTTATGGCTATTATGCAACCTACGAGGCGTGTAGATTTGAGTGTTAAAGAGGGAAATTTACATAAGAACCCAACTACATGTGAGTAAAATGTAAAATGAAGCACATGGCGATGGCGAAAGAAAATACAAGGAAAACGATGGCAAAGTTGTTGATCATCACAAAAAATATAAAAACATCCAGAAGGGGAATAAATGCAAACAGCTCATCGGCATCTAATTGGAGAAAATAATGTCCCTTTCATTGGCATAAAACCAAGTTTGGCATTCCATGAGTTAATGCCTTGTACGGCAATAAGTTCCCCCTTCTTCATTTCCGAATTTATATTTTTAACTAAAGGAATAAATGAGGTTTATTTCCTCCGGGATTAAGGGGAAAAATAAAACCCTAAACTAAGATATAATGACCAATGTATAACGTGGTTGACCCCTAACTAGGCTATGTTGTGTTCCGTACCAGTTGTCCAATGTCGAAGCGCCACGATCGTCACTTTGCATGATTGGATGGTCCTTGGAGACGGGACAACCACAACAAATGATTTACTTTGTCGCCAAGAACTCCCGATAAGTGTCATTAGCACATCAACTCCAACAATATTGTAATCCATTGTAAAAAGAAGTCGAAGTTAAAGAGACCATTAACATATATTAGCACTTTTCCCTCTAATTTCCAAAGCTATCTCTATGGTAACGGTCAAACTCTCGAAATTCGTGATTGAAAATGATTGTGCAGACACGGTGGAGAACGTACGAACATGATCGATGGAGCAAGCTTCAGGAGGAGCCTAGAGTACGTGGGTAGTAAAGAGGCTATCCATGAGAGTCTTGGAGACTCAATCATACGTGGCAATGGAAAAGCATCACAAAGGACACTGGCTCAATAGCAGAGGGTCGTGGAGCTTGTAGCAGCGTGAACACGACGAGTACATGCAACAATGCAAGACATTACAACAGATGCACACAACGAGAGTACGCGGTGAAGCAGTTGGCATTGAGGAGCAATGTGGTACGGTCGCACAGGCATGCACACGAAGGTGCACAGCATCAGTAGTGAGGTGCGACGGTCCAAAGAGGCATGGAGAGTTGCAGGTGCTTAGTATGAGCATGCTCGATAGTACACGTACGAGAGTGGTCTGGAGTCCACGATAGTTAAGTTCTGCCAGAGTTTCCCTTAGCATTTAAAGTGCCAAGGAAGGGTTTACCACACGTGGTTCTGGTGGCTGCAGGTTCTATTTGGCACAAGACCGGGTATTCAGCGGCACTTGGTGAATTATAATAAAGCTACATCATCAAGGTATTGAAGTAATAGTGTGTTGATGACTGGGCAGTTAGTGTGACATAAATCGTAGAAGAAGACGAAAGGACAACAAAGAAGTCGAAGAGATAGGAAGATGAAGAGTGGTTGTGGAATGTAGAGGGTTGCCATAAAATTTGAAAAGTCATGAGTCTTTATGTTATTATTGTATATATAATATTGAGTGTCTGACAAACATGTATTGGGCTATATTAATATGGTTGAATTGCGGTATGATCATATATACATTGATAAGAAATCAAGAGCGAATCTCCATGAGGAGGGGTCCAATTTAATAAATTTAACCCAGGTAAGTCCAGGATCGATCTCAGGGACACGTGCTATCTTGGTAATCAATTAAATCATAGTACTTATGTTAGGTGATATATTAAGCTATCTGGGTTGATTATGCACATACAAAATTATGCAAAACATAATAAATTGGACAACATGCATTTTATTTGAGTTTCATGAAAGTTAAATTAAGTAACAAAATGATACAAAATGTGATGACATGCATACATGACTGACTAAACAAAAAATACAACTTATCTAATCAATTAATTCAATTAATTATAGTCAAATGGCAATTAAATGAATAGAAATGTGACACATTATATCTTGAAGGAAATAGCCACGTTTCAAGTGTCAAATCAGAGCTTAAATCATGCCATTACATAAATAATCAAATAGTCCATGAGCATAACTAAAAGAAATCATGAATATATATCATCACATAAAGTTCCCTACATGGGCATGTCTATAATTTTAAAACCCTGTTGGGCCTTCATCATAAAATATCATGCATACGGGAAAATTTCAAAATTCTGAGAACCCGATGGGGCTTCTGGTAAATATTCCATACGATGCACGTACCTCACGCATGGATGGCCTGAATGCAATTTTGAGAAGAGTGTGTGTAATTGCAAATAACTCACAGCAACACGTGAGATGCATGCGGATGGAAGCTCAAGGTACGGATGGGACCGTTGCAGGTGTCTCGATCCACGTGGACGGCCTGAGGTGACTCAGAGTGAGGCTCGGTCCCATTGAGCCTCTCGTACTCCGACGGACGATGTGGCATGTCCACAACTATTGGATGGGCATCGGGAACGTGCCATCCAATGGAATTTGTAGCTTGACGAGCCTCCTCCTACGCTCTACGACAACACTAATGGACCTCCGGCAAAGTAGCCGGAGATCCTTTGTGCTCCTCTATTGTTGTTGGTGATCCAAGAAGAACCCTAAATAGTGGGCAATGAAGTTATGGCAGAGAAGGAAGGATGGGACCCTCTGGAACGTGGAGTCGACCCTCGCTCGTCGGAGATAGAGCTCCATAATGGAACCCCCCCCCCCAAAGTCCAGCCAATGAAGATAGTTTACCTACAAGGTGGTTAATGTGCTAATAGATTAGGCGTGTGAGGTTTGAGTGAGTTAGATGGGGGTCTGCGCGGTGAAGAAGAGGGAGACCCAATGGATTCTCCTCCATGTAGCTGGAGAACAAGGGGGCAAGGCAGTCAAGGGCGTAGAAAGAGGAACTTGGTGTTTAAGACCCATTGCGAAGATCATGGACCTCCGATGAAGGTTGTGGAGCATTCATATCGAGGTGCGAGTGTGTTTGTGATGTGAGAAAAATCAGAGAAAAAAAAAGGCAAAGCGAAGAGAGGCTTACCTGGAGATTTGAAGAAGTCGCAAGGAAGAGAGGAAGCTTGGGATGAGCCTCATAGGGGGCTCTAGTCGTCGCTTGACCTCACTGTCACTAGAGGAAGCTCGAACGATTGTGAATGGGGAGTGCCATGGGTCTCACAAGAGGTTAACCTCCATTATAGCACCTTAATTTGTCCTCCCCCCTATCATGGGGAGGAGAAGAAGGCTATGTGGAATCCTTCATGAAGGGTGGACCCCAGGAAAATGGTCGGTGGCGGGGGGTATGAAGGGAAGAGGTCAATGGTTCCAAGAGGTGGACCATGAAGTTTCAATCATCTAGCAGTTGCTCTAAAAGGTGGTTTGTGAAGGGTAGAGGGCACCGCCTGAGAGAGTGAGGTGAGATCAATGTCGGGGAAGTGGAGTGAGGTGTCGAGGCATCGTGAGGAAGTTAGGCGGAAATGGAGGAGTGTAGTCGGTAAGGCACGATGTGGCAAGGAGCGGTTGTTGGAAGTGGGAGATAAGGGTAGGATCGTTGGATCACGAGATCCAACGATCGAGAGAAGAGCATACGCAAAAGGTTTTGATGCGATCAGATCCATCACATCAAAGGGTTAGGGATCAAGCGAGTGTGGTTGACTAGGATTAGATCAATCAAGATCATATGGATGGCCGAGGTGTGATGCGGAAGGGGACAAAGGATTGGGCTACGTTGTTCAATCAGAGGGAGCCATGCGGCCCAATGGGGAAAAAAGGAAAAATAGGAAAAACATAGAAAAATCAAAGAGAAATGTATATTAGTTTTAAATTAAAAATTGTTGAACATGAAAGTTGTCGATCTTTTTAAGATTTATGATGAGCTAACAAGCGACTAGGGTAAAGTATCAAAATAAACAATGTTCATTGCGACCCAAATCACTAGGCATACTCAACAAGAAAAATCAACCACTAATGAAAATAAGTAATAAATGTCAGCGGTTTGCTGTTTTTATTTACCTGGTATAGCGATCAGGGTCAAACACAAGGAGCATGATTGAAAAACTAAGTAGTCAAGTCTCACAAATAAAATATTTTTAGTGGTTTTTTATTTTTTTTAATTTTTTTTAATTTTTTATAAGACAATCAAGCATAAAATAGAAACACACAACACTCTTTTTGGATTTTTTGAAATAGCCAAAGTACTCGAAAAATTAAAGTAAAGATGATTTTGACTTTTAAGGGTTTTAAAATGTTTTTGGTAACTTCTCTAGATTTTTCTAATATTTATGTGATTTTATCAAAATCAAACAGTGCTCAAAATACAGAACAGTGGATAGCTAGGACTAATTTGTAAATTAAAAATATTTAAATGCCTCAAGGTCCTAGATGACAAATTTATGATAAAATATAAATGAAAACTACAAATAGGAACTGAAAACATAATTTTTGGATTTTTTTTCTTTCATTTTATATGATCTTCTATAAGTTTTTAGTTGTTTTGTGATTTTTATAGTTTTTACAAGGGTTTTTCAAATAGAATTAATACCGAATTAAAACACAATAAGAAATAAACATGAAGTTTTGTGGATTTTTTAAACCATTTTCGATTTTTTATAAGGCAAACAAGGCTCTTTTTGGTAGTTTTTGAATTTTTAAAAATATATAATGTAATCAAATCAACCTAAGAAACTTACCACAAATACTATAATGAAACATGAGCTAATTATAATATTTAGGTAATTTTAAAGTTAATCTAATATTTATTAAGTCCCCTACAAAGCAAGGAGTCAAATACATTTCACAGGGACCTACAAGTAATTATTTTAAGCTTGCGGACTAAACAGATAACACTTTATAAAAGCTCAGGGGTCAAATAAGCAATTTGTCCAATTAAAACACGCGCAACATGTGATCCAGGTTCCCAAGGGTGTAAATGCATATTCTAAAACATTCCATTCATTTCATAACAACAGAAAATAATCAGGATATAAAATGCAAATGGCCCAAACAAGCAAGTGGGGTCAAATGTGATTCCAACTCGGAAGGATTAAACTACAAATACTAAAAAGTATGAGGCCCAACTATAAATATTTTTAACTGCACATTTTATTTAAAGGGCTAAATAGGTTTATGTTCCTCGATGCTTGTGTTTTCATGTCATCTATTTTATTTCGCATTTTGGACTATAGTTATTTATTTAAAATCAAAAAGAGCCCATTTGTTCCTTGTCTACATTGGAAAATACGTAAAAATATAAAATATTTTTGGACAATTCCAAAAAAATATTTTTTATCGTTATTTATTTATTTTACAACTCTAGACCAAAAATCCATAAATTTTAGAAAAGAAACTCTTAAAAATGAAAATACTCAAAAACCCTTATAAAAAATAAAAAAATCCCTGAAAATCCCAAAATTTATATTTTCTCTCTCTAAAATTACTATTTTATTATTATATTAAAATTTATTTGGAATTTTTTGGACATCATTTGATATTTTTAATTTCCATTTGAATTTCAGCTATTTAATTAATCCCTATTTTGGGATAATTTTACTTTAAAAATATATAAAAATTAGCAAAATTTCATAAAAAAAATCACAAAACAATAATTTAAAACCCCAAAATATTATATTTCCTTTAATTTGACTTTTTTATTAGTATTTATATCTATATTATATTATATTGTATATATACTCTACATATCTAGCTATATTGTAGTTTAAAAGAAAAACAACATAAAAATCAAAAAATAAGAAAGTTAATATAAAAAAATAAAATTAAAAACAAAAGACAAAAATATAAAACAAAATTAAAATAAAAAACCCACAAAAAGAAATATAGGCGAAGACTTCACAATAATCTTTTGTGCTTCATAGCCCAATCCATCTAGTTTGCTCCCTGTGAATGTGCTTGCACACTATACACGTCCATTGTAGAGTTATAATAAATTTTAGCTCCACAAATTTTGTTCTTTATTGCTTAACTATTTGGTGGGTTAATTATTTATTAATTGAGGTTTCTCGTGGGTGGCCACAGCAACTGTGTCTCTACCTTGTGTGAGATATATTTAGACCCGCGTAAAATCCCGATTATCATATGTGAATTCCGATTCTTTTGAATTTGGTCTTGTGTTTGTAGGTACTTGAATATACATTAATTTAAAAGTAGGTATTCATATGAGATATTGTGAGAGATATTTGACTTTGCGTTTTTTTTCTCAGAACTAGGGTTTGGTTTTATTTGTCAAATATATAGGTAAGTATTTTTCTAGTATTTTTTCTTTATTATTGTTATTAATATGCACATAATGGGTTTATTTTAGTTAAAAATAATTAAAAATAGGAAATTTGCATTAATATGCAACTGGTTATTTATACAGAAATTTTGGCTTCTTATTTATGCAATTACAAATGCTAAAATATGGGAATTATATATGCATAATGCAATTTAAATGATTAAATTCAATTAATTAATTGGAATAAAGACATATTTTCATCTTTTATAGTGATGAATCATAAATATGCACACTCATCGACATTTTTATTGATTTCATCACACACTAGCACTTAGATAAATATCAAGATATAGTATAAGAACTCGTTCCCATACTGGCTAAGTTTGTTGACACATTGGTTTCATGAAGCCTTCCTTGATTTTATAACATCCTCAGGCATCATTAAATCGGGTCCAAACTCAAATCTCAAATCCCATTTCCTCAAGTGAAACCTCAACTCACTGACGACCGAAAAATCGTGAAACCAAGATCCGGGTGAAGGTATAAGCTCAAGGATCGTTGTGACCCAAATCGAGAGACTCGGTCAATCAAGAAAAATCAGGAACCACCCAATCGAAAGATAAATCAATGAAATCAAACAGCGGTCCTCGCTAGTTTAGTAACCTGGTATAGCGACCAGGGTCGGACTCAAGGAGCACAAGTTGGCCTTACGGCCTACGAAGTAGTAAAAAAGATAAAATAAAGAATAAAATTTTTTTGGTGGATTTTAATTTTTTTTTAAATTTTTTTGTGTTTTTAATTATATAAGAAAATGTAAGAAAATGTATAAAAGAGAGAATTCAATAATTTATTTAAACATTAAAAAATGCTCAAAAAAATCAAATAAAATTATTTTTGTGTTTTTTATATTTTTAAGTGTTTTTGGTGATTTTATGGGAATTTTTCAATTTTTAGATGATTTTCTAAAAATCAAGAAAGGGGAAAACAGTGGATCAACGTGCAGAAAGACTTGAAAGGCCAATTAAAAATATATAATTGGCCTATAAAAATCAAGAGACAATTTTTATGAAAAAATATACAAAAATTAAACTACAGAAAAAGAGTTTGTATTTTTTGAATTTTTTAGATTTTTCAATGATTTTTATAAGATTTTTAGGTTTTTTCCTATTTTTATGGGTTTTATAAATCTAAATGAACCACAAATTAGAAAGAAACTTAAACACAGTAAAACAAACAAACTCTAATTTTTTTTAGATTTTTTAGAAAAGTTTTTATATTTTTCTTTGATTTTATTTTCCAAACAATAACAAAATACATATTTTTGATTTTTTAAAAATAGTCTAAATTCACAAAAATGTCCCAAAAACTTAGTGAAATTTTTACACAGTGGCAGGAGCCACATGTCCAAATTTCACTCGATTTGGAGTTTATTTGCTATTTTATTCAATCAATAAAAGAGCTACAGCACACAAGGACCTATTTGCGAGAAAACATAGTTCGGAGGGCTTAAATGCAACACGTGCGAAAACCATAAGGTGTAAAGTGTAAAATTCGCAAACAATCATCACATGTCTAAATAAATCCACGCATATGGGTATAACTGCAAATATTGAAACTAAAGATTCATTTCATAACATAGCATAAAACACAAGCCCATACATGCAAAATGTCCAAAAAATCACGTGTCGAAGAACGTCTCACATAGACAGGGACTAAAATGCAAATAGAATAAACATAGGGTCCAAGGTGCAAATATTCCAAAATAAAAACAACTACGAAAGATATTTACAGGGTTAAACTATAAAATGCCAAAAGAGGAGGGGTCTAAGTGAAATTACCCCTTTATTAACGATCCACGGCTGGAAGTGAGCCACGTGTAAGATCGAACGGTGGAGATGAGTGGACGTCTCTTCAGCGATGGACGGTGTGGATGTGATCCCCAGATGGATCAATGGTCAGACGACGCCCTCGAATAGACGGATGGGATCGAGTCTGGAGCAAAGCGTCGATCTGACGGTGGCTGGAGGTTCTCCAAGAACACTTCGTCGACGAGTTTCACCGGGCTGATACGCGCGGTGGAGGGCTCCTCTGGTGCTGCTTGAGGCTAGAAAATGAAGGTCTCGGTCGGCCGCAACTGATGGGTGTCTCCGATGAGGCCGGGAACCACCGGAGTGGTCCGGCAAGGAGGACAACCTGAAGCTCCTGCTCCTCGACGTTAGGACCTCCAGATGAGGCCCTTTTGACATCAAACCTGCACAGGAAGCTTTCTGGGTCGAGGGCAAATTGCCTCGACCCGTTATCGGGTGAAGGTGGAGACGGAATGAGGCGAAGCAGGGGTATCCGACGAAGCGACGGCGGAGGAGACCCGAGCCTTGGTTCCGAGGCAAACCAAGGTGATTGGAAGTTCGAAGAATGTGGAGCGAAGTCTCGTGAATGTGAATCGAGGGTCGGATGATTGAATGGGCTATCGGAGCGAAGTGGGTTGGCCGGCGAAGGCCGGCGGCGCAAATTGGGCGAATCGAAAATTACGCTAACCTAAGGGGAATCGAGGGTACCTGATGATCGAGATCGATTGTGCTGGAGATCAAGGAGCTCCTGGGGTCATCGCCTCGATGGCTCGTCGAGGACAGAGGCTCAAGCTCGCTTGATGGCGGAGCACGACGGTGAAGCTCGCCGGATCAGTGGCTCCAGCCCTCTACTCCTCACTGTGACACCCTCTCTCGATAGCTGTCACTCTAGGGTGAAGGATGGAGGTCCTAGGACTGGAAGACGATGACCAAAGATAGGAGAAAAGTGCGGCGGAGCTGAGACTTTATAATGCCAGGGGTCCGGGAAGATGGGAGTCGGGCACGCTCGTCGATGCACGGATCCCTAGGTAGATCCCCAAGCGAGGGTCTCGAATCAATCGATGATAATCGGAGCCCGGGGTTTAAATGAATGGAGGTCGGATTAGGTTGGGAAAATTTGGAGAAATCAGGTCAGAAACTCGATTCGCGAGAAAGAGGTCCGCGGGGGAGAGTTGACCGGGGGTCAACAATCCTTCGTGGACTAATAGGAAAATTCCATTTTTTATTATTTGTAAATTTATTGAAAATTAGTAAATGATTTTATTTCAAAAAAGTTTGAACATGAAAAATGTTTATTATTTTTCAAGTTATTTTTTTTAGTGATTTTTATTTATTTTTTTGAAAAATAAATGACGTATTTACGTTATATTATTATATATAGGTATATGTATATATGTATTTTTGAATTTTTATTTTTATTGTTTTATTTTTGTGCATTTATTCCAATTTTATATTTTATTTATTTACAAATAAAATTTGGAATAAGAGGGTATTTTTATTTTATTTTTATGATTCATTTACATTAGTTAAATAAATAGATCCATATACACATGTACATGGTATATATACAAGGTGGGAAATGAATTTTATTATTTTTCTTTTTCTTTTTATTTTTCTGATTTTTATTTTATTTTTATAAATATGTACAAAATATGAGAAACACCTTTTTATTTTTATTTTGAGGAAAATAAAATTATTTATATACATAAGTGTATGTGCAAGCATGATTGACCTTATCTCTCTCTACTTGGTTTCTTTTGCGGTGAGGCCCATGCTGGGCCCTCCCTTGGGATTAGGTTACTCAATATTTATTCTAAATATTTCCCTCTTTTTCTTTTATTTCTTTATTCCTTTATTTTTACACAAAAACGTGCTAATTATGAATACTTACATGATGCATGTATTTTGATAATTTATGATATTTACAAATATTTACATGGTATTTTGTTGAGGTTTCTAGCTAAAATAAAGGAATAAAGAGTGATGAATGGGGATTCATCACTCACCTCATCATATATCTAGTCGTACGTGAGAGGTGCGGATCATATTCTTTAAGGTAGAGTTTAAGTATGCAATATTACATACATATCTTTCAAATTTGGGAAGTGTGAAATATTAAGTCTAATACCCTGATGACTAAGTCTGGTTAACTCTGAATCTTAAGAACTCATAAGCCAAATGTTCTTTATCACCCAATCCTTGAGTGATAGTGAAAGTATCAACGATACATCCAACTTATTATTTCGTGGTGTTGTGATTTTTTATTTTTCAAATTTTTATGATTTTGAATAGATTTAGGTTTATAAAACACAAGTTAGCTCATTTATACCCGATTGAAGAAGATTTAGCGAGGGTCTAGAAATCTCACAGGGTGAGAAATCCAGTTGATGCAGCGACCGCTCACGAAACCCACTTCAAACAACAATTAACCCATAATAATAAACAATAAATAAAAATGAAGTGTGGAGATAAAATTTATACAACAAGGATGTGTATAGGTGTAAGTATCTATAGAAGTCGAACATAGGGAGCAGAATGAATAGATCATGCAATAGAGTACAAAATTGAGTTGTGCTTCTTGTTGTGTACATTTTGTGGGTTTTAAATTATATATTTTTTATATTTTTTATATTTTCAAGTTCTTATTTTTATTTTTTTATATTTTCAGATTTTTATATTTCTTTTCCTTTTAAATATGTAATGTAGAATATATAAGACTATCTATACAATAAAAGATAATACAAAAATAAATAAAACTAAAAATAGTAAAAATACAACAGATAAAATCTTTTTAGTTTTTAAATAATTTTCTATAAAATTTTATTTTTTTTAAGGATTTTATCTAATTTCTATGGATTTTTAAAGTAAAAAAATCCCAACTGAAGATTTAATAACAGGATAAAATTGAATTGAAGATAAAAAATAGCAAATGGTATCCAAAATTCTTCAAATCCATTTTATTAGGTAGATAATAATATACATAAAATTCAGAGAAATAAAAATAAATTTTTGGTTTTTTTAAAAAATAATCCTTTTAAACTGTATTTTAGCGATTTTTAATTTTTATGAATTTTATTTTTCTATTTTTTTAGGAATTTTAATTTTTGGAGTTATAAAATAAACATAAAATACAAAAATATATTTTCTCGATTTTTTTTGAAAATGTCTTATATTTTTTGATATTTAATAACAAACAAGTGATAATTGTGCTCTAAATTATTTTTAATAAATACAAAAAAGTACTAAATTGCATAAATAAAAATGTGGCATGGAAATGTATGTAATCAAGAACCTGCATCTATTTTTGGTGTTTTTTGGATCATAATAGCTATTTTTAATAAATGGAACAAACACATAAAAATCATTGGCCTAGTAGGGGCATAAATTCAAATAAGGTAAAACTCAAGGTCAAGATTCAATTTTCACAAAAATATTATAACTAAAATTTAAATGTCTTGGGTCAAAAAGAAATAACATTACATGCAAGGGCTCCAACGCAAAAAAACCAAAAACGTGCCTCACGTGGGACGACATGTGAGGTGACGTGGATTATACTGATATGCAAATATAGAAAGTGTGAGGGTTTTATGCAAAAATTACAGAACTATATAAACATTAAAGGAGTATTTGTATTCTAAATATTAAAATACAAATGATTTTGGGTTAAGTGCGTAAGATACCCAAAGCGTACGTGGATGGACGGTGGGTTCCTTCACTAATACATGTGTCGTCTTCCTTACGCTTCCAAGATGTGCGTCCAAGATTAGATCTTCGGGCGAAACCCTACGGTGAAGGATCAATGATTCGAAAATCAACAATCATAATGGGCATGCGATGAACAACTAAGGATCTTACAGTTCTCAATGATGGTGGAAGAACAATGGAGGAACTCGTCGATGGCAAGTTTGGATTTGATGTAGTGCCTCCCTCCGACCTCCTTTGTGATGTAAAAGGTCCAAAAAGGCTCTCGGAGGATTCATTTATCAGTGGGGGGGTCAAAATAAACTAGAGGTCCGCTAGAGCTCTCTAACGAGGTCGAAGTAGCCCTAGGTCCGTGTATCTTCGATGGTGGTCAAAATATCTAGTCTGTTGTTCTTCAGTGTACAAAGATGCACAGGAAGCAAAGCAAAGTCAAGGGAAAATTGCCTCGACCGTCGGAGGGAAAAATGGAAGTGAAGGGGGGTCGAGGCAGTAGTTACTCCGGCGAGGAGAGGGAGACGAGCATCGAGATCCTATCTGGGGGAGATCAGTTGATCTGGAGTGGGGCAAGGCATAGGGAAGTGAGAGGGAAAGGTATTGGAGGTGGTAGGTGGGTCAGACACGGTTAGGATTGAGGTGGTGTAGTTCCTCTCTAGCGAACTACACAGATGGTTTTTAACACTAATACGAGCAATAAAACGCCAAAAAATGCACAAACTAAATCCTATGACAATAACTATGCTACAATTGCTAAAATGAATACCTTCAACAGCTGGGGATGCAAGATCAGACCTCGACTGTGGCGGGCACCGGAGATGGTCGAATTGGCCTCAAAGCTATCTCACTTTGCCTACGAAGAGCTGGAGAGGGACATGTCGCATCCCTCAATTCAGAGCTCACAAGGAGAGGGCCAATGCACACCAAAAGGGGATTCAAAATGGAAAAGAAGGGTTGAAGGTAGATATATATAGTGTGACTAGAGCGGGCCAAAGATTGAGGAGACGATAGTGATTCAGTGGCCCATTGGCCAAGAAATCATGCCCTCGAGTAAGTGCAATGATCAAGGAAGAAAAAGTTAGAAGGAATTCAACCAAATAGACGTTTGCATCAACTTGGAAAAAAGGGAGAAAAAGGTCAAAACATAGGCATGTCAGAATGGCAGGAGAGGTCAATTAGTTCACCGAGGTCAACTAGCAGAGCCACCTGGTTGGTCCACATGGACCAACCAGGAAAAACCTACCCAAAATTATTTAGAAATTATATAATAAATAGTAAACAGTTTTATTAAAATAAAGTTATAAAATAAAAGTTGTTTCTTATTTTTTATAGTATTTTATTCTTATTTTTATTTATTTTTATAGAGCTTATTATTTACAAGTTAGTTTTTAGGGTTCCATTTATAGGTATATTTATCTATTTTTTGTATAATTTATTTTTATTTTGTTTTTATTTTATTAATTTATAAAATTATAACTTATTTATATGTATAAATATATTTTTATATTTTTTGATATAATATTTATAGTATATTGGTATGTGTATTGTATATTCATCTATGTATTTTAGTAATATTATTTTCTTTTAGTGTGTTTTAAATATGTAAATATACTATAAATAATATTTACAAAAATATAAAACTATAAAAATAATAAAGAATAAATAAAATGAATATTTTATACATGTAATATACAATAAGGGTCCAAAACCTAACTTCCACATATAAACTCCAAAAAATATGAAACCACCTTTATTAAGTAGATTATTAAAAGTTATATACAATTAAAGTGATTTTGATACACTTTGAATTTTATTTGAAGGTTATGGGTCTGCGAATTTAGGTTTTAGGATTTTATTTTGAGTATAAAAAGTACACTAGGTATTATTTTTGTATAAAATAAATTTTATATTTTTCTAGATATTACTATATACAACTTTCATGTACAAAGTTTCTTTATTTGATATATAAAGTAGAAAAAATAGGTCAAAAAGGAATTATTGAAGAATAAAAGAATGTGATTTTGGGGAGATGTTTGGACCTCATCTCCCCCTACTTTATTCCGTGTCGATCTAATCATCAAGATTCTTAGGTCTCAGGGTTTTTGTTCATAAAATACCTTTGTAATTTTCTTCTTTTTCTTTTCTTTTCTTTTCTTTTCTTTATTCTATGATTTTTGCATTAAAACATCATTTTATATGATATTTATACAACAAGGAATGGATGTTAATTTATACAAATTAAAGTTATTTACATGTATTAGTTAGGAATTTTAAGGCTAAAATGATGGAATAAAGGTGATGAAATGGAGATTCATCATACCCTCATTTTTGAAAAGATTTTTGAAAATAAATCACAAACCATGTCACATAAATATAGATTTTCCCAAAAAATCAAATGATTTCCAAAACAAGTAAAATCCCCATTTTCAAACCATTGTAAAGCATTTTCTAAAGATAATGTCACATAGTTGTAAAATTTTTCAAATGGTTTTACTACCATTTTTATAAAATCTATTCAAAGAATACTTAACCATTAACCCAAAAAGTTGTGAAAATTTTGAAAATGCGAGCTATGTCTAAAGTATATATGAAATATATATAGTATAAGTCTCAACAAACAAGCAAAGACTCAAAGGTTCACCAGCTCAGATATAAATACCAACCAATGTTGGTCATTTATCTTTTTGATATTATTGGTGATTGATAAAACTGTGATTTATCACTCTAAAAGTCAAAAATAGAGCTTTGTTCCTGAGTAATTAGATGCATATCTCCACTTATTTTTCATAATTAGAATTCATGCATGTGTATATAATATATGTATTTTAGCATTCATATTTGCATTAAATAAAGAGCTAAATTCACTTGTAAATATTCACATGTGTATTATCTAAAATCGCCTATTTATATCTATTTTATACTAACACCAAATCCAATAAAATCAACTCTATGTTTTATATATTTTTAACACTAATAAAGGAAAATTATTTAAAAATACTAACTTGTAAAATTGTCCAATATAACACGAATCCAAGTTTGAGATCAAGAACCTTAAAAAGTACATATCTCTCTCTTATAGTGTTTGATTTAGGTCTAATCACTTTTAAAGTAAAATACATTCAAAGATATTCAAAACAAGACTAATTTCGTAAAAATCGGAGATCGTATGTGAAACTTGAGTTTTGAGACCTTATTATATATTGTACATAATGATCAAAATACCCTTTGTTGTATCCTTTTATTTTCTTAATTCAAAAAAAAAGATTAAGTTGTAATATTTCTTTCATATTTTTATGACTTTATTTTGATTTTTCTCTAAATTAAAAATGACAAAAAATTATAGCATATAAAAATAAGGTATATTATACCTATAAGATACCATCCATAAATACTTTTTGTACTAACGGCGTCATTTGATTTTTAGTCCTTCACAAAAGTTGCAGATCTCATCTAGATGAGAAATTTTTTGAGTTGAACACTTTTGATTTGACCCCTTCTGTTATTTCTTTCTAAGTTTTATTTATATTTTATTTGTGATTTTTCTGGGAGTGATACATGGCAGCTCTTGGAGCTATCACGTGCCACCCATTATTTATTTCTTTCTTTATTTTATTTATTTGTTTTAATCATTCTAATTATTTTAATTTAATTATATTATTCATTTAAAATACCCTGCCACATGGCCACACCCCTATGCACCACGTGGCGTCTTCCTTTTTTTCTCTCTCTCTCTCACTTCATCTCACCTCCCTATACACTCCCTCTCTCTATCACTTATCCGAATTTTGAACAGGATGGTACCCTGGGAAAAATCTCTCTCCATGCAACCCACGCTCCATTTTTTTCTCTCCACATCCTAACTCATGCATGTTCATATGTCTTTATATCTCTCTTTTCTTCCCATGCACGTAACCAACCCCCTCCCCGCGTCTCCCTCGTTCTCTATCTTTAGATCTCTCTCTCTCTCTCTCTCCCATTCTTCAACCACCCACTCCATAACCCGCAAGCCCCACGACCTGCAGTCACCTACGCCCCACCATCTCTCCCCTCTCAACCACCTTTAAAAGGCTTCACACAGCCCCGTCGCAATCCATGCGCCATCTTGCGTGCAAAGACTTTGAGCTCCACCTCTCCTCGGTGACAACAAGGGAAGACAACTGTCGTCGAGCGGCGACAGGTCATTTGTCCGCATCATCCAAGGTGACTCCCTGTTGAAACCTAATCTTGGAATGGCTCCATCACAACTAGAATAAGTCCATGGCATACGTGTATGGTTGTGAGTGCATGGTGGGGTTTGCATAACAAGTCACCAATACGTGGGTGGCTCTCCTTGCATGAAGGCATTTCTTTTATTTTTTTTATTGTATTCTATTGTTAGCATATAGTGGTGCTATATAAGCATGTATCTTGCACTCATCTCATATCATCAACAAGCAATAGAATCTCTTATTTCTTCCTCTTGTGAGTACGTTACTTTTGCTCTCCTCATTTGCTTTCTAGTTTGTTTGCCATCTTGCTCGATCAATCAAATTGAGTAAGGCGTGCGCGTGATATCCACCCTAATAGAGAGGGGATTTGTGAGTGAGATCCTACCATAAATTCCAACATCTGGTATCAGAGCCTAGGTACATCCGAGCCCATGTCGATCGTGTCTCAGGACGAGGCGGTGCGGGAAAACGACGGAGGGTTGTTCCGCTACCCGCAGTTAACGGCAACGAACTACACCAGTTGGGTGATCAGGGTGCAGGCCATGATGGAGGATCAAGGAGTATGGGAGGCTATCGACTCGGCGGCTGGCGTGGCCGTCGATACAAAGAAGGACAAGAAGGCGAGGTCGCATCTTCTCCAAGCTCTCCCGGAGGATCTCCTAATGCAAGTGGCGAACAAAAAACGGCAAAAGAGGTATGGGACTGCCTCAAAACCAGGTTCATTGGCGCAGATCGCGTCAAGAACGCACGATTACAGACGTTGAAAAGTGAATTCGACGCCATGCGGATGCAAGAAACGGAGACCCTAGACCAGTACGCTGGCAAACTGAACAGCATGTCTGTTCGGTATGCGAACCTTGGGGCGACTCTCGACGATGCCGCATTGGTCAAGAAGTTATTCGACACTGTGCATGATCGTTTCCTTAGCGTGATTGCCGGGATCGAACAATTTTGCGATCTCAACACCATGCCATTCGAGGAGGTTGTGGGACGCTTGAAGACTTATGAAGAACGAACTTGCATGCGGAAGCCTAGGAACAATAGCAATGGTGAAAATCAGCTCTTACTCACTCAAGCCGAGTGGGAGACGCGGCAAAAGAAGATTGGCGACGATTTAACGTCAAGCAACAAAGGTAAATCTCAAACTCCCTCAGATAGAAATAACCGTGGCTGGGGAGGACGAGGAAGAGGACGCGGCAGGGGAGGCCGTAATGGGCCGTCGCGAAAGGAGGGAGCAGATGGCTCCAACGGCGGTGGCCGTGACAAAAGCCACATCCGGTGCTTCAACTGCAACAAGATGGGCCACTATGCATCTGAATGCAGGACTCCGAAGAAAGAGGCAGAGGCACACTTTGCTTCCGTTGATGACTACGAGGCAACCCTACTGCTCGCGACATCAAGCAAGGAGCAGGAGGAGGTCATCCTGCTGAACGAAGAAAAGACGAGGCCGGAGCTGCGTAGCACGAAGGAGGTGGGTTCCCCCTGTCACGTCTGGTACCTGGACAACGGGGCAAGCAATCACATGACCGGCGACAAGTCTAAGTTCCATGAGCTAGACGAGAATGTCACCGGTGATGTCAAATTCGGCGACGGATCGAAAGTGCAGATAATGGGCAAGGGGTCAATCTTGTTCAATTGCAAGAACGGAGATCAGTGGCTCCTACATGAAGTATACTACATCCCGAGACTCCGTAGCAATATAGTGAGTCTCGGACAGCTCATCGAGACTGGTCAGAAGGTGATCATGGATGAAGAATCCCTACAAGTCTTTGACAAGACTTCTGCGCAACTACTCATGAAGGTAAGACGCACTAGAAACCGTCTTTACCGGATTGAGTTGCACCTGGCGGAGGTGGTGTGCCTCCTCACGAATCTCGAAGATTCAGCATGGTTGTGGCATGCAAGACTTGGGCATGTCAACTTCCACTCAATAAAGATGCTCGTCGAGAAGGAGATGGCGGTAGGAGTGCCACATATAAAACACCCAAATCAATTGTGCAAAGGGTGTTTGGTGGCAAAGCAGGCAAGACAACCATTCCCGATGGCTACAAATTATAGAGCCAAAAAGGCGCTCGAGCTGCTGCACATGGATCTATGTGGACCAATCACTCCATCAACTCCAGCTGGTAACAATTATTTCATATTAATTGTTGATGATTATTCACGATGGATGTGGGTCTACATCATCAAGTCGAAGGATCAGGCATGCTCCACCTTTGTGAACTTCAAGGCACAGGTAGAGAACACGAGCGGGTGTCGCATAAAGACGCTCAGGACCGATCGCGGTGGTGAATTCATCTCCACGGAGTTCTCCAAAGTGTGCGAAGAAGCAGGGATTGTGCGACACCTCTCCGCACCATATACACCCCAGCAAAATGGTGTGGTGGAACGGAGGAATAGGACTGTGATGGCAATGGCGAGGTCCCTTCTCAAAAGTATGAACGTGCCAGGAAGACTTTGGGGGGAGGCAGTTCGGCATGCGGTGTATCTCTTGAACCGCTTGCCGACAAAGGCGCTCGAGCATCGTACTCCATTCGAGGCTTGGAATGGAAGAAAGCCACATCTAGCGCACCTTCGAGTGTTTGGTTGTATAGCGCATGCAAAGGTAACAACACCAAATCTGAAGAAACTTGACGATCGAAGCCATCCGATGGTATATCTTGGAGTTGAGGAAGGTTGCAAAGCTCATCGCCTGTATGATCCACATCGCGACAAAGTTCATGTGAGTCGTGATGTAAAATTCGAAGAAAATATGGAATGGAAATGGAATGCAGGTACGAGCGATGGAAATGCATCAGATTTCATCATCAAGGAGGAGTACAACACGAAGATGAATGAGGGTGGTTATATACCGCTCACAGGTGTCCCGATAGGCGAGCCAATGCCTGCATCACCATCTTCCTCGACCCATGAATCGACACCGCCGGCAGGCCACATGACACCGACAAGGTCATCTTCCACCGTGGGAAGTTTTGCAGCAAACTCTTCGACACCTTCCACTAGCTCGACGGCTACACCTGATGCTAAATCACCAACAAGTGATATTGTTACATCCTCAGCGGCCATGTCTACCCCGCTATCAGGAAGTAATAGCAGCAGCACCGATGAGGACACTATCCACTACAGGCACATCGAGGATATCATGCGCGATTCCCGAAGGGTGGATCTTGAAGAAGACATGGAGGAGGAAGTCATGCTCATGGCGATGGAGGAGCCATCTTGCTACCGTGAAGCTGCTGAGCACCAAGTCTGGGTAGACGTCATGTGCAAAGAGATCGAGTCCATCAAGAAAAATAAAACCTGGACTCTCACGGAGCTTCCAGCTGGCTACAAGCCCATTGGTCTCAAATGGGTATACAAGCTGAAGAGGAACTCCACCGGTGACGTAATCAATCACAAAGCAAGATTGGTTGCGAAAGGATACGTCCAGCAGCAAGGCGTCGACTTCGAGGAGGTGTTCGCTCCAGTAGCCAGGTTAGACACTATACGCGTTATTCTCGCCATTGCTGCTACTCGTGGTTGGAAAGTCCACCATCTCGATGTCAAATCAGCATTCCTGAATGGCGAGCTCGAAGAGGAAGTATATGTAGCCCAACCGGAAGGATTCACGGTGAAGAACAAAGAACACATGGTTCTCAAACTGAGCAAGGCACTTTATGGCCTTCGGCAGGCGCCCCGAGCTTGGAATATACGTCTTGATAGAAGTCTCAAGAAACTCAGATTCGTGAAGTGTGCTCAAGAACAAGCAGTCTATACAAAGGGAGCATGTCAGTCAAGAGTGATCGTTGGGGTTTATGTAGATGACCTCATTGTGACAGGAGAGGACCCAGAGGAGATCGCGAGATTCAAGCATCAGATGATGTCCGAGTTTGAGATGAGTGATCTTGGATTGCTCACTTACTACCTTGGGATCGAGGTAGTACAAGAAGATGGCCGCATCGAAATTAAGCAAGCCTCTTATGCAAAGAAGGTGCTGGCACAATTCAGAATGACCGAATGCAACTCCACCAAATGTCCTATGGAGCAAAGGACAAAATTGAAAAAGGATCCCGATGGACAACCAGTGGATGCAACAGAATATCGTCGTATCATTGGGTGTCTCAGGTATTTACTCCACACTCGTCCGGATCTCTCCTTTGCTGTTGGTATGTGTAGTAGGTTTATGGAGAGACCTACCGTCATGCATTATAAGGCGATGAAGCAAATCCTACGGTACTTGAAGGGTACGCTTCATTACGGACTCGTATACACTAAAGGAGGAAGTGAGGAGACAATCATTGGGTTCACAGACAGTGATCTGGCAGGTGATTTGGATGACAGGAAGAGCACAGGAGGGATGGCATTTTATTTAAACAACAACTTGGTCTCATGGAACTCGCAGAAGCAAAAGACTGTAGCACTATCATCATGTGAAGCTGAGTTTATGGCGGCAACGGCAGCGGCTTGCCAAGGAGTGTGGCTCCGAAATCTGTTGAGCGAGCTTATAAAGAAAGAACCAAGACCAGTGAAATTGTTTGTTGACAACAAGTCTGCCATTGCCTTGATGAAAAATCCTGTTTTTCATGGACACAGTAAACACATTGACACCAAATTCCATTTTATTCGTGAATGTGTTGAGGCAGGACAGATTGCAGTGGAGTTCGTATGCACGGAGGAACAACGAGCTGATGCACTGACGAAATCGTTGCCTGCGGCGAAGTTGGCAACAATGCGACATATGTTGGGCCTTCGCAATCTTGGGCCACATCAAGATTAGGGGGGAGTATGTTGAAACCTAATCTTGGAATGGCTCCATCACAACTAGAATAAGTCCATGGCATACGTGTATGGTTGTGAGTGCATGGTGGGGTTTGCATAACAAGTCACCAATACGTGGGTGGCTCTCCTTGCATGAAGGCATTTCTTTTATTTTTTTATTGTATTCTATTGTTAGCATATAGTGGTGCTATATAAGCATGTATCTTGCACTCATCTCATATCATCAACAAGCAATAGAATCTCTTATTTCTTCCTCTTGTGAGTAAGTTACTTTTGCTCTCCTCATTTACTTTCTAGTTTGTTTGCCATCTTGCTCGATCAATCAAATTGAGTAAGGCGTGTGCGTGATATCCACCCTAATAGAGAGGGGATTTGTGAGTGAGATCCTACCATAAATTCCAACACTCCCGTCATCTTGTAGTGGCTCCTCCTCGAGCAACCGCCCAGCTCTGCCTAGCCGCGACATTTGAGCTACGATTGGAGCTTCCTTTCGTCGCTCCATCCAGAGGCACCGTCCCGTCGTCAGCAACCTCAGGTAAAATCCCATGTTCCCTCTCTTTTCCTATTTCTTCTTCCTTGCGTATTTCTTGCTAAATATATTCTCCGATCCATATTCCCTTACGCCCTCAACTTCCCGCATCGACCAACGCTGCCCAGGGAGCTCCCTCTCCCTCGTACCACCGCTTGCTACCTTCACATTCGCATAAATAGGCGCGAGGATAACCTCCGACCGCACGCTTCATACTCGTGCTTTACACCGACCAGAGCACGGACCATCCTCCACCCGGTGCATTCAAGCCCGCAGTCACCTCCTGTAGTGCTCGCCTCCACTTCCTCTAGCACAGTCCACCAGCCGTCGTCAGCCCGATACCTACTTCACGACCAGACCGCACATTCCTCTTGCTCACGGACAGACGACTTCGCCACCGCCCTCAGTGATCTGGCCGCCAGTGCAGACTCTGCACCGACGCAACGATGCCCTCGAGCGCACCGTGCTGCACCATCATCAGTCGCGCCCGCCTTCGCCTTCGATGAACATCATCACCCTGGGTCATGTGTCGACCAGGATAGTTGCCATAGACTGCCATCCACCCTCCCCGTTGGTGATCCACATCCATCGCCATCGCATCCAACTGCAGCACCTGGGCGTGTGTCGCCTGGGCAAGGATCTTCGTGCCGCCAATTGTCCTCCCTCACCTTAGACCAGCAGGATCTTCACGCCACCGTCTTGCCTCCGCACACGAGCAGCTCCTCTGCTCCTGCCACCCTCAATATCTTCCGTCGACCGCTCGCATCACCCTCCCTTATTCAAGGACACCCTGCACGTGCCGCTCATGCAGGGGTGAGTAAGTATGGCAGTCAAGCCCCTGCGAAATCAGATTATTACGTGGAGCTCCTTCCCCAATAGCACGTGCCCCTACGAAAAATTGCACAGAGACCCCCGTACTCCTACAAGTTTCACAAACATATTTGCCAGGACGCACACGTGCTTTGTACATGCCCTGGAGGTGACATTTACACCAAAGCTTTCTGAAGATTTAACGTATCCGAAGAAGGCCCCCATCCACTGAAGGTCACATCCATGGGAAAATTGCACATCTACCCCTGCAAGTTCTAGTAATTAACATTAGGGTCCTTATCAGCATATTTTGTTTTTATTAATTTTAATTCTGTGCATTGCATTCATATCCTCGTATTTGCATATTTATTTGATCTTTCATTTCACATCAAATTTTTGTTTCAAAAATTGCATATTGTAGAACAACTCTTTCTCTATCATTGTAAACATCAAATATATCTTTAGGAGGTGTGTTTTATTTAATATCATTATTGTTGTGGAAAATAGCTTATTTTACCCATTGTGTGATGTTTAAATGATATTAATGAAATAAATATTTACTCTGAAAATCGCAAAAAAATGCAAAAGGTGGAGTTTGATTAGCTTTATTTTGTGCTCAGAAATCATCTTATAAACATGCACATCAAGGTCACAATAAATTAATTGGTGATTCACAATTTTTAGTGAGTCGTAAACCAATTATTTTTAGGATTTAATAATTTTCTTATATTCCTCTCACATAGAAGTATCTACAACAATTTTCGTTTTTGAAAATAACTTTGTTTTGTATTTATTAAAATTAATTTGCTAAAATCACCCTGTATTCATATTTAATTCTTAGTTAAATCATATTGAGTCAAAAAATTTCAAAAAAAATACAGTAGTCTAATTTCATCATTTTTTCACATTCTTGACAAGTGTGGGATTTTTGGGACCTTATCTGAATGAATTTTACATTTTAGTCCCTCAACTTAACCCGAAATTGCATTGCATTTTAATTGTATAAAAACATAAAAATGCTTCTATAAAGACCTAGCATCTAGATCGAGTAAAAATAAATATAAGGAGAAAGTTTCCTCCATGAGTTTGACCTTGGGCGTACCCAAAGTAATAAAAATAAACCCCTTGCTATTAATTGATATATTAATCAAAGTAGTTTGTGATTGATATGAATTTATTCGAGTAGAACACATTTGAAATGACATAATTAAAAAGGATCAAATTTGGAGCAATCAAATGGCACCGTTGCCGGGGAGGCACACCTTAGCTTAATTTTTAGAAAATCCAGATTTTATGTTTTCCATCCCTGGGTAGTCTGATTCCCGGGTTTTCTTGTGAATAGCTCTTTATTTATTTTATGTGTATTTATTATGTGTCGTTCTCTATGACCATTGTCTTAATTTTGTGTGAGGAACACGAAGCATCAAAGGCGATTCATCAGGCGAGGCGAAGAAACTGTATTGAATTTAACTGAGTGGCTTTTAGAGAACTTGTAATAAAAGTCAACATTTAAAGTTGTTCCCATTTGGATTCTCGCATGTGTAACCGAAATAAAACAAACTCTCCATGTTGTTTGATTTCCTACCGTAGAATAGATCCTTACTCGTGGCTCTTAGAGCTTAATAGGTCTGTCTGTGCTTGTAATATCTAGGCTCATACTTCACCATTAAAAGACGCACTTAGACCATAGGACTTAAGCCAAATTTAATTCCATTCTTCACTCACTAATAGAATTGCCTGTCTAGGAGCAGCTTTCATCACTCGCATTCATTTAGTGTAAAATTTTCAATTTTGTTTTGCATCCCGCATGTACAGCGCGGGGATCATTGTAAGTCTTCTGAATTGGGCATGCATCATTGATTTTTCATTGCATCGGCTTTTTTCGTCTCCCTCCCCCTTGGTTTTACAACTTAGGATTAAAGGAAATTGAGACTGGATGATAATTGTGCCTTGTGTGTTGGATTAATGAAGTAGTCATCTAACTTAAATCGGGACTGATAAATGAATTGACCAAAAAAATAACTTAAAATTAGAATTCTATTTGCGGGAGAGTAACCCAGACCTTGATTTCAGGCTGAGTGAGGGTACAGAGAGTATGTGCATACACTGAGATAGAGCCCAAATCCCCACCTTCCATATCAATACACCCCACTCTTAGTGAATATCATAGGCTGAAGTATTCGAAGTTCAACTGACCAGCGCCAAGTAGCCTCTGCTTGCTTCATCAAGTAGATAGGGTGAAGCAGTGATGCGACGTGACAAGTTGCTTAGTAACCCCTCGAGGCGAAGTGAAAAGACTTGCCAGCCTTTACCTACTTCAGTAGGTAGATAGTGGAAAGTCCCTAAACGTCATTAGTATTAACCAGATAAGCTGGTGATAGGAGCTAAGAGAGGAAGGGCATTGGTATCTTAGGCGACCGGTTAAACATGGGAGACGCAACCAGCATTGAGCCGACTTCCCTAATCCTTGTTAACTTTGCTTGAAAATCACTCTTAAAATCAACCAGATTCATCATACCCATCTTCGGGTCCTTCACTATGTTAAGTTGGTGAAATTGGGGTTTGCTCTTGCATTTGTTTTGTATTTATTTGGGTGCATTATCCTATGTACCTGTACGTTTCCCACCTCGTTCTGCTTACTTTCATCCATTAACTCTTCAAGATATCGGGATATTGGTCATCATATCTAGGTCACTTCTCTTTGACCATAACCTGATCATCTTCACCTTCTTATTCCTCCCTCATATCCCCATCCAGACCATGAAGTCAGAACTTCAACTGATTTCCCCAATTCTTCGTATTTCTGACCTACCTCAAATTCTCACACACCAGATCCACTTCCATCTTGGGCTGACTATTCTTATTCTCGAGAGCTTACTAGAATCAATGAACCATTCGAAGAGCAACCACTAATGAGATAGATGACTGACCAAATAACCTACCCCCACACCCCTCATTTGACTCTCATATGACTGTTGGGACAGGTCCACAAATTACAGATATACATCCTGACTGAACCTTAGGGTATCGTATGGTCGACCAAACACATCGAATGGAGCGGACTGCACCTTATGATTTTCCGAACTTGATTGATCTTAGTGATCAAGTACGCATAGACCAACCCTCACACCACCCATTCAGAGAGCCTACACCTATAAGGGATTGGACTCATGAGCAAAATCTAATAGCCCCTAATATATCTAATCCACGTGAGGCTCCGACCAATATCTGCAATTCAAATGGTCTATACTCGAATCAAAGTTACATGCCCGACTTTAGATATGTTGAGTATGAGATCCCAAGTTCTTAGCAGTGTTTTTCAACTGAACAGACTTCTCCCAAGATTTATCATAAGAACTTTTTAGAAGATGACATTTATAGACTTATTGAGAAGAATGAATCATTTGGTAACAAGTTGAGAGATGTCACTCAAATATTGCACTCAATTTCTGCCAGTCTGGGTATGAAGTGGAAAAGGAAGTATGTAGATTTGTTGTCGAAAATCAAGCGAGCATTAGAGAACCCACACATTTTATACAGTTGGAGTCTATTCTACCTTCCTCTTCTACTAACCACTTGCTTCCAATCCAGAGTCTGATTATTCGCCCATCAAAAACATCAAAAAATTTGAAAATCTCAAAAAGGTCAAAAAATGAAAAAACCAGAAAATCTCATAAAAATAGAAAATGAAAATGACATAAAAAAAATTAGATCCTGCCCTGAGGGAAACCCTTGCTGAGGAGTAGATTTTTAAGCTTCCCTTAATAAAGGCCATAGATCACTTTCCCGACCTCAAATGATTTGTGAGAAGTAAATTAATACATAAGAGGTCGGGCAATAAGAGAACAAGGACTGAGAGACATATAGTGTCTATGGCCGCCTCCATGGAGATGGGGAGAAAGACCAAAAGCCGTAAAGTGAAGTGGTTACCTAGGGTTGAATAAGAAATCAAAGACACTATCTTTACCCATGCAAGAATTGATGATTACTCACCCATAAATATCCTCTCCACCTCTGTATTTGAAAAGCTCAAACTCATGCCAATCAAAAAGCCAAGAGAGAAAGTTCAGCTGACTGGTCGCTCTATAAAATGACCGAGAGGAACCATTTCAGTCGTCATTACTTTCCAAGGTGCTTTACTCCAGGTATACTTCATGGTCATTGACATTGAGCACTGAGGAGAGTTTACCCAGTCTCCTATTATTCTCGGGAAGTCGTTCTTAGCCTCGGCTAAGGCGACTATAGATTGTGAGACTCGGGAGATCGATTTCACAACATTAGGAGCACTTCGAGCTCACCCATTCTCTGACACAGTCTACTCTAAGGTGACCCACAAAGCTGCTGACAGTCGAGACCATCGAGAGGTAGATGAGTACCACCTCTCTGTTACACCTGAGATACCAGTTATCGAGCTAACCATTGGATCCTAGACTCCCCACACGCCCATGAACCCCGTTGCTTGCATCACCACCACTGTGTTAGCTTTCATTAAAGACTCACAACCCAAAGTGTCATTGAGTTGGACACAACTTTTGCTGATTGTCTTAATAATTTTGATGATTCGACATCAGTAACTAATAATGCCAATCCCGCTGACATCACTAGCTCCTTCCCGAGATGTGTGCTGACCCTTCAGGAATATTACAATCTATATTGTGATTCATATGAGGAGGAACCCATGGTCAGCACTGCACCACATCTTGAAACTTTAAAGCAGACAACCAGGACTGAATTGACCCCGCCTAAAAACATGGTTGCTCTTTCCTCTTGTCGGTTATCTAGTGAGAGGAAGTCGAGAATTGATTCCATGAGGCATTCCCTAGAACCACTCAAGGCGTATCACTCTCCTCTCCCTCTCAATGATTCAGGATCTAGAAAACCTACTAAGAAAGTTTCCTTCAACATAGAAGAAGGAATTTTCGGAGGAATCCTCATCAGGTCCGGATGAGGTGATTTATATGAGTGAGCTCAGTTTGGTTGTTCTTAAATCATATCTGAGCAAGAAGCCGTGTGTCAACCCTCATTGGATGATCCCTACACCTTATTATTATTCATATGAGTATGATTCCGACAGTGACACATATGTATACTACCCACCTCCTCGCTCCCGCAAGAAGGTCCATCATAAACCTTCTTGATCCATGTACATTCTCACTCCTTCTTATATATAGTTTATTTCCCTCCCTTCCCAGTGATTCGAATCACTTGCCTCAGCTGCATATCGTTTCATTTTATGGCAAACTAAGGATGAACAGATCTTAAATATAGGGGGAAAGTAACTCGAGTCTCTTCATCATTCTCTGTACATTCTCCATATCTCATTGGTTCTCACACTCACTTATGTCCTTCACTTGGGTTGACCAGAGCCTAAGTGTGGGGGGACCGATGCCCATCATGTATATATACTCATCCATTTTTCCTCTTAACTTCGTCCACCCTATTTTATTGATCTTCTTATACACTTAGGTTGTTGGAGCCTAAGTATAGGGGGATGGAGTGCCTTCTATACATTTTGTTATTTTAGCTGTCATACGCTTAGCACGAGCTATGTCTTATTTTCCTCGCTTCTTATGCTCTGAGGACATATCACATGCTAAGTATAGGGGAACAAGTATATATTACATAGATACTTACTCATAGCTCGTACTTTCGTATATTTTCGTGTATTTATGTATATATTATACAATAATTGCGGGATGGGTAAAATTGGTAAAAATATTTTTTTATTAAATACATGTATAGTTGTATAGTATGTATACTGTATAATTTTATTAAAATACGTTTAAAATTATACATTTGTAAAAATTAATGTAAAATAGGAGGTATACCAAAAAATAAGCTTCTTATTTACTCTTACATATGATCCTTGCATTTAAAAAAGATAGTGTGTGTTGCATTTCATCCTTATAGCATGTCATATGCATCTCATCTGCATATCTAGTATATGCAAAGTGAAAAGTTACTGGGTTCTGAACCAAGGTATGAATAGTTTTCGAGGATGGATTTGATTTGTTCTTAATATACCTAATTTTAGAGGAACCTTATAGGAACCGGAGTTAAGATTTTTTAGGTCAAGAGACTTAATTCTTTGAGGCTGCAAGTCTATGTTCACATGTCATCTTTATTGGTTTAAGTAGAATATTTCGTACACACGCATGATTCTTTTAGACAATGGCCTAACTTGGACAAGCACCATGCACCTAGCTCTTCACTGACAAGTTGATGAGGAGTTAGAATCCTTTGGCTTCGAGTAGCACACGGGTGGAAACATCCGTCCTCCTCTAGGGAGGGTATTGCATCTCAACCTAGTGTAGTGGTGTTGATGTCTAAGGATGAGATTATGTGGGTTGCAATAAAGATTCAATAGAGGGATAGTCTATTGGCTCAAGGAGAAAAACTCCTTATGTACATGTTGCACCTTGTATATATGTAAAAAGAAGAAGAAAAAAAAGAAAAAAATGTCGAATCTTCAAAAGTGGACATGCCTGATTGAAAAGTAAAATGCCTACTGGAGTGTATATATAAGTATAGAAAAATAAGAAGAGATTCAAAGCTTGCAGCTAGATGACTTGGCTACACTCATTAAGCATCATAGGATAAGTAGCTACACTGGCTATCGTTCATTCTTTTCTCCACACCCTCTTCTTGAGCTTGTTGCACTTGAATTTAGAAAGAAATACCCTGATCCTCAAGAAGAGTTGTTGGACTGGGGAACTAGAGTTACCTTGTTAGAGGAGGCCGATTTTTTGCCATTTCTGATGTGGAGAGCCATATTTCACTTACACAATACAAGTAAGATTCATTGTCGTCGGAATTTGCATACAGGGATTTGTTCAGACCTGATTGTTGAGGCGACTTGAATAGAAGACTTGTAGAACTTAAAGGCTATCAGGTCTTCAATTCAGATCGCAATAAGGTTTGCCACATTATTAATCCAAAGGTCGAGTCAAGCTCCATTTTCAACTTTTGTCCAAGCCCTTGGTATGGAACCCAAAATCATTTCACTTCTGCATTCCATTTTAGTTGCTCAGGGACGAGCAATGTTTAAGTATAAGGGGTTGATGAATCTATGATTCATCACTTTAAAAGTTGAAAATAGAGCTTCGTTCCTGAGAAATTAGATGCATATCGCCACCTTTTTTGCATAATTAGAATTCATGCATGTGAATAATATCTGCATTTTAGCATTCATATTTGCATTAAATAAATAGCCAAATTCACTTGTAAATATCCACCTGTATATTAGCTAAAATCACCTATTTGTATCTATTTTATACTAACTCCAAATCTAATAAGATCAACCCTATATTTTATATATTACTAACACTAATAAAGGAAAATATTTAAAAATACTAACTTGTAAAATTGTCCAATAAAACCTAAATCCAAGTTAGAGACCATAAGAACCTTAAATTGCGCATATCTCTCTCATATTGTGTATGATTTAAATCTACTCACTTTTAAAGTATTATACATTCGAAGACCTTCAAAATAAGACTAATTTCATAAAAATCGGAGATCGTATGTGAAACTTTGGTTTTGGTTCCCTATTGTATAATGTACAAAATGACCAAAATACCCTTTATTTTATCCTTTTTATTTTCTTAATCCAAAAAATAGACTAAGTGGTAAATATTCCTTTCATATTTTTTATGACTTTATTTTGATTTTTCTCTAAATTAAAAATGAAAAAAAATGCAAAATATAAAAATACAGTATTTTATACCTATAAGATACCACCCAATTTTTTTTTGTAGAGATGACTTCATTTGATTTTTGGTCTTTCACAGAAGTTGTAGATCTAGTTAAGACGAGTAACTTTTTTGTTGACCACTTTCTGATTTGACCCTTTTTGTTTTCTATTTTTTATTTTTATTTACATTATAAATGTGATTTTTCTGGGAGAAACATCTGGCAGCTCCTGGAGCCACCACGTGTCATCCATTTTTTATTTATTTTATTGATTTATATTAATTATATAATTAATTTAATTATATTATATTATTCTATTCAAATAGCCCGCTACGTGGTCACACCCCTACGTGTCACGTGGCGTCTCCCATTTTCTCTCTCTCTCTCTCATTATCTCACCTACCTATACAGAGTTTTTTTCCCGTTCAGGGCACGGTAGCCCTCGAAATGCCCGGACAGGGCATGTCAGCCGCGAATTTCCCAGCCAGGGCATAAATCGGCGAACGGATCGCCGATCGGCAAACGGTTGGCCGATTGGCGAACCATTCGCCGATCAACCAACCTCCCTCTCTGCAGCCCACCGGCCTCCCTCAAATTTGCAAACTGAACCTTCTCATATTTGTAATTTGCATGCATAAAAAATATTAGTTTATTAGTGATCCACATAATTATATTTCAAAATGATAATGTAGAAATATTATATAATAATAATGGATAATCTAATTATTAATGATTGTTCCATTGTATAATAATGAATACATAAAGTATATAAAATATAACTGTACATGTGCAAAATAAGAAAGCAAAGTAAACATGTCTTAAAAAATGAAAGAAGAGAAAAGGAAAGAAAGCAAAATAACAAGTCACTTTTACGTGGCACTCTCCAATTTGGTCCCAAAATAGCTGACATAAACATTACATTCAATATCTCACTTGACCCAGCAATTTAAGATCCATTGTTTCAAATGCGAAGATAGGAAGATTACATCTAGCATTGCATTAGATAAACATGTCTTAAAAAAAGTATAATATGTAAACACTAGTAATCATGTCCTCTAACGTAGTCGTTGTCCTCGAAGTACGCTCAGACGCGGGTACTTAAGTGCAATTGTATAATGTAAATCTGCCAAATCAGCATACAGCTCCTCCTCCTCGTCGTAGACGTCAGTGAGCGGGGAGGTCTCGCTCTGAGAACTCACATCCAATGGTGGAGGCATGGATTGTGGAGAGTAGTCTGTAAGCGGAGAGTCTATAGGATAAAGCGGCTGAGGTAGCGAAGTATCCTGCAATGGATACTCTGAAGCAGTCTGCGATGGATACTCCGTAGGAGCATCTGATAGAGTGTGAGGATTACGAGCCATCTCCGAGTTGTGTGGACTACGCTGTCGTGAGACTACAGAAGGTCCTCCTTGTGGCTGGTGTGGGGAAGCAGGCGGAGTCTGATGTGATGCAGGTGGAGTCGCCCTTAGCGGTGTACGTACCGCTAAGACTCTATTGATCGGAGGACGTACCGACTTATGTGACATGAACTTAGTTTTCGTCATCTCCTACAATAAAACAATATCATAAGAAATTAATAAAATAGAATTATCGTAAGGCAGTAAAGAATTTCTCCTAATATGGAAATAAAATGCAACAACATGAGATTGTACTTACGAATTTGCGATACACCAACATGAGATTGTACTAACGGATCTGCATATTACTAATTTTATGCCATTTATTTGTAATAATGAAGGAAGCATGAGATTACGGTGAAATAAACAAAAATGATCAATATATCATTAATCTAATAATTAAAAAGAGATTGTTCGTACAAATTACTGCGGATTAAGAATTCTACGTGCCCTACGTAAGATCGATGATAGATTAGCCCTACGACCCCTACTAAAAACACCAGTACCACCTCCACTCTCATCATTCGTTTCTCGTAGTGGTCGTGGTGTTTGGTCCCTGACTGATGAAGCTCTAGCAATCTGTGCAGGTCATTGACGATGCTCTGATGGTGGCTGATCTGGTTGCGGTGTATACTGTTGCGGCAGTGGTGAGCCTCGAAGATTCTGGAAGGGAGGCACATGGCTGGAATCTACATAATAGGTAAATCCAGTCGTTTGATGTGGAATGAAATTGCTGGTTAGGAATTGCGTGAATGTCTGCGTCTGGGGGGAAATGCTTTGGTTTAGACCCCAGAAATCACCAGCTTGTGAAAGGGTTGCGTAAATTGGACCTGGTATGGTACCGCTTCATCATCGTTTCTACCGACAACATATAGTTCATGTACATGAAAAGCATAACTTTGAGCAGCAGCCTCAGATGGTCGTGGTGGTTCAGGGACATGGAATGGGATAGGTAAAGGCTCAGTGGAGTACGAGTACCTCGGGGTGTACTGGCTCATTGATCCACCAATCCGAAGTTCTGTAAGGCGGGGTCAAGTAAGCCAATTACATTCCATAACTCCGAGCTCCGTTCGTAATTTTTCAGGATCCCACGAGCTTCGTACACACTCTGCACCTGAATGTTTGACCCATATTTAGTTGATGTTTTACGAGAATTAAAGAGAGAAAATATACACACTTACCCCTGATCTGAACCTGGGAGCGTAAGGCTCGTATATAAAGCGTGGTGGCAGTATTGAAGTATGTATCCATCACCGTGTAATGTTCCAATACCACGTCATGTATGCTTCCAGATGCTACTCGCACAATTCAGCCGATTGTCTTTCCATCACCACAGTTTGACACCGTTGATTCCATAGAACGATCTGTTCTCGGAGTCGATCGGCCCAATCAATAGGATCATTCTCTCGTTGACGAGAGCGATGATTTGAGAAAACTATCAGGGGCATTGATCTGGGATGTGAGGTCGTAGATCAAATTGCCTCATTACACGATCTGGAACGTGCATGACCGCTATGTTAAAACAAATTAGGACTGTCTGGGACCTCCATACTTCTTGTCCATCTCGGCAGATAGCGGGAAGGTGATTTATGATCTTTATTTGATATGGAGACCAACGCATCTGTTAAACAGTCTAAAGTTAGTTATTTTACAGTAAGACCGATGTGCTAGGTTTATGGGAATCGCCTCTGACAGATGCCTCATGGACCGTACATGATGCTCGTCCTGTGTGTCCAACTCATTGCGATAAAATGTCAGGTTCGTTTTCTGAACGTTCTGAGTAAACGACCTACGTGCTGACGTCCATCTATTCATTCGGGTTTTAATATCTTATCAAGATATAAAATATGTGAATGGTGACTGTACGTGTCATACCTCGAAGCATATGGCCCTCGATTCAGAGCTTCGAGATCATTCTATACGGTCGGGGCACCCCGATTTGTATGTGTTCCCAAGACCAAGTCTACAGCATTGTCAGAAAACCGTAACATCTCTTGGATCTCCCCAACGAGCATTCGACAAGTTACGGGTATAGTTGGGCAAGTGATGCTGCCCCCCAAGCCACCTGACCACATTCCTGGAAATTTTCGAGCAGACAGAGATACTGTAACGGTACCTTATCACCTGTAGAGTCCGGGAAGAAAGATTTGAAGGATATTGTGAATCCTCAAGCGCATCACGGAAGCGTGTCGATCGCATCGTATGCAATCGGAGCAACTAGTCGTACTAGATGCTAGATGCAGCGGAAATTAAAATTTTAACTTTAAAGATGAAACCACATGATCACGAGAACACTTCTCAGATCGTTTCATCAAACCACAAAGTACAAGGAATACCTCTTGAAGTGTGGTTGTGATCGCGAGATCCCAAAGTAGAGATCCTCCTATCTTAAGTCTGATCCACGAAGAACGCACTTGCGGGCGTGATGATGAGTCACGTTCCTTCCCGCAATCCTCGATGAAGATCCAAGCGATGGCTCCCCCGATTTCGTCAAACGAAATCAGTCGTCTTCCTTTAGAGTAAGCAACTCCAAAGAAGATGGAGATCCACGAGTCGTCGAAGAAGAAGCCGAGAGTCTCTCCTTTCTCAACACAAAGTGGACGTCCACTTGATGAAGAAGAGAAAGAGAGAGGACGAGAATGAGAAAGAGAGAGAGAGAGAGTTGTAACCTTGCACAACTCTTAATGATGTGTCATGGAAGGATACCCTAGCCCTCTATTTATATTAGTTTAGGATCCAATGGATCTCAATCCATGGGACACATGGATCCAAGGGCTATGCTTGGTCCATGATAAATCAATGGCTATGATTTGTTGTTGGTTAAAACCAACAACATCAATTAAATATTAATTAACTAAGAGATAATATGATAAATGAAATGGAGCTAACCATCCTCCTAAAAAAGGGGGGGCGTCACCCATGAACCATTCATGGGTGACGCCACCTATGAAGGTGGTTACTTGCTCCATTTTATTTATCTTATTATTCTTTAATTAATTACAATAAATATTCACCAAAATAATTCCAAATTAATTTGTGAATATTTCAATCATGCCATTGAATATTATGTGAATCATATTCACAACCCAAACTAATTTGTAAATTGCATTTCCAATTAACTAATGAATGTGAATCCAATCCACATTATTAATTAACAAATGCTATTTACATAAATTCTCTCTCTTATATATGTATATTATAAATCACATTTATAACATACATATATCATGGATAGTGTTATCCACATTCTCTTAATCCTTGATAATTAAATCCAATTTAATTATCTTAGATAATCATTTTCACAATATGAATCATATTCATATTTAAGCTTGATAATTAAATCTCATTTAATCATCAAGTCCTTGCTTGGATATTTCATCAAAAGAATTATTCTTGAACCCTTTCAAGAATAATGTGCTTTCTCCGCAGATACTTGGAGATAAGGACAGGGCGATTGTATTATTCTACGTATAGTGACTTGGATATTGAGATATTATCTCAAATCCATATCTTACAAACCTCCCATAGATGCTTGATTAAATCAAGACCGCAAATCTAATCTTCTCATTACATCTGAATCTCATTCAGACCAATGTCCAACACTTGGACTAAGATCAGATTGCTTCTCTACTGGAAGGAGTCACTAAAATCCAGACCTGTTTCATCACTCCCTCGGAATGGAAGCGTCATGGATATACAATCGTTTATGATCACATCACCCTCAGGTATTCCCAATACCTGTACATCCTGCATACTGGAAGACCCATGGTCAACCCGAAGATCAAGATCAATTTTACACTGTCTTCTTCAGGGTTTGATCACTAAGTTTCTCATTTGATCATTGGGATTTGGTATCGATCATATACTTTCCAAAAGCATATATCATACCTAGGTCTTGATCATATACTTTCCAAAAGTATATATCAAACCTACAAATTCAGTCAAGCTTCCAAAGCAAGACGACCGTGCACGGAATTTGATTCTTCCCAATATCTCATGAGTGAGCTCATGTCTTCCGGTTCAGTAGTGAACCTGTATGATCCCTTTGAGAGATCGTATTACTCATATGCCCTTATATGCACACCAACGCGCCGGTGTATAGACCTTGGTTAGGTCATCAACCTATTGGTCTGCCAAATGTACATACTCAGACATACAGCAATACATCTGTCTCCGATCAGAGGATGCATGCCTATGCTGTGACAGCATTCAACATAGGACTTAGGTTATCTCGATCTCGTTAAGTCAACTCTTTGACCTAACTAATCTGACACCTCCGAATCTCTATTCCTATGCAGAGGACCTACATCAAGAGGTCGGTCAGATATCAGCCTATGTGAGAAAGGATTGCCATCTCCTACTCAGGCTGGAGATCACATCTTAACAATCATTTGACGGTGCTTGATGAGTCCTCAATCTAACTCTTTAGATATTCATCCAAGCACCAGCTTCTATGATTCAATAATTGAATCAACAGCTGTATGATCATTAAGATAGCCATGGTACATAACCCTAATTGTACAGAGGGACCTATTATGCAAATTATTTATTCTTCATTTCAGATCAGGGAATGATATTCGCAATAACATTTATTGCATAATGGCTCGCCGTGGGCTCACAAGTCCAACAATCTCCCACTAGCCCAAAGAGCCATTAATGGGCTAATCATTTAAACCACACTCATGTGACAATCATATGCTATTTAGAAAAATAGCTAGGTAAGCTGATCAGTCACTCTGTTCCCAAAAACCATGCCAAGTCCTTTTACGGCACTTGCATATCCCTAGGTAACAGTGCTCGCATCCAATGCGAATGTTGCATCTAATGCAACCTATACTCAATCTGGTCAAAGCAGTTATAGTGTCTTTGACACTATTGCTCAATTATTATAACCAGTATTTTCATAATCCTTATCAGAATACCCTTATTCCAGGAGATCACTATCTCTCAAGGTATCCACAGTTAAGACCTTTTAGATCTCTATCTATAAAGTCTTAAGCTCTTGAAGATAAGACTTAGAGATCACTATCTCTAAAGCCTTGTCATATTTGAAGATATCGTTATTACTGCAATCAAGTGTTTTCTCTCCATAGTAGGATTAGTAACAGTTTACTACTCCCACTGCATGGCAGATATCTGGCTTTTGTACACATCTAGCACACACTTAGCTTTCCGTAACTGATGCACAAGTGCAAGCAGTTCTAGCATTCACTTCCTCAACTCTTTGAGGTGCTATCCCTTTAGATAGGTCAGTACCAAATCTCAAGGGAAGGAAGCTTTATTGGAATTTCCAATAATGGAATATGTCCAAGGTGTACTACAAATGTGACAGTCCTAATACCCTCTTTTCTTTGATTCTGAACAACTTCAGAACTAAGATCTAAGTGGTATTCTTGAGATCATATCTCAAGGTATGGAATAGCCAGTCTATAAAACACTTATTATCATCCTTATATCATTCCAAATGATTAGGATATTATCTACATTTAGCACGATGAACACAATGGCACTCCCACTAAGCTTCACATGGTACATCAATATTCTATCTGAAATCATAACACTTATGATTTCATCAAATATGACGTTCCAACTACAAGAAGCTTATTTGAGCCCATAGATGGATTTCTTTAGCTTTCACAGCTTACTTTCCTCAACCATGAAGCCCTGGGGCTACTTCATGTGAATATCCTCAGAGAGGTATTCTTAGAGGAATGCAATCTTGAATTACATCCTGAAGATGCAATAGTCAAGTTGTGTAGCTAAGGTTAGCAATATTCTGATGATTTTAAGAATGGTTACCGAAGAGCAAGTCTCATTGCAAGCAATGTCTTCTCTTCCGGTGTATAGCTCATGGCTACGAACCGAGCTTTGAAGGTCTCTACCTTCTCATCAGGTTCCCTTTCTCTTGAAGATCCATTTATACCTTAATGGGTCTAACCCTTATAGGTGGATCCTCGAGGGTCCATATACAACACTTGTATATGAAGTCTACTTTAGACTTTATTGCTAATATCCATCTTTCCATGTCATGATCTTTAGGAGCTTCATCACATGAAGTCCGATCACTCTCAGACTTAACTGACACATGGAATACATCCTCAAACTCATTTGAAGAGGTATTAATGTTTCATCTTTAATTGTCCTTTTAGTTTCCGATTTCAGGAGCCTCATTATCTTCTCAAGATTAAATGAGTTCCTTTACTTCATTTTCATCTTGATTCTCAAGAGTCTCAATCCTCCAAGAATCACATTCTCGGAAATGAGATCTTTTAAGAATCTCAAGGTCATAAAGTAGGTATCCAATACCATCCTTTATTTTCCTAATGAAGTAGCACTTTCAAGTGCTAGATTCCAGCTTACATCCATGGAACCTTATTAAGGATATATATTGTAGTCTCTACCACACATATATATCAGGAAACTAAGAGGATAATTATGCTAAAATTCATCATTGATCAAATCATGTCACACATGATCCAATTGTATCTCCCTACAACTCTATTGAGTTCAGTTTTATCAGGAGGAGTGAGATAGAAATGATATTCATATCTCCATAAGGTATTCTTTGAATTTTATCTAATAGGTACAAGCTACCTAGGTTAGATCAAATTCATTTCATCTTTCTTCAAACTTTGGTTCTAAACCAAAATTGTGAAATCTTTGAACATTTCAAAGGTTTCTCAGGTGAAGAGAAGAAATCTCATGTCATACGTAATCATCAATAGATATTACATATCCATAATGTTTACTATGATATAGATGATCTACATACATCAATATGTATGAGATCTTGAATACCTCGACATCTAACACCATTCCCAGAGAAGGGTGTATTGGACATTTTACTTTGAATACAATATTCACAAGTATGTAAGATTTGAAATTTTAGACATTCTAAAGTTTCATATCTTACTAGTCTATTGATCAAATCAATAGACAAATGTCCAAGGCTTGATGCCAGATCATTGTCAAATGATCTTCATCCTCCTATTGATCTTATAAGGTTTGATTTTCAGTATTAGAAATCTTAATGAACCATTCATTAATATTCTAATTTTGTGGAGTCCACTAGATGTTAGATTACTATCTGAAATATTTCCATCATAACTCTTTATGATAGTTCTATCTCAGAATTCATGTTTATTTCCAACATTTAGAAACAAACAATGGGGTATTCTAATATCTAGGTCATAGAGACATTCTCTAAGACTAAGGGCTCTCCCACTGAGAATATGAAGTCCATCTATCCAATAGAGATTGTTGTCACAACTACATCAATATCCATGTAGATGACTTTTAAACCTTAAGATCAAATTTCTAATCTTCTAATATATACATGCAACCAATTGCAAATGTTTTTAGAAGATTGGGATACAATTGTTAGACTTTATCTTATGAAATAAGAAAGTTAGAGTCAATGATTATATGTAGATTATTCTGATGCTCTATCTGAGTCCTTCACTAAGGATTTTAGACAGATTTGATAGTCATACTATCAACACATCAACTTATTGCAGTATTGACATTCATCCAACTCTTTGGATGTCATATGGAAGTCACAAAAGTAGGTCAACTCTTTGACTTTCCTTCTTACTCGGGTCTCACCCATGCTTCCACTGCGCTCTCTTCATCTAAAAACAACCATTGTTCAAGACAAAGAATCTCTTATGCTGAATTCTAAGGATTTCAATACAAGAGCATTTCAACATTTATACATGCTTCATTAAATTCATTCAAAATGATTATTATGAAGCTTCATGAATGACTTGAGTATAGATAGTAGAATGATGACACTCATCATATCTACATACATCTTAACTCTTAGAGACTTAGGTTCAGGTAGGTATTCAAACATTTTGAATACATCATCTCTTTCGAGCCACCATTCTGCATAATGCAGAGAACCATGTCATTCATGATTAAATGTCCAGAGCACATTTGTATGCCAAAATATCTTCTTTTATTTTATAAGGATTATTTGACAATTACGATCACCATCGACATGCCACTTCCCAAGTACACTCGATGAAAGATCAAGACTATAGAGACATACAAACCCTAAGGTGATGTCTTATTATCTTATTTAATTGTCATTCCTCATTATCTTGAGGAAACTTGCACATTGCAACCACATACATTATGTGTTCAATTGCAAGTACAATATCTGGATCATGAGTCCAATCCAAGATATTTTACTGGTTATCATTGAGTATAACATTGAGTGGGTTTAATGAAGGATTATCTGAAATAAGAAATTTGCATAAGTGTATATATATTATATATACATGTTTTACTTTGATTTAGGAATTTTTATATCAAAGTTGTCTTGCCTTGTCAACACTGAAAGTTCATTCCCTTAATCACTTTCAATGTAGGAGATATTCTTACCATTATATCTCTAACAAGATCTGGGATCTCCTTTCCTATCTTTGTTGCATCCCAATAATATGAGAACCTACAACTCGGATAAAAAGAAGCAGGAACACATTCTGCCTTGCAAGTCCAACTTGCATTTCCCAATTCGGTCTTTAACACCCGGGCCCACCACCCCTAAGATGATGTTGACCCGTCATTAATTGAACCAACCGTCAACAGGCTTAATACTCGCTATACGCAATCCAATATCACCCCAATAATATGAGGACCCGATATTGGGGTCACTACGTATACGGCCTTACTCTTTCGAGAAGCAAAGAACCCGATCCAATTAAATCATGCACAGGATCTGTCACTTCGGACAGGCGTCTCCCATACACAACAACTGGCGACGGAATCCTTTGCCTTGACGGGAGACCATGGATGTCACTTATGTGATCCTCCACCTCATATTCAAATTGTAATTAATTATCGTGAATCATATTCACATAATTAATTCTTCCAAGGGAAATACACATCTATTCATAATAGAGTGTTTATTGGATATAATTAATTTAATCACATTAAATTAATCATCAATCCAATCATCAATCAACAAACATGTCTTTTACTTGAATAGTAGGTATATACTCAAAGTACGTATTATTCGAATTTTAATAATTAGAAAAATACACATTGTCTGTCTCCGGTATTATACAGTCCCTACCCGCTGTCATGGCTAGTACCGACGAGAGTGGGACGGACCACATACGTTGCAACCCGCGACCCCAATGCTCTCCGACTAGGCACCACATCCGCCTCGGGAAAGGATAATACCAGATAGACCATCATGTACTTTGAGATGTTCATCGGTTTTTCAACCGAAATTATACCATAAATATAAATCAAAACATTTTTTGATTATAAGGAGATTTTCTAGACAAATCCCCAATCCTATTCAAGCAAAAGGGTTTTTCATGTAAAAGTTGTCCTACAACAATTGTAGGATAAACTATGGTTTTCATGAAAGCAATGTTTGTTGATGAACCAATGATCAAGATCTAATATCTCATCATTGTGGTTTAGGCAAGTGTCATTCAATGAAATAATTATTTCTTTAAATATTTCACAAATATTTATCACTAATTATTCCAGAAAATTAACAATTAATTTTCATCATGATAATTGAATGACATATCACAAGGTTCAAGATCAAAATTGTTAATTTCCAGCAGTGACCCCCAATCACTAAAATTACCTTATCTTGATCAATTTAAATCCAAAAAATGCAAACTCAGTTTCCAAAGATTGCTTATTTGATTTATTAAAGAACCCAAGTGATAATTCACGTATTTCAAGGCGGATTAAAACCGTAATCATCTCATTAATTACGTTCAAATCCGCAGTTCCCGCAACAGTGAATATAGTCATATTCAAAAAGCCATATCTTGAGCAAATAAAGTCCAAATTTAGTAAACTCAAGTCCTATGGTTTCCTTGTTTAATGGGGAACAAAATCCAATTGAAAATTTCGTGTTTAAGCATTTTAAACAGTACGGAAAAATTCAATTAGACAGAGGTGCGAAAAATGAAATACAGTAAAAATTTCGCAACCCTTTCAAGAACCAAATCGTCTAAGGTCTATGGATCATATCCAAAACCTTATTCAACCAGGCTCTGATACCACTTGAAGGATATTGTGAATCCTCAAGCGCATCACGGAAGCGTGTCGATCGCATCGTATGCAATCGGAGCAACTAGTCGTACTAGATGCTAGATGCAGCGGAAATTAAAATTTTAACTTTAAAGATGAAACCACATGATCACGAGAACACTTCTCGGATCGTTTCATCAAACCACAAAGTACAAGGAATACCTCTTGAAGCGTGGTTGTGATCGCGAGATACCAAAGTAGAGATCCTCCTATCTTAAGTCCGATCCACGAAGAACGCACTTGCGGGCGTGATGATGAGTCACGTTCCTTCCCGCAATCCTCGATGAAGATCCAAGCGATGGCTCCCACGATTTCGTCAAACGAAATCCGTCGTCTTCCTTTAGAGTAAGCAACTCCAAAGAAGATGGAGATCCACGAGTCGTCGAAGAAGAAGCCGAGAGTCTCTCCTTTCTCAACACAAAGTGGACGTCCACTTGATGAAGAAGAGAAAGAGAGAGGACGAGAATGAGAAAGAGAGAGAGAGAGTTGTAACCTTGCACAACTCTTAATGATGTGTCATGGAAGGCTACCCTAGCCCTCTATTTATATTAGTTTAGGATCCAATGGATCTCAATCCATGGGACACATGGATCCAAGGGCTATGCTTGGTCCATGATAAATCAATGGCTATGATTTGTTGTTGGTTAAAACCAACAACATCAATTTAAATATTAATTAACTAAGAGATAATATGATAAATGAAATGGAGCTAACCATCCTCCTAAAAAAGGGGGGGCGTCACCCATGAACCATTCATGGGTGACGCCACCTATGAAGGTGGTTACTTGCTCCATTTTATTTATCTTATTATTCCTTAATTAATTACAATAAATATTCACCAAAATAATTCCAAATTAATTTGTGAATATTTCAATCATGCCATTGAATATTATGTGAATCATATTCACAACCCAAACTAATTTGTAAATTGCATTTCCAATTAACTAATGAATGTGAATCCAATCCACATTATTAATTAACAAATGCTATTTACATAAATTCTCTCTCTTATATATGTATATTATAAATCACATTTATAACATACATATATCATGGATAGTGTTATCCACATTCTCTTAATCCTTGATAATTAAATCCAATTTAATTATCTTAGATAATCATTTTCACAATATGAATCATATTCATATTTAAGCTTGATAATTAAATCTCATTTAATCATCAAGTCCTTGCTTGGATATTTCATCAAAAGAATTATTCTTGAACCCTTTCAAGAATAATGTGCTTTCTCCGCAGATACTTGGAGATAAGGACAGGGCGATTGTATTATTCCACGTATAGTGACTTGGATATTGAGATATTATCTCAAATCCATATCTTACAAACCTCCCATAGATGTATGATTAAATCAAGACCGCAAATCTAATCTTCTCATTACATCTGAATCTCATTCAGACCAATGTCCAACACTTGGACTAAGATCAGATTGCTTCTCTACTGGAAGGAGTCACTAAAATCCAGACCTGTTTCATCACTCCCTCGGAATGGAAGCGTCATGGATATACAATCGTTTATGATCACATCACCCTCAGGTATTCCCAATACCTGTACATCCTGCATACTGGAAGACCCATGGTCAACCCGAAGATCAAGATCAATTTTACACTGTCTTCTTCAGGGTTTGATCACTAAGTTTCTCATTTGATCATTGGGATTTGGTATCGATCATATACTTTCCAAAAGCATATATCATACCTAGGTCTTGATCATATACTTTCCAAAAGTATATATCAAACCTATAAATTCAGTCAAGCTTCCAAAGCAAGACGACCGTGCACGGAATTTGATTCTTCCCAATATCTCATGAGTGAGCTCATGTCTTCCGATTCAGTAGTGAACCTGTATGATCCCTTTGAGAGATCGTATTACTCATATGCCCTTATATGCACACCAACGCGCCGGTGTATAAACCTTGGTTAGGTCATCAACCTATTGGTCTGCCAAATGTACATACTCAGACATACAGCAATACATCTGTCTCCGGTCAGAGGATGCATGCCTATGCTGTGACAGCATTCAACATAGGACTTAGGTTATCTCGATCTCGTTAAGTCAACTCTTTGACCTAACTAATCTGACACCTCCGAATCTCTATTCCTATGCAGAGGACCTACATCAAGAGGTCGGTCAGATATCAGCCTATGTGAGAAAGGATTGCCATCTCCTACTCAGGCTGGAGATCACATCTTAACAATCATTTGACGGTGCTTGATGAGTCCTCAATCTAACTCTTTAGATATTCATCCAAGCACCAGCTTCTATGATTCAATAATTGAATCAACAGCTGTATGATCATTAAGATAGCCATGGTACATAATCCTAATTGTACAGAGGGACCTATTATGCAAATTATTTATTCTTCATTTCAGATCAGGGAATGATATTCGCAATAACATTTATTGCATAATGGCTCGCCGTGGGCTCGCAAGTCCAACAAGATTCCCCAATCTGGTATAAAAAAATGCCCGTACGATTCTCTGCAACCTACTCGGATCTTGCTCCTAGAGGTTTGCATCCGAGAGAATAGTGTCATGAATCCAAGTAAGCTTCAATTGTTCGCTCGACAAATTATCTCCGACTCCGTGGATGGAGTTGGCGCCAAGCCACTCCTCGCAACAAGCACTCCGGTTATATCATGCAGGGTGTTCGTACCCTGTCACGGGAGCCCCATCGACAGGAAAACCTATAAGGATGGAAACATCTTTCAATGTGACTGTGGCTTCACCGTGTCGGAGATGGAAAGTATGTCTCCGGACTCCATCGTTCCAAAAGTGCCATTAGGAGCGACTGATCGAGGTTTGCCCTCATCATGTTGCTTACACAGAGCAAGTCAGCCGTCTCCAGCAATTGATCGAACTCTACACTCTGGGGATTAACCAGTAGCTTGTTGAGGACACGTCCATGCTCCATGAATCTGAAATTATATATAACGACACAATGCAATGTTACCACTAGTATTGTTATGGAAAATTAATATATTTACATCGATACCATTGCATCCTCATTGAGCGGTGATACATATATGCGGTGGTTCTGCTGAACCAGAACTGAAGCATCAAGTGGTCCAGGAGTGGAATCCATTTCCTATCTCATAAAAGAGTTAGATTAAAGATAAAAGGTTTCACAAATATTTCAATAAAAACATATATCACTGTCCGGTGGAAGATAAAATAGACATTTAAAATTAATTTAGTGCATGTTACATATCATCGTTACAGTCACTGTCCAGGACATGTCGCATGTGTGTGACCACTCTATTTACATATACCACACCTTATGTTTATACGCCCCATTTCATCGATACTATTGTGGATTCTACGCGATCATGGTTGACCCGAGCCTACTTCCACTTTCAGTGGCATCAAGATGGCCTGAGGTACATTTGTCGGCCAGTACCGACGATCAGGTATCGGTGAGAATTCAGCTATGTAAGTTTGGCGAAACGCGGCAGGAGTGTAGTGATACGAACATTTCCTCACATGCTCGATACCAACATCAACATGTCCACAAACCGCAATGACATGCGAGAATGTGAGATGAAAGCACTGCATAAATCCACATGTGCATTCAGATTCAATCCCGTTGACTCTAACTCTATAGTTTCCTTCACGACATTTAACCTCGAATACTGTCTGTGAAAATTGCTCGACATCATGTGCACGAGCTAACTGAACATTATCGTCAATAATCTTGTTGTATTATCTCGACATTAGCTCTGAGGTAGTAGCTGCACCCTGCCTGCGACGAGCGACGAAATAGGTATTTAAACGATAAAAGATTGCAAGAACCATTGTCAGTATCAGAAGGCCACGCATGCCCTTCAACACACTGTTGAAGCATTCTGAAAGGTTGGTCGTAGTATTCCCATAACAACGTCCTTGGTCGTATGACAATACCCAGAAATTCCGATCACCGTCTTCCTGACGGATAATCCACTCGTACGCCTCAGGATCACATTGGATCTGTCTCATAATCCGATCATGGGCATGCGTATTCGTTACCGCCCCTGCATTGTAAAATTTTCCTTGCGCCCATCGATCATGACCCACCCTTTGCATGTTCGCTTGCATGTGCCTTAGGCAGAATCGATGACAATGGCCACGATCAGCTGGAAAATACTTAGGCAGCAGATTCTTCAAACCACTGAAACGATCGCTCAAAAAACAGATACCATCTCGCTGAATTAGAAAGGATAATTTATGTAGGAAATACTCCCAGGCATCCAACGTTTCTTTTTCGACTACTACAAAGGCAACAGGGAATATGTGCCCATTCCCATCAACAGAAGTGGCTATGAGCAAGTGGCCTTTAAATTTTCCATGCAAGTGTGTAGCATCTATGCTCATAACTGGTCGACAGTAAGTGAAGCCTGTCAGCGACAGACCGAATGCCCAAAACAATCGAAAGAATGCAATTTTCCCCAGGACTACTTAACGAGTCTCAGGATCATTGTAAGGTTCTGTTTGGAACTCATACCAGGAACCTGGATTGGTTTGTCTCATCGTCCACATAAATCTCCGGATAACGGCGTAGGACAACAACCCCATATCGCCAAAAATTGTCGTCAATGCATGCTTCCTTGTTAACCAGGTTTTTTTGTAAGAAATTGTGACGTGGTACGTATCTGAAACAAGACTCCTAATCACATTGTGGGTCAGTGTAAGGTTGGATATAAGAGTCTTTAAAATAAACCGACTAATAAATTTTGTATTGCATTGTCGGTTGTTAGTTAGTAGCACCGGATTACGACATGTATTAATGCAGCGTGGACTCGACATATAGGGCTGTCTTTTTATTTAGATTATGGTCGTTAATTTTATTTACATTTTTAAGTTGTCGCAATTTTAATTTAAATAATGAGATCGCGTGAGATCTCCAAATTAGAAGTCAATTTCAAATTTGAATTTTAAATCAGTCGGTTAATTAGTTAGAGTCAAATTAGGGGAATTAGTTGTCAATTTTAATTTTGAATTCTATTTTTGTAATCCCATCCCTCCTATATAAAGGGATGGTAGTCCATTGTTTTAAGAAGTTCAGTGATATGAAAAATTGAGATTTTATTCTCTATCTCTCTCTCCCCTCTCTCTCTCTCCCCTCACTGGTCTTCACGTTTCTTTTCTACATCCCCTCGTGATCCTGACGAGCTTCTCCTCTCAACCCCTCCAATTTATTCCTCTCTCATCTCTCTCCTCCCCTTCGCGATCTCCGCGATTCTCTTCTCCAAAATCCCTCGTTTTTCCGACGAGCTTCTCTCCTCAAGCCCTTTATTTTTTCTCCACAAAAAATTCCACCATCAAAATATTTTATTTTCCGTTGCCGAATATTCATTTTGCATCAATTGGTATCAGAGCATGGCATCTAGGTCGTCCTCACGATCTAACGATCCATCCCAACGTTCGCGCCGACATGCGACGACAGACTACCAAGCGTTGGCATGGAAAAGACAAGCCGAAGAATTTTACAAACAGGACATGGACAAACGACGTAAGTTCCAAATTCTTCAGTCCGAGTTTCGAGTTCTTATGGACAACTTCGAGGCCCTACGCGCTGCCCAATCAAAGCCTCCAACCACCGAAGCCACTGCCACGAACTTTGACGAAGAAAACATCGCCGTGGAAGACGAATCGCCCGCTGTCCAACACCTCCCCGATCTGATTCCGCCACCGGAATCGGTCCCGTTGGTCCCTTCGACCACCCCGGCACAACCCCCGCCACCCCAGAACTACAAATGCAACATTGAAAAAGACCTAATTTGAAGCTACAATTCAAGGATGAAATCTCCAACACGCATCTACATCAAGCAATTCGCCGGGAAACGAATTTTTAAAGCGGAGGAGATTTGATGCAGCGTGGACTCGACATATAGGGCTGTCTATTTATTTAGATTATGGTCGTTAATTTTATTTACGTTTTTAAGTTGTCGTAATTTTAATTTAAATAACGAGATCGCGTGAGATCTCCAAATTAGTAGTCAATTTCAAATTTGAATTTTAAATGAGTCGGTTAATTAGTTAAAGTCAAATTAGGGGAATTAGTTGTCAATTTTAAATTTGAATTCTATTTTTGTAATCCCATCCCTCATATATAAAGGGATGGTAGTCCATTGTTTTAAGAAGTTCAGTGATATGAAAAATTGATATTTTATTCTCTATCTATCTCTCTCCCCTCTCTCTCTCTCTCCTCACGTGGTGTTCACGTTTCTTTTCTCCATCCCCTCGTGTTCCTGACGAGCTTCTCCTCTCAACCCCTCCAATTTATTCCTCTCTCATCTCTCTCCTCCCCTACGTGATCTCCGCGATTCCTATCTCCAAAATCCTCGTTTTTCCGACGAGCTTCTCTCCTCAAGCCCTCTATTTTTTCTCCACCAAAAATTCCACCATCAAAATATTTTATTTTCCGTTGCCGAATATTCATTTTGCATCATGTATGCACCTCACGATACGTTCGAATCTTCCAAACTTCATTCCTCTTGCTACAGCTAGCATGTAACCCCCATTTGCAGTTAGGTAATGCACATCCTACAATGTAGATGTCTTTTTTCGACGTGAGCACTTTGTATTGCACTTATTTTGCTATACTCTAGGTGCTTACTGATCAATTAAATCATTTTTTGAATTAAAAATATGTTATTCCAATACTCAAGTCCACTCCTATCCGGGAAGATGGTGTCCTGTGGCTCGCTCAAGAATTGTGCTTCCTCTACAAAACTGTTTACTATCCAGTCATCATCTGTTAAAATATCAGGGAGCTCCGGCATAGGTTCCAAGGTCATGATGTAATCAACCGTAGGATCAAAGACAGGTTCGCTGTTGATGGAACCGATGAGTGATCCCTGACAATGGACGTCATCGAAGTCAACACTCATGTCGTTGTTGTCATCCTCCTCCTCATCGACAGTGTCTTCATCCGCCTCCTCGGCATTCACCTCGGGAATGACAGTAGAATCCTCCTCTTCATCATCATAACGTATATTAAGATCTGGGATACTGCATGTAGCATCCTCTCGTCCCATTCGAGAAGACTCGGCAATGTTGCTAACGTCAAACTCATGAATTCCAGTGGGATCTGCATCCCCCATCAGTTGCATCGTTCCAAGAGACCGAGCAATGCTTAGCATTAACTCGGTTGTCGTAGTATCCGTGATCACTACTAGATAGAAGGTGTTCACATTCATAGGCCATCTACACGTGATACAGACATTGTACTCCCCTTCCCTATATCCAGTAACACTACGTATCGTTCGCACTAGTTCCTCAAAACTGCCAGAATCCGAAAAACATATCATCTTCCCAGTCCCCCCTCGTACGTAACATTCTCGTTCTCAGTGACAATTCTTCCATTCCAGGACACAAATAATGGAGCCATGTTGGCCATTATCTATAAAATAGTAAAGACAAGGTAACTTATTCAATAATAAACAAATACTAAATTAATATTTACTATTTTTAAGTAATAATCTACTAATAAATAATCACTATAACTAATAAGTAACTACCTAATTTGTAACTAATAATTATTAATTACTATTTGGTAATCTTTTGCTAATAACTAAGAACTAGTATCTAATAACTAATAATTACTAATTACTATTTGGTAATCCACGGCTATGAAGTAATAACTAATAATTAATAGTTAATAATTAATAATTAACAATAACTAATTAACTATTGTATAATTAATTAATAATCATTTTCTAATAAGTAATTAGTATTTGATAATTATTGTATAATTAATAATTAGATTTTGCTAACTATTTTCTAATTAATAATTAATAATTAATAATTAGTACTTACTAATTAATAATTAATAATTGAAAACTAAGTAACGAGCGATACTTACTAATTACCAATAACTAATAACTAATTAATAATTACCTAATTCGTAACTAATAATTACTACCTGCTAATTGTTTGCTAAATAATAACTACTACTTACTAACTAATAATTACTACTTGCTAACTATTGTATAATTATAATAAATAATAAATAATAATCAGTTTATAATAAATAATTACTACTTGCTAACTCTTGTAAAATTATAAATTATTTCTTGCTAATTATTCCGTAATTAATTATTAATAATTAGTGATAATTACTTGCTAATTACCAATGGCTAATAGTTACCTAGCAATTACTACTGACTAATTACTAATTACCTAATTTGCAACTAATAATTACTAATTGGTAATCATTTTCTAATAAGTAATTAGTATTCGATAATTATTGTATAATTAATAATTAGATTTTGCTAACTATTTTCTAATTAATTATTATTAATTAATAATTAATAATTAATACTTACTAATTAATAATTAATAATTTAAAACTAAGTAATGAGTGATACTTACTTACTGACTTCCAATAACTAATAACTAATAACTAATTAATAATTACCTAATTCGTAACGAATAACTACTACTTGCTAACTAATAATTACTACTTGCTAACTAATAATTACTACTTGCTAATTCTTGTATAATTATAATGAATAATAATTAATAATTAGTTTATTATAAATAATTACAAGTTGCTAACTATTGTATAATTATTAATTATTTCTTGCTAATTATTCTCTAATTAATTATTAAGAATTAGCGATAATTACTTACTAACTACTAATAAGTAATAATTAACTACTATTACTTATTATCTAAAAATTAACCAATTAGTAATTAAATACTAATTTTTAAGTACTAAATTTGCTAATTATTATGTAATGATTACTAAGTACTAAATTATTACTAAATATTAATTACTAATTACTTATTAAAAATTGCTAATTATTTAGTAATTGATAATTGCTATATAATATTATTCTGTAATTATTACTAACTAATCAACTATTCCTAATTACTTAAAAATGATAAATAACTATTCACTGATTAATTACTAATTATTGATTAATAACAACCATTAATAAATAATACGGAAGAACTATAGTTGTATGATTGATCCGAATTCATAAAGATTTGATCTTCTAAATTGGAGGTCATTGCGGTATTATTATTCCACCAAATCAAAGGAAACTTTGTGATTAAATCTAACATGTGGGGAAATGAAACTACTCGGATCAAAGCTAACATGTGGCCATACATTTTTTTCTTTAAAAAATATTAAACTAATTTTATTGAAATCACACAACTAAAATTTTATAAAATAATTAAATCATACCTTGGATGAAATGTGGGAGGAAGGAGGAGGCTTGATGGGAGAAAATGCAAGAGTTGCAAGAGTGAGTGAGGAGGATTGAGGAATGGTGTGGGGGAATGGGGGGGGTGTCGGGTTTATATAGGGAACATGGTCAGCAAACGGTTCGCCGATCGGCAAACCGTTCGCCAACTGGATCCCACCCCAAAGGCACACTTCCGGGAATCTCGGGCATGCCCGGGAATCCCGGCCCGCGTGCACCTCGGGAGGGAGCGGGCGCCTCGGGAGGGGGCAGATGGCACGCGCGAGCCTCGAGGGAAGAGGCGTTGAACGTTGTCGGCTTCTGCGTTGATCGGCGAAGAATTCCGAGAGCTCCCATGTCCTGAATGGGAAAAAAACTCCCCTACACACTCTCTCTCTCACTGATCCCCATATTTCTCCCTGCAATCCACTTTCTATTTTTCTCTCTCCACACTCCTCACTAGTGCATCTCCATATGTCATTATCTCTCCCTTCTTCCCAAGCACGTAACTAACCCCCTCCCCACGTCTCCCTCATTCTCTAGTTTTAGATATCTCTCTCTATCTCTATGCCATTCTTCTGCCACCCACTCCATCACCCGCAAGCCCCACAACCAGCACTCACCCATGCCCCACCATCTCTTTCCTCTCAACCACCTTTAAAAGCCTTCCTGCGGCCCTATCGCAATCCATCCGCCATGTTGCAGGCAAAGACTTCGAGCTCTGCCTCTACTCGGTGACAACAAGGGAAGAAAATCGCCGTCGAGCGACGACAAGTCCTTTGCCGGCGTGATCCAACACTACAACAAACATGGCTTTTCGTGACGGACCTATGGCGACGGATTTATGAATTGAGACGACGGATTCGTGTATGCCGACAGATATTCCGTCATTGAAAAGATGCCACCAAAATCCTCGTCGCCAAAGACTTTGGTGACGGAAATCCGTCGCCATAGAACTATGTGACAGAAAATCCGACACCTTATATTCGTTTTAAATGGACCATTATTACAAACTAGTTTCACCTGTTCTAATTGGTTACATGTTCTGATACATTATTATATCACTGCACCTCTTTCAGAATAAGAAAACACAATAAACAAAAGTTGGCTATCTAATTACCAATAAAAAATTATTACACATGTGATTACATGTTCCTCAAATATTCTTCACATATAACCAAGAAAAAGTCAAAATCAGCATTTCCCGACACATTAGTACATCATTGCATCTCTTCCAGAACAAGATACCAATAAAAAAACTATTACACATGTGATTACATGTTCCTCAAATATTCTTCACATATAAGCAAGAAAAAGTCCAAACAACATTTCCCATGTGACCTCAGATTTCGTCGCCGTCTCTTAATGCTAAGAAATTTCCTGTTATTCAAAGAAATTCAAAGAAGAGAGTAAATATGAATGAAATAACAAAGGTGAGTCGAATATTATTAGAAGATATTAAACTCAATAATAAGATATTTACCTTTTATGTTATCTATTACCTTCATTGTTGCAAATCAAGTTTTCTTTCGACTCTACAATAATATAAAATGGAAAAATGAGAATGTCAAAGAAATTCAAATAAAAAATGAAGACATATATTGATTGACAACACTAATACCAGAGAATGTGATGAGGGCTGCATTGGATTTGATGCTCGCAAAATCCTACTTGGATCACTAATAGATTTACGAGCCTGTAAGTAAAAAATGAATAATTGATAATCAGTAGGTCATTTACCAATCGACTAAGGTCATTTACCAATCAATGACAAAACAATGTCAATGACAACATAACCTAAATGACAAAATAAGCTTAATATGTCAAACTATTGGGAGAAAGAAATTGTGGTGAAGTTTCAAAGCCCCCGCCATAAACAGGACTAAAAATAACCATGTACATACAATGTCTGTTTATGATGATGAGGACCAGAATCAATATACACATAGAATATAGTTATCTTGGATGTTGTGGACAATTTTGATCAAGAGAAGTATAAGGTTTTTTAGTGATGAACAGATATACCTTGGCTTTTATAGAAAAGAATTCATTCAAACATGAATCTGGTTAAAGATCTATCAAAACTTAATATGTCAAACTATTTGGAGAAAGAACTTGTGGTGAAGTTTGGGTATGATGCAATTGAAGTTTGAGTATAGTTTTAACCTAAATGACAAAATAAGTTGAATGAGATAATACCAAGTTATATGTGAAAATGATTAGCATACATTTTCATATGCATGACATTTGAATCCAATCTCTTAACGTCTAAATGTCGACAAGGTATTAATCACCATTAAGATTAAATAGCAAACATGTCTAATCAAGTTTTTTTACATTAATCTTTAAAAATAAGGAATAATCAAGCTAGGAAACATGAGCTCTAAATATTTAAAACTGTCGGAAATTGCAAGTTAAGCCAAATCTCAGGAAATGGTAAATATATTACCCTTGGATAACTAGGAGGTGTCTCGATCCGACTCCCATGATGTTGATTTTGAAATTGCACCTATAAAAAAATATAATGAATAAATGCATTTATAAAAAAAAGCGCATGATAAAAAGATCTTACTTGTGGTGGAAAGGAAAATGGAGGAAATGGATACGTTTGTAGATATCCATATTGGCCGAAAGTTGGATTTCCACCTGTAAAAGGTGGCAGGCATCTAGAACTGGTTGCAATAGTATCATCTGCATCTCTAGATCCATGACTTTGAACATTGTGAACACTATCACTTCCAATGTGGCCATGACCACCACTAGCATGACTGTCATCATTTGTCCCATCCACACTTCCACTTAATCCCGAAGGATCATGAACATTCTGCACAAAAAATATTAATAATGAAGCTTCAAAAAATTAAAGATATATAAACTTGTTCAAAATATCTTACATGTCTATATGAATGAGGATATGGAAATCCAACATATTGACCAAGTTGTTGCAACATAGTAGCTTGTTGATGTATTATGATGTCTCGTTGTTCTACTCGCTCACTAAGTCTTTCAACCAATACTTTCAAAGAAGCAACATCCTCCTCCAATTTCTTTCTACTTTCCTATATTAAAAATAACAAAATCACTTGAAATTAGATCTGGCATCCAATATATATATTAGAATTGAAATCACATGAAAAAAAATAAAAACTGACGATATGAATCTTGGAAGGTGTACGATGTTTCTAATACAATATGAATTTTAACTGGAGATGTCTACAACACTTGTTGGCAGACTTCAAAATATCATATAGGAAACATAATACAACAAGCCATATAACTGTAGTTCAAGACACATCCTCAGTTTCCTAAACGTGTCGTGGAAAGGTTATACTAGAGGAACGTAAGATGAATTCTAAAATTACAACATCAGATTTTTGAGTCCATCTTTACATGGTTATGACTAAGTCAATTCCGGTCAGATTACAACTTCGTATTTTTGACTGCAGTCCTCTGCTCACCATTTGTTAATGGTTAGCATCCCTTTGGATGGAAAAATAATTGCTAGGAACTCATTAAAATGATTCATTAAAATGATTCGGCGGTCGAGTAGCGTACATTCCAGCTAAAGGATTAGGATTCAAACTTCACACAGTTGTGCCACTTCCCCATGAAAAAAACGGCCCACAAATTCAAAGCATACTAAAAATCCAACTGATTAACAATATAACCAACAAACCATGAAATATTTCCACTTTCAAGGAATTCAGCTTTCCAAGAGTTTCATGGCTCCAAATTATTTAGGAAGTACACCATGGTGTTAACTTAGATCTCAAGATCTCAGGGATCTATTATTTGAGAATGGAAAATGGACACCAAGCCCCCACAGGGCACCAAGGCAGCTCCTTAAAGAGTAATACCATGTTGCTCGACTAACTACTTGAAAGATATACGTACACAGTATATGCACCGACCTTTACTTAGAATATCAAAAATAATGTAGGACAAAAACACCTATTTGCATACCATGTTGCTCGACTAACTACTTGAAAGATAATCTCAAGGATGATGGTAAAGAATGCAAATAATTTGCCACAACAATTTCTTATCAAGGTTGATGCTTCATATCTGACAATTCGAGTGCATCAGACATGCATTGAACCTGGCTTTGGTGGCTCTGGATTGGGTATGAATCTCACCATGCCTATTCTTGATTAGTAGCTAACAATAAGATTACAAAAAAGTATACAAATTTCTTATGTCTTTAAAATTTCTATGGAAATCACCAAAGCTCCCCGCGACCACAAAAAGTGAACAAGGCAACTGCACTATCTCATCCTCGCTTCCAGTTGCCCCTCGCCCATTTGCTGTCGTCCACCCATTCCCCTCCAACTCATCTTCATCCCCCTCCCCACTCAACTCCCAGCTCAAATTCTTCATTTGGGGGCACTCCACCCCGCAATCTCAGCTGCAAAATGGAGGTCCTCAATGCAGCAGGAGTTGCTCCTCTCACCTCCCTCCACAAACCCAACTCAGACAAGAAACAAGAATCAAGGAAGCTACCGTCCCTCAGATCCCTGAAACCCATAGCAGGCCTTAGCACCCAGAAGCTAAAATTAGCAGGCCTTAGCACCCATAACAAGAATCAAGGAACCATTTATTTGTCTATGTACAATAATGGATCAGTTTTGTCAAAAGAAACTAGATATTCTTTCATAATCTCTGGCTTGAACATTTCAGATGTTTAAAAGTTCTCTAACACGCATGAACAATGTACCAAAGATGTACTTTTGTGGCAATCATACAAATCAGTTGAAGAGGTAATCTGTCTTGGTACAACTTAACTGAGAGGGAACATTCCTTTATGCACTTCTTGTGCTCCATTTGAGCTTTTAGTTGTAATACTTATTCGAACAACTTGACTTTTGTGTTATCTTCCTACACCGATGAAATTAGACACTTTAAATGCATGCAAAATCCTATTTTTAGTAGTGACATCAATTGTTCCAACTATAAATTACATGTGACTACAACATGTGACTATAGCATTTTTCCAACGATACTTCAAGAACATTGTATTTTCACTAAGCATAGAAGTACCTGATCATTTGTACTTCTTTGAAAGAGTTCTTGTAGTCTTTGATATTCAGAAAACTTGTGCGACTTGTCATATCCGATGCCACGAAATCGAACATAATCTTCTTTTAGAGGGTTAACAACTCTTGCATATGCTTCTGCCTCAACTTCATCTAAGGCAGCATCTGGTTGTTGTGATTGTATATCTTGAATACTAGCTTCCATTGCCCTCTATTAAAAGCCAAAAAGAAATCATGAAACATTATATATAGTATGAAACATTTACAACCAATATCACTCACCGCCTCTTCAGTATTTGGATACATGATTTTCATCATGTCTATGTCTGAGGGTTCTTTGTTGTTCTCTTTTTCCTTAAAATAAAACTTATATTATTAGATAAAAACATATTAATATAAAAAACTCCAAACAACCACTTACAAATTTGTCACGTAGTGCATCCAACGAATGCTTTCCACACTTGTGGTTTAGAGTCTTGGCATCACGATTCCTCTTATTAATTAATGCCTTAGCCTAATTTAAAAAGTTTACAATGTTAATATTTTATTCTTAATAGTTCATATGGTCTATAAATAAGATTACAAAATACCTTGGTTTCAGGCATCTCCCATTCTCTGACCAAAATTTTGAATTGTGTCATGTCAATGCGAGCGTCCTCCATCAGCTTTGCCATCAGAATATCAGGTTCTTTATGATGCTTCTCCCAAATTCTCTTAACTTTATTTTTCCAATCTCTATGTCGATGATGAATGACATCGGAAATAAAAGTGATAGCATTCGGATGGCCATCTAAGAAAAAATCCCTCTGTAAAAAATAGACTTAAATAAATTAACATAAATATAAAAATGGAATTATAATAAATAAATGAACATCTATACCTCCAAATGCTTCCAATTGTCCAGCAATGCATTTTCAGGAATGTCCTTCCACCTTCTATTAAGAGGCCAAAGCCAATGACACCGTGCATAATATGCACAAGCAGAACGAATTTTCTTTCCATTATCACCGATAGCTTGTCCGTTCTTATTCCATTGTAACATGTGACGATGTCCATTTTTACATGCAAAGAAAGCCCGTGTGCTGTGTCCTCGGCCTCTTTTTTTACTAATATGTGCATCGCTAGCATTACTATTGGCTTCTTGTGTTTCTTCATTATGACCATATTCATTCCTATTTAAGAGTATCAGGAGATAGGCATGCTAATGTATCCATAATCATTCATAATATTCATTATAATAATCCAAGCATAATTGTTTTACTTAAATACCTCAAATTAGACTAAATTGTATCAGCCGGAGAATTTAGATCAATAATTGCAAATATCAAGTCTACATCGTTCAAAAGAACTAACTAAAACTTTAGATTCTATTCATAAGCAAGTTAAACATAAATTTACGCATGAACGTAACAAAACATTCGATGCCATTCTAATTATGGATATAAAGGGAACAACAAAAAGGCAGTATCATACAAAAAGATAAAACTTCAAAGAGCTTATTCAACATATTAATACAAAAAGACACAATTGCATTATGGATTACCATTTTGAACATCTACTTTCCTGCAATATTACTGTGAGTGACACATTCACCTGCTATATCGTCTCTCATCCAAGAATCTACTTCACTGTCAACTGATATTTGGATTGGATGCATCGTACTGATACCATAAACACCATCAATATGCATATCGTACATATCTCTAGGAGGAACCTTGACGATAACATGATAGTCTTCTTCTTTTGTGTTATCTTTAATGTAAAAACATTGTTGAGCTTGCGATGCTAAGATAAATGGATCATCTTTATGCTTTTCTCGTTTCAAATCTAAGGATGTAAATCTATATTTATCCGTGTGAAGCCCACCCTCATTAAACCAATTGCATTCGAATAACATTATTCTTATATCTGGACCATACTTAAGCTCAATCAAATCCTCTAATTGTCCATAGTATGATGTACTTTTAGAGCTGATACCACCATCGGCTGATAGATGAACTCCACTATTTTGAGTTTGTCTATTAACATCTATATGTTTACAATGAAATCGACATCCATTGATAATATACCCATCATAAGAGGTTGCTTCAATAAAAGGGCCGAGGATAACCAGTATATTTCCTCAGAGACAACAACACTGCCAATAGCATACAAATTTGAAACCTAATTATAGAAATGCAATTAGATTAGATTATATTTTAAATAACTTAAAATAATTTAAGTATTTTAAAAAGATCCATAACTTACATGTTCCTTCACCCAATATGGGAATTGAAGACGATGTCTTCTATCAAGATTCACTTTTGATATTCGAGGATAACGAGATTGCAAATATATCATGTGTTTGCTGTTAAAAAATATATGTTAGATCTTAAGATTACATATTAGCTTTACGGGCCTAAAAAATTAAATAAAAATCATATCTTCGATATGTATCCATCGAAACTGTGTTAAAAAAGAATGTAACGATGAGCTTGATCTACTTTTGTTCTGCTAAGTTGACAAATTCTTCCTCCACCGATGACACTTTCATCGTAATTTCTTACTTGACGATTCAGTTTAGATTCAGTGGTAAAATAACGTGAACAAAATGTCAAACACTCTTCAACCAAATAACCTTCTGCAATTGATCCTTCAGGACGACTCATATTTTTAACATACTTTTTTAGAGTCAACAAGTATCTTTCAATAGGATACATCCAACGATAGTGTACTGGACCTGCAACTTTTGCCTCAAAAGCCAAATGCATTGGTAAATGCATCATAATGGTGAAAAATGAGGGAGGAAATATCCGTTCTAACTCACACAAGATAATGACGATCTCTGACTCCATCTTGGAAAACTCTTGGACATCAATAACTTTGGAGCATATTTTATTGAAATAAGAGCATATATGTACCAATGACAAGCTCACATTATCTGGTAATAAATCTCTAATTGCAACAGGAAGTAGTTGTTGCATGAGAATATGATGATCATGACTTTTCAATCCGCTCATTTTTCTGTCAATCATATTGACCTTTCTGGCAATATTAGAAGAATAACCATCTGGAACTTTTATAGAACCAAGAATGTTGAAGAAAGATTCTTTTTCAGATATAGACATATGATAACAAGCTGAAGGAAGATATAAGCTACCACTTGGTAATGTTTGTGGCCAAAGATCTTCTCGAATGCCCATCTCCTTCATATCTAAACGTGATTGCACGTTATCTTTACTTCTTCCACTGACTTGCAATATTGTATAGAGTATGCTTTCACATATATTTTTCTCAATATGCATCACATCAAGGTTGTGTCTGATAAGGAGATGCTTCCAATATGGCAATTGGAAGAAGATACTTACTTTTTTCCAAGCATATGGAAACTGAACATTCGATTCTTCATTATCTTTCTCCACTCGAATTCTAGTACGCTTTTCGAGTACAAACTTTTTTCCAAATCAGTTCTTACAGTATTTCAAATTTTCAAATATTTCCATTCCAGAAAGTGGTATTGGTGCGGTTCTCAATTCCTCTTTACCGTTAAAGCTTCTTCTATCAAATCGAAAGGTATGGCCTTCTTCCAAAAAACAACGATGAAAACAATATGCTTGCTTCTTGCCATTTTTCAATCGTAATGATAATGTATGTTCACGACAAACAGGACATGCAAGTCGTCCTATTGTGCTCCAACCAGATAGATCTCCATAAGCTGGAAAATCATTTATTGTCCATAAAATCATAGCATGCATCACAAAATTTCTCTTTGAATATGAATCGTACGTTAACACACCATGACTACACAATTGTTCTAACTCATCTACAAGAGGTTGTAAATAAACATCTATGTCCTTTCCTGGTGATCTTTTTCCAGGAATAAGGAGAGTTAGAATGAAATTTTGTTGTCTCATACACAACCATGGTTGGAGATTGTTTGGAATGACTACAACAGGCCATATGCTATATGCATTGTTCATGTTTCTAAAAGGATTGAATCCATCACTAGCAAGTCCAAGTTTGATATTACGAGAGTCTCTTGCAAAATCAGGAAATTTGGTATCAATGTAACTCCACGCTTGTGAATCTGCCGGATGCCTCAGTAATCCATCATTGACTCGCTCATCTTTATGCCACCGCATCTGTTTGGCTAAATCTTTATTCATATACATCCTTTGCAGTCTAGGAATCAGAGGAAAATGTCTCAATACTTTAGCTGCAGTTTTCTTCTTTCTGTTATTATCTGCATTGTTAATTGCATATCTGGAAGCACTGCAATGATCACATTTCTCCTTATCTTTTGAATCTTTCCAAAACAACATGCAATCATTAGGGCATGCATCAATCTTCTTATAATTAAGGCCTAACTCATTAACGACAAACTTCGCCTCATAATAAGATGATGGAGGTCTCTCTGAACCACAAGGAAGAACATCTTTGAAAAGCAGCAATAATTCAGTAAATGATTTATTACTCCATCCAAACAAAACTTTGAAGTGTAACAATTTGACTACAAATGAAAACTTGTTATATTTGTCACATCCATCATAAAGAGGCTCATCTGCATCTTTTAGAAGTCTATAAAACTTATCAGCATCCTTGTTGACCGGTTCTTCTTCCGAACATTCTGTATCTCCCCCATCATTTGTTTGATCATCGAAGTAATCATCGTGATAATGATCTCCACAAATATCTCTAAGTAGCCCATGAATATCATCCTTTTCCCCTTCACATGTATCGTTCCCTTTCCATCCACCTAAAGGTTCTCCATGATGGACCCATTCATAATAATCTGGGGTAAATCCCTTCACTATAATATGCTCGAAAACTTCGTCAAGCTTTCTATTATATCTATTTGAATATTTCTTGCAAGGACAAGGAAATACACCAGTTGAATTATCCTTGATATTTTCCAATGCAATTTCAATAAATTTTTTAACACCGGATTGAAATCTTTCACTGAGATGTCTGTTAGGAATAGAGTACATCCATCTCCGATCAATTAAGAAGTCTACCATCCTAAATTCAAGTGCAAAGTTTCTTGTCAATAAGAATACATAAATTCACTGAATGACAAAGATAAAGTAAAGTTTATTGGGGAGAGGCGGACTAATTTTTTAATGTTATTACTTGAGCCCATCCATAAAGATTCAAATCCTACTATAAGACGATCGTTGTCACATGCTAATTTATATTTGAGCAAATTTCGGCAGCATAACCCCGCACCCCTTCAATATACCTCATAAACCAATCATGATCAACTCTTAAAATTGTCACCAAGATAACAATAATTAAAGTTGATTAAGATTGATTTGGTATATCAAAGAGGACTGGAGTTATGTTACCGAAATGTATGCTCAAATATAAACTTATGCATGTAAAAACGATCGTCTTATAGCATGATTTGCATCTTTATGGACCCCCTTAGTTCGGGACCTCCGAACTAAGGAAAGCCAACATAAATGCAATATTATATGATCACCTTACGTCGTCATATGTACGTGCTACAAATGAAAACTGCAAGATGTCCATAAAATATTTAATCATTTATGTTGACCGCGCATTTACCTAGATCTGGTTGGTTTAAGTGAGAGAGATATTGATCTACGTGTCCCTAAAATTGTGTCTAATCATTGTGGCTATGTATAATCTCAATAGGGAATGATTTGGTGTGATTTGTTTTAGTGCAACACATATTTAAGCATATGGTGTCACATACACGCAGATTCAAAAGCTAATCCATAATCAAAACAATATATGACATGTTCATGAGTTGAATGATCTTTCTAACAATGAATATTAAATAGTTATTACATTGCAGCATTAAGTAGGTTGTAAAATAATATAGCATGTAAGCATACAAAATGAGCGCAATGAAATTGGCAGACCAAACTAATATTTAATGTATTCCAGCCACCAACGACGACTGTAAATTAAAAGAACTTCCAATGTGCATCTCAGAAATTCCAACCACCAAACTAATACTTAATGTAGAAAATATCCTAGCTGTTTCTACATCTAGACATATTTAATGTACATTCAATTTTCAAGTTTATATGAAACTAAAAGCTGCTACGGAGTGGTAAATCTAGTAGACATGGGAGAATCTGGACTTGGATTCTATTATGGTGGCCCTGGTGGTTACAAGTATCATGCTTTTTGTTGAATATGTCCCAAGTAGTTCTAAATATCTGCCAAAAATATTTGTTACTGACTTGTTATATAATATCTGAAGTTACCTTTGTGCTTTGCTTATATTCCCACACATTATTGCCAATAAATATATCCACAACATAGATTAAAGAGGAAGATTCCCCCTGACCTCTATTAATATTTTTACCCCCATATATTGTTTTTACCTTCGACTCGTAGTTGATATGCCAGTTGTATTCCTCTCCGCTCTCAGCTGCTAGTGCATCATCATCCCTTTCTAAATGCTAGTTTCATTCTTTGTGGATTTGTTTTCTTACTTCTATATCCATATTTCAATCCTCATCCCCTTTCACTAGACCCCTTCCACTCCTAGGTTCATCTCCCCTTTCCATCTTCTTCTTAGAAGGCACCTATGAAGAACCGTGAGACGACTAAATTACTGTTGGTGACGATGATTATGTAAGGTCCCAAAAGGTCGTTAGTGAGGCAGATGATGACTCGTTAATGACGACGACTAGCACTAAGTTCATACTCACATAATGTCAGAGACTTGCTTCCAATCTACTGTAACAATGTGCTGCATTTTGAAATCAATATAAAGAGTTCTAGAACAAACTATTGGAATTCAATTTCTCCAAGAAAAACTATAAGCAGTTGTACAACAACTACAAGCGACGATCATTTAACATCCCATCTGAGGCAATACTCGTCCAACATCTCTCTTGCTCGTTTTTTGTTTTCTCGTAAGGAACACATACGTTGATCATTCCTCCAGTGCATCATAGGAGATCGCAGCAAATGTACCCTCTAGGTAGACTAGACAGGACAATCATTATAGTCCCTTTACCTTATGTGGTCGCCAATGGTAACTAGATAATCATCAACAATCCCATGATAACTTCCCATCTTGGATTGGGCACTGCTGTTTTGTTTTGAAGGATGGAAGTCTTGAAACTATTGTCTAATTAAAGGAGAGGATGCAATACAGAATAGTGGTGCTTTTGGTATACAATCTGATGGAGGAAGTGTGGATATCATTGAACTATAAACACTACTGTTGTACATTCAAAAGCTAAAAAATAAGGTTTGTAAAGAACCTCATCTATCTATTGGTTTGTGAGTGTAATAATACAAACACTAGATGTGGTTAGCGTGACAGAAATTGAAAAGATCTTACAAAGCTGTATACTGTTACATATCCAAGATAGTAGAATTTGAAGAACCATCTATGGGACCTCTCTTACCTAAATCACAATATCTCCAACTCATCATTGGTCATATCAAAACCCCATTCACCTCATGTGGTACTCGTGAATCTTCTTAAATATCCATCTATTTCTTTCTGCCACTGGGACATCAAAATAGTAAAAAACAGATTCCACATCATGGCCTTTGTTAGCTTTCCTATTACCATGCCTTTCTATTTCCTGGAATTCCTGCCACAACATGTCCTCTCTTCTTAACTAGCATGCTGGAAAGACATATCTATTGGATGGGTTATCTTCGTAGATACATTAATTAACCTCGTTGATGTTAGAAGAACTAACATAGTTTTTGCTGTCATCAAAAAGTAATTACCGAACTTTCTGTTGTTGGGGTCTTCAGTCTTAAAATGAGTCAAATATCTTATCCATATAAAAGATATGAAGCCACAGATGTACACAAGTTGATTGTTCAAAAACCTTCAAACATTGGTCTTATCCTGAGATTGTAAGTTGAAGGATAAGTGCAGAATTAGAAGAACAATCTGTGTAAATGTTAAATATTGATCTGCAGATCAATCTATAAGGGTCCTTTGCATTTTGAAGGCACCTGATTATTGTGGAAGAAGATGTTCCTTTCTCCTACATAGAGGATTACAAATTCCTATACCTAGAATTTTGGATACATGTCTACAGACTTCCAGTTGAGCTGGAAGCAAGAGGGCAATTCAAAAAAAGTTAATTCCATTGCGAAAACTTCTTACCTAGTATCATCGTGCTCCACCCTGCGATCATGAACTTCGCGTTCGATAGATGGTCCACTCTCGGCTCTCGTCCTCATCCACTGCACTTCACCTCTACCACCACTAATCATCCGCCCACCACATGCAGTCTTCTCCCTTCTCCCATCATCCCCAACCTCGACCAATCGACCTCCACTCTCAGCTCTCGTCCTCGCCCACTGCATTTCACCTCTACCACAACCCATCATCCGTCCACCACCCGCAGCCCTCTCCCTCCATCCATCATCCCCAGCCTCGGCCCACCGACCTCCACTCACGCCACCATCAGACTCTACCCATTGCCGATCAATGTCACGATCGATCGATCTACGATCACCATCATCATCAGACATCAGCCTCCGCCATTTCCCTCGACCTCGACCAATGGAACCGCCAACACCGCCCCTAGCGTCGCTCCCAATGCCACCGCTAGCATCACCCCCACCGCCACCGCCAGAACCACCGGCAACGCCACCAAGTCCGGCCATCGCCATTGCTGCCAAGCGTCGAGAGGTTGAGTGAGGAAGAGATAAGTGAGAGGCGAGACAAATGACGGCTGGTTCTTTCATCTTATATAGGGTTAGGGTTTTTTTAAGAAAAAGGGATGACAAGTGTGGGCCATCTCCCAACAAATACTCTTAGGGATATCATGGGAATTTTGTTATGTAAGGGGGGTTTAGGTGACGGATGTTGGTGGCGGATATCTGTCACAATGAATTCTGTCGCATAAAAACCGTCACGAAAAGCCATGTTTGTTGTAGATATATGCAAGGCGACCCTGTTACCTGTAAGTGGCTCCTCCTCAAGTAGCTGCCCAGCTGTGCCTAGCCATCACATTTGAGCTACGACTGGAGGAGTCGCCTTTGGTCACTCCATCCCCAGGCACCGTCCCATCATCAACAACCTCAGGCAAAATCCCATGTTCCTTCTATTTTCCTCTTTCTTCTTCCTTGCATCTTTCTTGCTTTTTCTCTTTTCCTGCTATCTTCTTTGCTCCATATTCCCTTCCGCAGTCATCTTCCCGCATCGACCAACACCGCCCACGGAGTTCCCGCTCCATCGCACCACCTCCTGCTACCTTCACCTCCGCATCAACAACCGTGAGGCTATCCTCTGACCGCAAGCTCTGTCCTCGCGCTTTGCACTAACCAGAGCACTGGCCACCCTCTACCAGGTGCACTCAAGCCTGCAACCACCTGTTGTAGTGCTCTCCTCCACTTCCTCCAGCACGACCCACCAACAGTCGTCTGCCCTCTACCTACATCACGACCAGACCGCACATCTAGGGGTGTTCATGGGGCGGGTACCCGCCCCGTTTGATCATGACCCGATCCAACCCGTCATAGCCGGGTTAATGGGTCGACCCGCCCAGTTTTGACGGGTACCCGATTATAATGGGTACCCAGATGATTTGAACGATTAACGGGTACCCGCAGATCACTACAACAAATGATCATTGTGTAATCTGTGCACTCTTCTTTTCAAGCAAGAACCTGTGCACCATATAAAAACAAACAATTTGTGCACTCTTATTTTCAAGCAAGAATATGAAACTAGTCAAACAAGCACGGATACATCAACACAGATACACCAGTATTCCTGAAACAAAGTCAAAAAAGCACAGATACATCAGCACAACTACATCAGTACCACAATAAACAAGTGCAAATATAACAATATCCTTGGAAGAAGCACAGATTGAGTCCAATACAAGTGAAGCTAATAGACTATCCCTAGAACAAGTGTGCTATCCCAATTTCTACAAATGAGTCCAATATAAGTGTGCTATCCCATTTTCTACAAACAAACAACTCTTTTTGTAAAATATACAAAAAGATGAGGTTGTATCTTATCTTTATGAACTGCAAAGCTCCAATTTCAGGTCTGATTCTCATCTCCTTAAAATACAACTCAAGAATCAAGATGGCACAAAAGATACAATGACCATTCACTAGGACTGTTTAGTATTTTCGGGTCTAAGTAGATAGAAGATGGAACAAAAATCTGCACTAAAAAATCAACATCAAGAAATAGACTCCAGATCATTGCACAGTTGCTTTATCCAATACCAGGAGAACCTGTACATATCTAAGAAATATGTGCATGCATAAAACTAATCATATACACGGTCATGCTCACTTAAATACATATTCAAGTAATGGATATCCAAGTGTTATCACACAATCTGCAACATGATACACACCATCCCCTAGAAAAAACCATAGCTTCCTGACATTGTTACCACTTAACTGCATGCCAGAAAGATCGTCATGCTGCATTTCTGATCATTTCATTGTAAAAACAACTACATTATGCTAAAGATATTAGTAAATTCTAATAAGTTTTCCATATAAATTCTTTCACCAGTCCAGATCTAAGGATCTGAATTACTGTTTCAGTGAATTTCCTTTCCGTCTGTCCATTCAGTGGCATGAACCGCAGCGAAGAATGAAGAACAAGAACCTTCACAGAATCCCCAAGCATTTCAAGAGTGGTATTGTCGCGATCGTAATCCTGATAATTTGTCAACAACCTACCACTTTGTAAGCACAATATTACAATACTGTTTTTTTGTATGTTTTTAACACTGTAAAAAAGAACCCATGATGACAAATACCTTCTCTGTCACTATTACAGTCGGTTTCTTCCCAAATCTCTCCTCCAGATCCCCCACTCTTCTTTGGATTACTTCCATGTCCTGTTTACAGAAACAAGTTCAGAAATGTTTGATCTGAATGCTAAGAATTAGAGGCATCACAGTTTAATCTAAAAGGAGAATAACAGTGAGATCATATCAATCAGTCTAATATTACTGGCCTAATTAATGGCCACATTTCAGGAAAACTAATTAAATACAACAGAAATTTAACAAAATTCCATAAAAAATGTACCGACTATCTCAACTGAATGCAGTTACAAACATAAGAAAAACATATTGCTCTGGATGCTCATCCATCTGAGATGTTTTCTAAGACATGCAGGGCTTGCTTGCCATGGTAGCTTCAATAGCCGACATCGATTCTACCAAGGGAAATAAAATTTAACCTATATGAAACATTTCCTGAGAAATATATTCTCACACTAAAGAGGTCTAATTCACTGTATATAATTGAGGAATGAATCCAATGTGTATAATATCCAAGAAATCTTAAGCAGCAGTGGAGAAGGTTATCAAGCATATCAACTATTGATTACGATACAACGCCTTCCCGAAACATATGAAGCGATGTTCTTACGCAGTACTTACGTGCTTAGAAAAAGCAATGTTTTGTCAGCAATGATCCGAAGTGGTATGACCAATATTTGATGAAACATTTTCCTCATTTGTGCTTCTTTCTCCTACATATCATTAAAATGTAAGTTACAATTTATTATGATGAAATAAATTAAAATGCTATCAAAGAATATATATATATATATATAATAACTTACTTGTCTCCATCACTTCATGCTCTTCTGGAGTTCCCTCACTGAGAAATAGACTACTAAATTCTTGAAACCAATCTTGTCCACAAATAAGAGCTTCAACCATTTTTGGGGAGAGAGAGCTACGAAATGAATCAAGCACACGACCACCGGCACTAAAAGCTGATTCAGATGCTACTGTTGAAGTAGGCATTGCCAATAAATCACGTGCCATTGCAGATAAGATACGAAATTTAGAAGAATTTGATCTCCACCAAATGATGGTTTTGCAAGTACATGCAACTCCATTCATTAGAGATCACTCCTGTAAAGCATAATAATTAAATGCACGATCCCTGGTGAAAATATTAATTGAGAAAAAAAGATACAAAAACAACATAATAATCAAATGCACGTGATGGCACTGGATGGCCAATGGAGCAAAAAACCTATATTCCTCTAGATACTGAGAGATAAATGAGAATATGTAAGGGTCCCGGCCTCAAAATGAGGAATAATTAGCCTCCCAATTATCCGCCACCTTCTTACTTTTGGTAACTATTTGGTAGATGTGGGAACTGATGTGAATCTGAAGAAAGAATCGCAATAAATAGATAATATTGGCAGGAGAAGCTGCAGCTATTGCAGTATCAACAACAACTATTTGTGGTTCCTTACAATTGAGCTTTTGGCTGGTATGATGGAGAGAAGAAATGGAGATTGATTGTTCCATTCAGATATCCAGCAGATGAAGCAGTATTTTGGGTTGATTTATATCAATCTCAGAAGTCTTTTTGCATATAGAGTTGAAGCATTAGATTCAGGATCAGCAGCAACCGAAGCTCCAAGTGGATTTATATGAAGGGATTGGGATCAATGAAGGTTACACCCTCATTGATAACAGAATTGCAGAATCAGGGACTAATTACTGAAGAAGGCTGAGAAGCAATCTGATTCACATGAGGAGAAAATACGAAGACTAATCTCTTTGTACAGTAGTTTCTTTGAGGATCAAATGCAATAGGATAAGACCCAGCAGCATCTGAGGTCTCTGAATATGAAATAGCATGATCAGCAGCAAAAATCTATCATTTCTCAAACTAATGGTACACGATGGACATCCCTCCCTTCTTATTTTTGCTCTCTTCCACCATTAAAAGAACGACGATCTGAACCACGAAAGGAAACACATAATCAGAAATACGACTTGGAATCCAAAATCACAACGAAATCATTAAATCCAAAACAATCCTCTGCAACGAAAATATAAGCAGCCTTTTATGAGTCGATGGGATAAAGAAAAATAAGACAGAGAAGCCAAACTTGCAGGACATTCAGAGAAGCAAGCAAGCATTAAATCGTGCACACTTCCCTATTCGAGTTTCATCAAAGCGCCAAATTTAGTCATACATAAAGCATCAAGATCCAACGCCCTGGATTGAAGTAGCCCAACCTGAACCCAAAGACGAAGATCAAGAAAGAAGAGACGGATATGGTGGTATACAGAAAGAGAATGTAGATCTAATCCAGGCCCGCAGGATCAAAGCTCGAAGGCATCACAACGAGCAGACATGACGATCCGCAGATCCATCTCCGTGCACACTACCATGCTTCCTTCATCGCATCGAGAGATCGTCCAGAGCATCGGCTTATTATGCACAGGAAATCGATCAAACTTCAGATTCGAGAAACAAAAAAATAACAAGATCAAAATCGGAGATAGAAAGATGACGAATGAAAAATAAAAAACTAAGAAGATCGGGGTGGACAGAAATCGCAAATCGCAAATCGAAATTTGGGACAAAGGAGATGTTGCCGCATTCTCTCGACGTGTGATATATATATGCATTTACGATCCAACAACGAATTTACAATCCAATATGGTTTAAACGAAATGCATTTACAATCCAAGTTCACTCAGTCTCTCCCGATTTGTCCGATCGAAATCAAACTGGAAAGATTAGGGTTACGGGTGTTAAATTGATGATTGGAGATTGGTAGGGCCAGGCAAATGGAGTCGTAGTACCTGAAGATCTGGCAGCTGGGGGGAAAAGAGATGGACCGACCAGTCGGCGGTGGATCTCCTCGATGGAGTCGAACGAAGGTGGAGATTGCTGCTGCGTCGCACACAGGTGGAGATCGTCGAGGGTTCGATGGTGGTGGTGGGGATGAGGGGATGAAGAAGCAGAGAAGTCGGCGGCGATGGTGGTGATGGACCTGCTGGTGGCGACAGGGACGAGGAGATAGCAGCTAGGGTTTCGATGGTTATTGGTTGGGTTCGACTGGTGGGGGGACGAGGACGTAGTCAAACAGTCGGAGATGCCAAATTCCAAATTTGCAGGGTAATACGGGGTTGCTCCGTGGGTATCCGATATTAATCGGGTCGGTGCCCCAAATTTACGGGTCAAATCACGTTGGTTACCCGATCCGTGATGGTAAAATGGATATCAACGGTTTTTGGATCAACTTTTGTGGATCGGGTTGGGTACCCGTCCAACCCAAAAACCGTGCACACCCCTGCGCACATCCCTCCTTCTCATGGCCAAACGACTTCGACACATGCCTCCATGATCTGGTCGCTAGTGTAAACTTTACAAAGACGCGACGATGTCCTCGATCACACCGCGTTGCACCATCATCAGTCGCTCCCGCCTTCATCTTCTATGAACACCATCACCCTACGTCGTATGTCGACCTGGGTAGTTGCCTTGCACTATCACCCCCGCCCCCCCTTGGTTGGCGATCGCCCCGGAGTTTCCAAATTGCCTTCCTCCTTGCACGGCTCGCAGATCCGTTGTAATCCTGTCTTCATAAGGAGTTGATTTTCTGTTCCCTCACGAACCCATTGTACCATGCGTTAAGTCCGACAGTCAGCGCCCCACCTCCCTCTTGGACGTATCGCATCCCTTGGCTCACTTTTGAACATGCCAGGGCTATTTCCCTGCCTCCTCTTGGATGTGTCGCGGCCTTGACCCCCTCAGAGACTCACTATGGATGAATCCCCTCCTCTTTCTTGAACACGCCACACCCCTGGATCATTCACGAACCCATTACACTTGCACCCCCGCCTCCCCCAGCTTCCTTGTGGACCCATTGGGACTACAACTCTTCCTCCCTCTCGGACGCATAACACCCCATTTTCCACATCTCGGTTACACGTTTTAAGTGCATATAATCATTATCTCTCATTCGAATATACATTCATGTCAAATTATCTATGCCTTTAGCAATAAGTTATTATACTTCACATATTTATCTTCTCTCATTAGCATATAATTGGATAGATATTAAGTGGGAAACAAAATGCACACTACATGAAAAAGGTTCTTTTGCAACATATATTGCAACAGTTAAGAAAACCTGTTGCTAATTCCAGTGTAATTGCAACACTTTTTACAAATGTTGCATTAAATTAATTGTTGCAACGTTTTGAAAATACATGTTGCATTTACTTAGAACTTTTGTAACGTTTCATATAAACCATTGTTTAAAAAAAAACAAATGCAACATTCTTTCTGAGAAACGTTGTTGTTTATTTACAACATATAACAAAAACGTTGCATAACTTCCCCGAAAATACTCCCAAAAAATTTCCCACTAGTTTTTCCCTCCGAAATCCCAAGGTGTTAATCCCCAAACTATTCATCCTCCTACTTCCCCCCTCCAAAACCATACCTCATCATCTCTTCCTCATTTCATCCCTCTCCAATCGGCGGTGTATCCCTCAAGATCGGTCCCATCTTCCCTCGGTGTAGTCGTCTCAGCCCAATAGTCCCCAACTCCAAAGTTGAAGATCGTTGTGGTCGGCTTCAACAACCTCGTGTACGCCTTCATCTCATTCTGACTATTCTACATCCTCCTTCCTTGATGCCTCCAAATACCACTGCACGACACATATATTATCTTTTTCCTCTCCGCCTTTGTCCTCTCCTCCTCATCCTCCTCCATTCTCTGCACCCTCCCCTCAGGTAACATCCTCCTCCCTCTCCCCTCATGATTTGACATCCTCCGCATCTGCCACATATTCAGCTTCGAGGGCACCGAGCACGACAAGGTCGACCTCCTTCATCTACAACAAGGTTTGCATTAGCGAAATTCAACACAACTACCTTCAATGTGCTGCCATTCTCGACATCTTCCGCAAGGAAGCCAACAAGATGGTGAGTCATTCTAAGCCAGCCACATATTCATCCATTTTTCCCATCAAAATTAGTGGTATTACCTCCCAATTTTTTTCTACCAAAGTAAATCTTGTGGGTATTAATGTAGTTGATGGATTGCATCATCCGCAATATCCATCCCTTTGAGAGATATCTGATTTATTGTTTTTTTATTTCTTGGATGTTGTTGCATCTTCCTCTAAGTTAACCCCATAACGTGTTGGGTTGGATGCTTTTGCTTGTAGTTCTTTCTCTTGTTTATGCAATTTTAATTTTCTGACTATAGCTTTGGTTTTTACTTTTTCGACTCTAAGACGAGCTCCATTTTTCATTGAATTTTCTTCTGTTCAGTGAAGGAAATTCTTAGTCTGAAAGACGAGGTATATATTTTGAAATGGCAAAGGAGAGAGGAAAGCTCAAATTCTACCCATTTAGGCTTCCTGCAGTGAGTAATTTTTAAGCATTTACTGTTTAATGATCATGTTTATTTATATTAGATAATATTCTTGTTATCTTGTTCATATTTCCAGTTGTTGCATTGAAGATAAGTGACTCTTAATAATTAATTGAAGTCCATGATTGGCGTACATATGGGTAAAATAAACATGTTTCTTTCTTATCTCCAGCACAGTGAATTGGTTTTATACATATTTCTCATATTTAAATATATGTGATTTCAGACTCTTTAGATCATATATTTTTTGTGATATTCCTTCTAAATATATTTTAAGCATTGTAATACCTTTTTATATATAGTGAACCAACATCCAATTATTACTGGCATACCTGTTTCATCAAGAATAGTTAAAAACATCATCTGAGATACTGATCTATGCTCCCACCACAAAAATGTAAGTCTGGGACGCCCACTCAGCTGCTAATATTGAATGTGGGTATGTTGTGCCAACCAAATCCCCCTTGTACATACGTCTCTTCCATCAGACAAAAGCTTGTCACATTCCTTTGGACATGAAGTAGAGGGCCCAATGAGATACGAGATACACCTTTTGTATAACCTTACTTACAAATTTTTGTCCTAATATTGTTTAGTGTTATACTTGTAGGAACATGGCTACCGAGATACAAGAGATCATAGCAAGTTTGTGGTATACTGTATGCATTTCAACTAATGATGATGCCAATATATTCAGCAGGAATCAATTCAGGAAACTAGGACCATGTTCTGATCGATATGAGGTAATATTTTCTTTAATATGAAATTTTGTAATTTATACATATACAAATATAGTGAAAACACACATTATTCATTTTCTTATTCTATTTTTAATTATATATTGGTCTCCGATTTTGTACTCTCCATTTCATGTGTTCTCCATTTCCTCCCAAAGTATGTTTTCTAACGATTGTATCATATGGCTTTTGAGAGTGAGTATCATGATCATAATACCATTTAAGATTTAGTTCTTTGAAGATTGTCAAAACTTCAATTTCTTTGTTTTAATTAACTTACTTCATCTTTGACTAGAAAGATAATGTAATGTCTGCACTTTTATTAAATCAAAGTCAAAGGGTGTGCAATCATTTTGTTGAAAGTCGCAAAAGATATATACACCAGAATATCCCCTAGTTTATATGACATAAGTTGATAGTATTCCTTTTGAAATGTACTCACAAATTGGCCTAACTAGTATTTGTCATGGTTTGTATGCAGACAACATTTACTTCGCTAGGCGTTTGAATCAGCAAAGCGTAGCTTCAAACCGATTACTAACATGAGGCACATGTACGTGGAGCAATTATAAGGATAATAGTGAGGATGACTATGAGTACTCTGATGACACCATGATATTGGATATAATTGATATGTAATGATGCTTATAATGTTTTTGATTTCTTTTGTTATGTTAGTTACTATTGTTGGACATATATTTTTAAATATATAATATTTATTATAGGTGTATCGCAATGTGCATGATTGTATGTGATTGTAGATTTCTTTGGCGATTATGGTTGTTTGTTGGTAATTTAATCCATGAAATTGTAAGATATGTGTTTGTTTGTTTATAGGTGATTGATCATCGAGGAAACAATATGCATGATAAACATGCGACGTGCCATTGTTGAATCATTGTTTACCGTGCAATTTAAGAGATTTATTTATTTTTCAATTTCATGGTCTTTTGCAATGGTTACAAAACATTGTCTATATTAATTTGCAATGTTTTAAAAGTGTTGTATTAAGATTTGCAACAGTTTCTTGTGTTGCATCCTCACGTCTACCAACAATATGCAATCAATAGCAATACTATTATACGTTGCTATTGTATATGCAATGGTTATGAAGCATTGCTAAAATGTTTGCAACGATTATAAAAATGTTTCAAAATTTATAAAAATGTAATGGTTGTATAAATGTTGCTGAGTTTGCAACAGTTTAAAACCATTGCAAAAGAAGAACATTTGCAACGATTGTAAAATAACCGTTGCATTGATCAATTGCAACGCCACCATTCGCAACGTTTATTGCAACGGTCAAAAATCGTTGTAAATATGTAAAAATCGTTGCAATAGCTCTTTTGCAACAGTTTTATAACCATTGCCTATGACTGATTTTCCAGTAGTGGCAAAAAGTAGTTTTTTTAACTAATTTGTGTTGTTTAACTTCGTTCTAAACTGTTCCCTATTCCCAACAGTTTCTTTGTAATCTTGTTCTGTAACTTATTCTCTCATAGTATAAATTTTAATATAAAAAGAACGGGGAAAACAGGACACAAATCAATTAATTCCTATTTGATTTCTTAATATAAATAATGTGTTGGATATTGATCCCCTAATGTTTGAGATTGCATGATTCAAAAACAAATTGGACGAAATTGGTTCCAACATTGGCATCTTATTTAATCGATCCTCTGTATAAACATTTTTTCTCCAGCCTCCATTAGCTATTTATAAATAGCGTTAATGTACACTTTGGTCGAACAATCTATCAACAAAACCAATGCAAAGAAGAACGACAAAATTTTGAATTGATTACAGGCATAGCCTCAGTTGAGTTGTACGTTATGGAGTAATGATCTAAAAAGTAATTCAGCTATAATTATGGTATTTACTCTTAAGTTTTTGATATGTTTGATATAGGAATCATTAAAAAATGAAGCTATAGTGACTTATTTTTGAAATTAATCACTATTGCTCGTTATTAAATATTTTTTATATGCAAATACGTACTTGCATAATATTACATGTATATGTCTTCTATAATGTCATTAATTTCAGTATTTCATATTACATATAGGAATGGACGGATTTCTTATGAAATTGCTATTGCTCTCTCATTTCAAGTTCCAAGAGTTGATCGCATTTTCTCAAATGTACCAACTGTGGGATCACCATTATGTTATCACAATAAAGTGAAAAAATCGATTGTGAAGGGGAGTCGTATAAACTAATTTTTTTGAAGATTGTAATATTATTTATTACTTCTTTTATACATGTGCCCTACCTAATCTATAATCCTGGATCCGCCACTGGTGTGTCACCGAGGCTAGGATCTTCGCCCTCACCTTCAACCAGCAGAATATTCAAGCCACCATCTCGCCTCCGCACGCTACCGACTCCTCTGCTCCTGCCACCCTCGATATCTTCCATCGATCGCTCGCATCTCTCGCCCTTATCCAAGGACCTCCTGCACGTGCCGTGCACGCGGGGGTGGGTGAATATTGCGGTCGAGCCCCCGCAAGATCAGATTATTACGTGGAGCTCCTTCCCCAGCAAGGGCACATGTGCATATATGCCCTTATGAAAATTGCACAACGACCCCTCGTACTCCTTTAAATTTCATAAACCTCCCTACCAGCACGCACACACATGCTTTGCATGTACCCTAGAGATGACATTTACACCAAAGCTCCCCAAAGATTTGACATATCCCAAGAAGACCCCCGGCCACTGGACGTCACTTGTCGTGCACGTGATCTACAGGAAAATTGCAAATATGCCTCTACAAGTCCTGGTAATTGTATTCGAGTCCTTGTCAGCATATTTTGTAGGGATGAGCATTGGGCTGGGCCGCCCCAGCTCAGCCCGAAGCCCAGCCCAAAAAGCCCGGCCCGACCCAAGCTCAAATGAACATTGGGCCGGGGTTGAGCCCAATTTTTAGGCCCGAAATTTTTTTGGACCGAGCTCAGGCTTGGCCCAGCCCGACCCGGCCCACGAGCCCGACTCGAAGAGGGCCCGAACCCTTCCCATATCCTACACGTATGGAAACTCTCACATGTCATGTACACTTTATTCATGTATCTTATCTTCATACAATGTTTATAAATCAAGAAAGTTAGGTGTGGGGCATATGAGTTGATGATCATTGTATTTCATTTCAGAATTGATTTTTCTTAATCAGCTTATGTCTTAGATTCTGGTGATTTTTCTTGAATTTTTTAGTGTTTATTTTTTCCATTAGAATATTTTCTAATATTGAACCTTTACCCAATACAAGCACTTTGCTCATTTTTTTAACATGTAGTGCCTGGTGCACCTGTTGTTGTTAACTGTGTAAACTTGGTTCACTCTTTCAGTTTCTGTAACGAGAGATGTTTTTGGTATATAACATTGAGTGGACTTGTATAAAATGAGAAATCATCTCCATTAGAATTGATTTTTAGTTGTTTCACAAGTATTATGGCATATGTTTTAAAGAATTTTAGCTCGTCTAACTTGAATTGAGATTGACTTTAAACATAAACTGAAAGTTAATAATATATAATGGGTTAAGATGGGCCGGCCCGGCCCAAGTTCGTCCCATAGGAATTGAGCCGGGCCTGGGCTTGGGCCGAACAAACAAAAAAATTTGCGGGCCTAGGCCCGGCCCAAGGTCCGAAGTTTTTAAGTGGGCTTGGGCCTAGGCCCTTCAGGGCCCGGCCCAGCCACCCATGCTCATCCCTGATATTTTGTTTTTATCAATTTTAATTTGTGCATTTCATTCATATCCTTGTGTTCACATATTTATATGATCTTTCATTTCGTATTAAATTTTTGTTTCAAAAATTGCATATTGTAGAACAACTCTTACTCTATCATTGTGAACATAAAATATATTTTTCGGAGTTGTGTTTTATTTAAAATCATTATTGTTGTGAAAAATATCTTATTTTACCCACTATGTGATGTTTAAATCATATTAAATAAATCGTTTCTCTGAAAATTGCAAAAATTACAGTAGGTAGAGTTTGAGTAGTTGTATTTTGTGCCCAAAATCATCTTATTTACACAGACATCGAGGCCACAATAAATTAATTGGTGTTTCATATAACTAATCTTTATAGAGCTATAACCAATTATTTTTAGGATTCGATAATTTTCCTGGATTCCTCTTACATAGAAGTATCTAGGATAATTTTAGTTTCTAAAATTAACTTGGTTTTGTATTTATTAAAATTAATTTATGAAAATTACCCTTCAATCATATTTAATTCTTAATTAATTCATATTGAGTCTAAAAAATTCCAAAAAAATTGTAGTAGTCTAATTTCGTCATTTTTCACATTCTAGCCAAGTCTGAGAATTTTTGGACTTTCTTTGAATGAATTTTACATTCTAATCCCTCAACTTAGCCCGGAATGCATTGAGTTTTAATTGCATAAAAACTATAAAAAATGCTTCTCCAAAAACCTAGCATCTAGATCGAGTAAAAATAAATCAAAGGAGAAAATTGCCTTCCTGAGTTCGACCTTGGGCTTGTCTGAGTAAAAAAAATTATTGCTTGCTACTAATTGATATATTAATCAAAGTGGTTTTTGATTGATATGAATTTATCTGACTACAACGCATTTAAAACGACATAATTAAAAGGATCAAATTCAGATCAATCAATGATCATCCAAGATAGAAGTCCATTACGTATAGATTTAATTCAAGGTTTCGAGCACTATCCTACGATGTGTCCTCACCTTTCAACATGCATAATACATCATGCATATAATGAGGGGTTTGTTCTCCCATAAAATAAGGTGGTTTTTATTCCATTTATTTTACGTCAACCTACATTAATCGGTCCCAGTTTTAAGCTTAAAGTTATCACTAAGATTATTATGTGAGCAAGAAAGAAATCATTATCTATCGTCCAGTCTTAATTCTATTTAATCCCTAAGATGTAAATCAAGAGCAGAAATCGAGAAAAGCTGATGCAAATGAGAAAACATGATGCATGCTCAAGAGAAGTACTCACAGTGCATCTAACACTCTTCATGCAAGTGCAAGAATAAATTTTATATCTATCATTAAATGCATGCAAATTGAGAAAAAACTGCATCCTAAACATACTTTTATTAGTGGTGAAGAATTGAATTGATTTGGATAAGTAGAGCGATGTTTATATGTGTCTCATTGAATCTATTGAGATGATGTGTATCTCATAGATGCATGCAGCTAGTGTGTCTAAACTATGATTGCCAACTCATAATGATATGAAATAAGGTTAACTATAATAGCCACATGCCTAATCCTAATTCGGATACTCAAGTTGAGCCACACTCGGATTAGAGATGAAATAGGATCAACACATCACGTAAATGTTAATGTCCAAGTCCACATTACAAACATGAATTCTCAATCGAGAACTAATGTAAGACAATTTAAACACATAGACGATAAATAAATGACAAAAATATTCTAATTAAATCTCTTTAATCTTTAGAAGATGCTTCAACGCCGCCTTGTAGCAGCAATTCCCAACTCCTTGCATCCACATATCCCAAGTGTCCTTGGTCATCATGGGCCCTACACAAAAGCTCGAATCAAGTGATAATTAACATATCATCAAAACAAGACAATGCAAATAACATTACAAAACAAATTGTTGACCAACTTATCATAACAACCAACTTAATTAGATATGAAAACATAACTATGAAGTTGTTTCCTTGAAAACAACATCATTTGACGAACGTGTATTTGCCTATCCTAATATGGTCAATTTGTATTATGGTCATATATGCATTGATCAGAAATCGAGCATTGATGAACTGCTAATCAATAGTTATAATATCACTCGTTGTAATACGACCAAATAGCGATCAAGCAGAACCAAGATAAATCTTTGTAAGGAGTGTCTTGGTTTAAATTTATAACCTCAGCCAGGGTCGAACACTGGGATGCAAGAAATTATTTAATTCAATTTAAGAGTAAAATATTTATTTAGGTTATTTGTAGGCTCATTAGGTCAAGCACAATGCAACACACATAATGCATGTAAATTTTTAAATCATTTTATGAAGCTTATAACATGGAAAAATCATGAAGCACATGCAAAATAGAGAAAAATACACAACAAACAAATAATGCTCCTGATTGTTTGATTAAATAAGCAAGTGATTTTAATTAGAATTCAATGAACAAAGCAAATAAACACAACCAATTTTATCAAGCAATTTATCAATTCAACATCTTATAAATGATGCTAAAAGACATCAAATAATTAATTAATCAGGAATTCATGATCAATAGATTTAATAACAATCCTGAATAATTTTTAAGCATTAGGTTTTAAAACAAGAAATTAAGTAGATCAATAATCCCCAATTAAATAAATTTCAATTTAAAATCAAGGTTGAGTGTCAAGAATAATACTCTCAAATTTTATTTGTAAATAATAGATCAGATAAATGAATAAAATGCTCCATAAACAAGAGCATCAAATCTTCTTTCAAACATCATTGATTTCACTAAAACGGGATTTATGGTTCACAAATTATTAACTAGACAATATAGGGACATACATGCAAGAAAAACTACAAAGTTTTTATACAAAAAAGGTCCAAAAAGGATTAAATTACAGTTACAAAAAGACGTAGATGCCTAGCTATAAATTTCCAAGCGTAAAGGGGCTTATATATAATTTTCAGAAGTTAAAAGGATGACAATGCAAAATTTTCTCATTCACATGTCAGCAGCACATGACCAGCAATGCTTGGTCTGTGCTTCGGTGGACCACGTGTCACTACGACATGCTTTGTTTCAAGCTCGAGTTCCTAGACCTTATGTTGTGGAGTTGTGCTTCGGAAGTGAGATGTGGCACTCTATGGATTGTTCGATCTCTAGCCCAAATAGATGCATCCAACGGAAATTGTTATCCTCCTATTATAAATATCCTCGACATTCAACGAAGGGAAGCTTGTGCTCTGGTGAGCGTACTCATACTCCTTCATACTCCTCTGCTCTAATTGAAGATAGAGAGATCTTTATAGAAGTATCACAAAGTTGTTGGTGAGGCGATAGAACTCAGGGAAGGAGTAAGACGTATGATTGATGAAGTTTAGATAGAGTAGAAGCTTGAGATCAAAGGTGGTCCACGGATTCTAGCCAATTAGATGAATGGAACACTCGCAAGCGTTAGCACATAGCCAAGGTGAAGGGAAATCTTTGGAATTATTGTTTGAGGTGAAATGGGGGTTCGGCTGAGATGTAGGATCTAGAATCTTAATGAGTTCCAGACGTTCGCAAAGTCTAGACGGAATCAAAAAGGGGAATATGATGAAAAGGCCTAAATGGAAAAAAGAGGTGTACGTGAAGAATTCAGAAGTGTGGTGGAGCTAAAGACGTGGATGAAACACGATAATGGTGTGTGGATATGATGAACTAAAATGAAGAAACATGAAGAAAAAGAAAGACAAAGTAGTGATGCATTCCGGTGGAAGAAGAATTTGATGGAGAGGAATGAAGGAGAGGATTCATTGGCCTCGAGGTGGAGCAATCAAAGCACCGATCGTCGCTAGAAGGTCCAAATGCTACACGACCTAATCTTGAGCAGCTCTGAAGCAGCTACGTGTCAAAGAGAATGCGGATATTGTCGTAGGATGCACTCGTTCTTTATTCGATCTCGCTCACTATCTTGGTCACATATGAGAGTTGGAGCGCTCGGAGATTCCTCGCATGAAGGATGATAATAATTATCGAAGGCAAAGACATCATTTTTGAGGTGGTGGTGTTTTCGCTCCAGGTGGTGGTTTCAACCACCACCACTGGATAGGGAAGTTAGGGTTTTGATTAATCAAGAGGTTGGCAAGGATGACAGAAGGTAGGACTAGGAGTAAGGGTGGAAGTTGGTCGGGGTGGAGGTTAGAAGAGTTAAGAAAATAGGTAGAAGGAACAATGGTTGGTGCAATCATGTATGAAGAGAAGAGGGAATCGGAGGATGACAAAAGACTATGATCGTTGGATCTTGACAGCCAATGACCCAAGTTGGGCGTGATTGTGAGGGCAAGATGCACCAGATGGAGTGCATCAAATGGTAGAGATAAAGTGTTGATGAGATGTTTTGTAGCACATGATCAACTAAGATCAGACGACTCTGAAGGAAGGCGGGTGAGGACAAAAGAAGTGGCTACGTCGCTCATTGAAAGTGAGCCATGTGTTCCAATCAAAATATAGATAATTAATAATAAATAATGTAACAACAACAAAGCCTTTTCCCACGATTAAGTAGGATTGGCTACATGGATTCTTTGCCTCTATTCAGATCTATCTTGAGTCAAACTCCATCCTATATCCAAAATACTAAGATCCCTTCTTATAGTCTCTTTCCAACACTTCTTGGGCCATCCTCGCCCTCTTTTAGATGGTAGGAATAAACAATGTAAAATAATAAATAATTAGTTATGAATAAATTAGGAAAATGATAAACTTTTTTCCAAATTATTTATAGGACAAAAAAACTGTCTACATGGCTTGAGATCTACAACTTTCATGTAGAACTCAAAGCGAGAAAAGTTATCTAAACAAATAAATGTTTAACTAATTTTAAGTAATAAAATTATTTATTTTATTTTATTTTCTTATTTTTTATATTTTTATGTTATCTTTGTGTTAAAATAATCATGGACAATATTAATCTTTTTTTACAATAATAGGATTATTAATACATAATAATTAGGGTTATTTATTACTAATACAATGTAAATTAATTAGTATTATATATTAGTAAATTTCAATGGTTTTCATAAGCTAGAGAAATAATATAGATGAATAAAGTTGATGAATATGAGATTCACCACCCTCTATACTTAAGCTAAGCTCGTCCTCGGGCTAACAAAAAAAGAATGAATTAGAGAGTTAGAAAATTAGTGAATTCCTTAACATGTGTATTTGAAAAGACAAGACTTGATCAATCCAGAACACTTAGTTTTAGATATTCTAAGACTCTAAGATGAACCACATGATAAAAAGGAATTCAAGTCCTCTAACAATCAAACTCTTATAGTAGACATATATAATAAGAAGTATGACTTAATGTATTGACTGCATTCACAAGAGAAGAGTTGAAGTGTCACCTAAAATTCTATAAAGAGATTCTCCTAAGGACTTAATCCTCAACATTAGGGATTAAATCCATTATTGCTTTAATCCATTTTCTCTTTATTTTTCTAGTCTTAAAGAAATGTAAATTGAAGGCCAGTTAATGGAGGTTTTAGGTTTTGTGTAAATTCTTCTTTTCCTCTCATTAGAATAAGGTATCTCTCAAGTGCCTTATGAACTCAAAACAATATATTTTTGTTGTTAATCAATGTGTCCGTCAAAAAAAGTTGAGTCATATGTACTTGTTTTCCTAGGAATGCACCACTGCGTATCCCTTTTGAGTATCTAGGATAACTTCCACATCCAGTTTTGTATCACCATACAATGGAGAGCCCTTTTTGAGGTACTAGCCCGATTCATAAAAGCCTAAGATTTTGGTCCAAATGGACGCTTAAAAGGTTGGGAGTGCTCACCATTGGTATAAACTCTTTATATTTGACTTTGTAATGAATGATCTTTTTCTCTTCATCTTTTACTTTCCTTTTTGTCTAGCTCAACTGCTTTTACCAAGGAATGGCACAAATTGATCAACAATTTAATTTAATGTCATCATACCCTGGTATTTAGGTTTATTACAAGAGCTTAGTATGAGAACCACATCCGATACTTGATAAGAATGCTGTCACTCAGGATTTATGAAGCCTTCCTTAATTTTATCCCATACTTTAGTATCATAAAATTAGTTCCAAATTTAAATCTCAAATCCTACTTTCAACAGTGAAACCTTAACTCATCTCAATTATGAATGCAGTCGTGCAAGTGAATGTTGATCATACTCTTGAAGGAAGAGACTAAGCATGTGATATAACACAAATATTTCTAACTAAGGAAGTATGACTTGTTAAGTTTAAGGCCCTAATGAATAAAACAAGCTAACTCTAAGTCTTTGGACCTCATAAACTAAGTGTTAGAAATCTCAACAATCCTTGAGTGCAAGAACTAACGAACTAAAGAACTAAAGAATTATTTATAGAATTATTGAAGAAGATTTTATTAGAAAGAACTAAAGAACAAATACCCTTTAGGAACATAGACAAAACACAACAGACAATAACACTATAGACAATTACAAGAACATTACAAGGATACCCAATAAAACACTACAAACTTCAGTTTCTCGCAAACAAAAATCAAGTTTGAATCTTCGGGGTTCGAAATTAGAGGTTGCCTTATGCTTAACTTGTTTCCTCCGCACTGAGTAAACCTCAGAGTCGAAATATGAAAAATCCTCATCGACTAGGAAAATGAATCTCCTAGAACGACGACATTCTTCCTCAAAGGTAAAATCCATATCAACAAGGAAAGACCTAAAATTCTCTAAATAAAGGGAAGACATATCCAACCCTTGATTCCTACAATACACTTCTGGGTTTTCCGTAAAAGAGAAAATTATACAAAAGAAGTGATATAACTTACAAGTAAGATGACAATCATGTAACTAACTTGTAAAGCCTTGAACTTGGCATATCGGACCCTATAGAATAAGATCCGGCTCGTAAAGAGAAAACCAACGAAATTTGTTTCGTGTGAATCGGACTTCGTTTCGAATTGTTATGATTTTCCGAAGAAAGAGAAGTAAGGAAGGCTAAGATGTCATTAATCCATAATGACTGTCATTAAGACTAATTAAACATGATTAAAGAAACTAATGACGGATTGAAAACCACTAATGATCATTAGTAAATACTAATCAATAGTTAGCAAAAGATAAGTGTAAGCTGCGAAAGTTAAATCGTGATTAGTGAAAGTTAATCACGATTAGTGTTAATTAAGCGTCATTAGCGAATCTAGAATCCTCTAGAATGTTCTAACTTAAGCCCTAAGTTTGGGATAAGTTTTGGCTAAAACCATGGGCCAAAACCATGGGCCGCTAAACCATGGTTAAAGTCTAAACCATGGTTTTCTAACCATGGTTAGTGGTTTTCTGGGGCCTATAAATAGACCCCCCTACCCATTCATTCTCTACGACTTCCACTACCACCACCACCCCAAGGGCTAGGGTCGAGAGGTCGAGAGGAGGAGTGAGAGGCGAGGGAGGAGCGCTAGCGAAGCACTGCCGGGAGAACGAGGAAGAGAAAGGTATGATCCTCTCTTAGTTTGCTTCGTAAGCTAGGCTTTCAATTCATAATCTTGTTCTTTCAAGTTTTGTTCTTGATTCATCTTTCTTTCCGATTCGTTTTCCTGTTGTGGTTCGAGGAGAAATCTGTGTAACACCCTACTTTGGTGTGGGAGGCTATGCACGTCAGTGACCCTGTGATTCGTTACACATTCACTCATCTAAGACGCGTGGTGTCTACCGATTCTCCATCATTTATGTTTCTATTCTTTCTATTATGCTTTTCTAGTTATTTTGATGAAGAAATCTGTGTAATACCCTACTTAGGTGCAGGCGGCTATGCACGTCAGTGACCCTGTGATTCGTCACACGTTCACTCACCTAAGATACGTGGTGTCTACCGATTCTTCATCTCTTGTTGTTTGAGTATATTCTTTCAGTTTCGTTGTTATTTTCCTCTCGATTGATTTTATGGAGGAAACTCTTTCTATTTTTAATTTTGAAATATGTCCAGATATAAGGGGAAATTCTGCCGAAATTTTCCGAGAAATATGTCCCGATATAAGGGGAAACTCTACCAAAATTTTCCGAGAAATATGTCCCAATATAAGGGGAAACTCTTCCGAACTTTTAAGAGAAAATATGTTCTTGACGTTCTTCGTGTTCTTCGCGTTCTTCGTTCATTCTTCACGTTCTTGACATGTTCTTAGCGTTTTGATATGAAAATGAAATTCGATCTTTTCAGGAGCCTTAAAATAGCCTTTCTAAAAACGAAACTCGATAAAGCCTTGCATACACGAGAGAGAGCTCGATTAGGTAACGAAATCCTTCCTTTTGCTGTTGGGTTTTCATACAAAATTATTGAATTTCTTGATTTTGAGTTCTTTGCCATGAAGAACCCTAACTTTGGCTATTTTGAAAAAGTATGAAGAATTGCTTTGTGATTCCCACTAAAATAAGGTTTACGCGTCAAATTAATGCGTTGGATTTGAAAGTTAAGGTTTGGGAGTTAAAATAGGCACAAATATGAGTATATATGGTTATGAATAATATATATGTGAGTCTATACTAAGTCTTGTTAATTTTGCAAGTCGAAGACTTAACGAAAGAATTACATTATGGGAATTGATGTGGTTTGAGTTGGATCCTGAAAAGGATCGTGTGTCACGTTAAGGATGACTGGGAGTAGTACTACAGGTCGAGCATGCAACCTGTAGGTTTGTCGGAAGGAACCCGTATTGGCATTTCCCTACCTAGGTGGTACACGGTTGCCCTGTTATGATAAGTGCACACAAATTGAAAGTTTTGCAACGCGTGGTACCGGGAGCCAATATATTTGGGTTGGAACGACGGAAGATGTGATCGTGCCATGTGGAGGCACGGGCGGTTCAATAGCGGCTGGGTCACGATAACATGTATTTAAAGCCTCTAGGTTATATGATTAAATATTAGCCTGAGGTTTTAAGCAACCGAGTCCTCGAGGACGGTGTGCTCATTTGATTTTCCAGGCCAAGGGTTAAGACCCTGTTTAATAAAAGAAAAGGAAATTGTCAGGGTAGTATTGGAGGATTGGTTGAGGAGACGTGCGGCGGCATAAGCTTACTAAGATCAACACAATCTCCAATCCCGAAGTGTCCACAGCTTCGGAGTCCAAGAATGGTAGGGTTCCCATGGACTAATCCCTGATGTGGAATAGAAAGGAATAGGACTTAAAAGAATGAAATTTTTGTGATATCAAGTTTTGAAAAATTACACAATTAGTTTGCTTTTCTCTTCTTCGTTACTTAGTATTCGCTAATTTTTATCCTATGATTTATGGAAAACCCAACAGGTATCGGTGAGCTATCGCAAGGACTTTAAAAATTCATCCAGCTTACATACTAGACATCCAGCCAGCCACAGTAGCTTACTTTCTTTAAGGTAGTTAGTATTCTTTTGTATATTTTCCTTTCAAGCTGATGTACATGTAAATGGTCATAGTGGGACAGTGTATCATCTGAACTTTATTTTGTGAATGGAAAAATGTTGAAATACTTTCTTTTGAGTATTTTTATTTGCAGTCTATTTCTGAATGTTAGTTGTGATTGCTGAATAAATTATTGCTGAGTAACCAGATCCGGATATGGGAGGATCCGATGGCCAGGGAAATGGGGCACGACAGATTGGTATCAGAGCCTGATTACTCCGGTAATTTATTTAATAATTAACAAGTATGAGCGGTATTCAGAAAACTAAGGTTGTATTAAGATCCTTTGATCTTAATAAATGATTGCAGTACCATTCACAAGTCATTGTCCCTTATGTACATCATGCTAAGACCTATAGGATCTGACCTTTGACCTTGACTCATCCCAGGATCATGGAAGACCAAGACGTGTCTAGACAATTAGCGGCTATGATGGCAATGCTCCAAGACATGGGACAACAGCAACAAGCATAGGAGGAGAGGCTCAATGCACAGGCTGAGAAACCCGAGGCATCTAAGCCTGCGGATGCCAGGATTGAAGGTTCTATCCATCTGTTTGAGGAAGAATATAGTTACCATCCTTCAACTGAGTCTGCTCCTACCCCGGTTGAAGGAGCAATGGAGAAGGCCCTTCTTAGACACCAATCATTACTAGATAATTACCGAAAGGGATAAATTCCTCGATTGAAAGGTGTAGAGACACCTACCAAGGCTGAGTTATGGCTCGATGACGTTACTAGGATGTTGAGGATAATCCATGCACCAGTTGACACCTGGGTGCACTTTGCTGATTACTCCCTATCAGATTATGCACGACGATGGTGGAGAGCAATTTCCAAGAAGTTGTCAGATCCTGTTCCATGGGATATCTTTGAAGAGAGGTTCCGAGCTCACTTTTGTCCCTCTCATTGGGAATAATTAAAGAGGAGAGAGTTGGTTTCTCTGAATCAGGGTTCTAAGACCGTACGAGATTATCATATCCACTTTACTGAACTACTACGGTACTCACCAGCTCTAGAAGCTTCACCACAAGAGTGTCTTACCAAATTTGTTAGCGGTCTTCAGGGAGATCTACGAGAAAAGCTTGCTGGTTTTAGAGCCACAACCGTAGATGAATCAATGGACATCGCCTCTCGTATTGAGATGGAGAGGGATGAAAATCGCCAAAGAAGTTTCCACTTTAATGGTGGACCATCCAAAAGCAAGGCACATTATAATCGTAGAGATCGTCGCTATCGTCCAGCTGGTTACAATATAAGCTCACCACAGACCTTGGGTCATGAATTATCAGGAAGAAGGGGTTTCTCTAGACCTCCACTATATCCTCGCGACTCAGCAGTAGGAGCTAGCACCTCTGTGGCTGGATCTTCAACTCAAACAGGAGCACGTGTGTGTTTTTACTGTCATCAGAAAGGCCACATCAAGAAAGATTGTCCGAAGTTGAGAGGTCCAGGGTTTAAATCAACCCCAATTAACAGTATAACATCCACCTCGAGCAATGGAGCAACACACAAGGGAAGACATGGTAGAGTTCGGGGATCACAAGGAGCGTCTCCTACACAACAACAACCACAAAGTGTTGTGGGTTCTAGCTTGCCTATTCCTAATGGCCAGCTGAATGCAATTACTGAAGAACAAGTCTACAATTCAGGCACAGTCGTACGAGGTACCGTTACTATTCATGGCTTTTTAGTACATGCCTTATTTGATTCTGGTGCTTCACATTCATTTATTGCTCAACGGTTAGTACCCACTTCGGGTAAGATACTACTAGAAGTACAACAGTCCTATCTGATCAAGGGACCAGGAGGACAAGTATTTATAATTCGAGAAATCCTGCATAATGTATAATACTGATAGCAGGACATCAGTTACCTGTTTCACTACTACTAATCGAAATGGAGGACTTTGATCTTATACTAGGAATGGATTGGTTAGAAAGGCATCATGCATCTCTTGACAGTTTCCAGAAGACAGTAACGTTTCACCTTCCTAACTCGATAGAGTTCCAATTCATTGGAAAGACATCTAATGATAATATCAAATATATCTCTACATTGAAGGCACAACAGATATTAGAGCAAAGGTGCCAATGTTATTTAGCTTATGTATCCACTACATCAGGGTCGAAAAGAATGATAGAAGATGTGCCTATAGTATGCGAGTTTCCTGATGTATTTCCAAAGTAACTACATGGATTACCACCTGAGCGAGAGATTGAATTTGAAATCTCTCTTATGCTTGATACTCAACCTATCTCTATCCCTTCGTATAGGATGGCACCAGCTGAATTACGAGAGTTAAAAGTACAGTTGCAAGAACTGTTAGATAAAGGATTCATTCGTCCTAGTACTTCACAATGGGGTGCACCTGTCTTATTTGTCAGGAAAAAGATGGGTCGATGCGGTTGTGCATTGACTATAGACAACTAAACAAGAGGACAATAAAGAACAAGTATCCTCTACCAAGAATAGATGATCTCTTTGATCAGTTACAGGGTTCAACTGTGTATTCCAAGATTGATTTAAGATCTGGATCCCATCAGCTGAAAATTAAAGATACATATATTTCCAAGACAACTTTTCGAACTAAATACATGCATTATGAATTCTTAGTTACGCCTTTTGGACTAACAAATGCCCCAACAACCTTCATGGACCTCATGAATAGAGTATTCAAGGAGTTCTTAGATCACTTTGTAGTAGTCTTTATTGATGATGTGCTTATTTACTCCAAGGATAAGTATCTGCATGAACATCATCTCAGGAAGGCACTTGAAACTCTAAGGAAGAACAAACTGTATGCTAAATATAACAAATGTGACTTCTGGCTATCTGAAGTATCTTTCTTAGGCCATGTTATTTCTGGGGAAGGTATATCAGTTGATCCTACAAAGATTAGTGCGGTGATGAGTTGGGAACGCCCAAAGACTATTACACAAATACGATCTTTTCTGAGTTTAGCTGGATATTATAGAAGATTCGTGAAGGACTTTTCACGAATAGCATTGCCAATGACTAGACTAACTCAGAAGGAGGTCCCATTATTATGGTCTGATACATGTGAAGCTAGTTTTCAGACACTGAAAGAATGCCTAACATCTGCACCAACCCTTACTCTACCCTCCAGGAGTGAAGGGTTTACAATGTACACTGACGCATCTAAAGAAGGACTTGGGGCGGTTCTTATACAACATGGTAAGGTAGTTGCATATGCATCACGACAGCTCAGGACACATGAGAAGAACTACCCAACACATGACCTTGAATTAGCTGCCGTAGTTTTCGCTTTAAAGATATGGAGACACTACCTGTATGGTATTCCTTTTGAAATCTTCACCGATCATAAAAGCTTGAAATATCTGTTTGATCAAAAGGAGCTCAATATGAGATAGAGACGATGGCTAGAGTTGTTGAAAGATTATGATTGCACTATCTCCTACCATCCTGGTAAGGGGAACGTCGTAGCAGATGCCCTTAGTAGAAGAACTTATTCACCTGGGTTAGTGGGTACTATCCACTTCTGGGGTCTACTATCACCGTTAAGCGAATGGAAACCATTTGATAATAGTGATGATACTATAACTATTCCTCATCAATACAAACCAGAGATCTGGGATAAAATAAAGAAAGGACAGGAAGATGATTCAGTCCTTAAAGACTTGAAACAACAACTTGAGAAGTATGAGATAGAGGGATTCCAGATAAAAGATGGGTTACTATATAACCATCATAGAGCTTGTATACCAGACATACCTGAACTGAGGAAAGACATTTTACGTGAAGCTCATTGTTCTAGATTATCTATTCATCCAGGAATTACGAAGATATATAAGGATCTTCATTCATACTTTTGGTGGCCGAGAATGAAGAAAGATGTTGCTGAGTTTGTGAATTCATGTCTCACTTGCCAGCAGGTAAAGGCTTCACATCAAAAGCCACCAGGATTATTGCAACCCCTCCCTATACCTGAATGGAAATGGGAAAGTATTTCCATGGATTTCATTACTAGCTTACCTCAGACGACTGGTAGTAAAGATAGTATCTGGGTTATAATATATCATCTGACAAAGGTAGCACACTTCATTCCGATAAACTTATCTTTCACTCCAGACCAGCTTGCTGAGTTATATATTACACATGTGATTCGCCTCCACAGTATCCCAAAGGAAGTAGTTTCCGATCGAGATTCACGATTCACCTCACACTATTGGGAGAACTTCATGAAAGCCTTAGGTACACAGTTATGCTTAAGCACAACATATCATCCACAAACAGACGGTCAGTCAGAACGTACGATTCAGACACTATAGGATATGCTACGAGCTTGTGCCTTAGAATGGAAGGGATCGTGGATTAAACATTTGCCTCTTGCAGAATTCACCTACAATAATAGTTACCATACAAGTATTGGCATGGCACCATTTGAAGAACTATATGGACGAAGGTGTACTACTCCTTTGTGTTGGGAAGAGGTCGGAATAAAGAACCTTTATGATTCATATAGACTTCAAGAGACACGGGAAACTGTAGAGCTTGTTAGAAAAAGACTATTAACTGCCCAGAGTCACCAGAAAAGTTATAGTGATACTAGGCGAAGAGACCTTGAATTTGAGGTAGGTGACTTTGTATTTCTCAAAGTATCACCTATGAAGGTGTCCAGAGGTTTGGCTTGCATGGGAAGTTAGCACCTAGGTTCGTGGGTCCCTTTGAAATTATTCAACGCATTGGAAAAGTGGCATATAAACTTGCACTTCCTCCACATCTTTCGGCAGTACATGATGTATTTCATGTATCAAATCTGAGAAAGTGCATTAGGAATCCGGAGCATAAGATAAGTTATGATAATTTACATGTTGAGCTAGACTTGACATACCAAGAGATACCTATGCAAATACTTGAAAGGGATATCAAGAAGTTGAGAAACAAAGAGTTGCCTCTAGTTAAAGTATTGTGGCGGAACCAAGAGATTGAAGAAGCCACATGGGAACCTGAGGCAGAAATGAGAGAGAAATATCCGTACTTGTTTGAATGATAACACTATGTATTAAGTATATGTTCATTATAAATGAAAGTACGTTCATTTTCTTTAAGGTTGTTATGGTTTCAATCCTCTTTAAGATTGTTATGCCAGCATTTCTAGTCTCGAGGATGAGACTTTTTTTAAGGTTGTTATAATTCTTAAGCCTTGAACTTGGCATATCGGACCCTATAGAATAAGATCCGGCTCGTAAAGAGAAAACCAACGAAATTTGTTTCGTGTGAATCGGACTTCGTTTCGAATTGTTATGATTTTCCGAAGAAAGAGAAGGAAGGAAGGCTAAGATGTCATTAATCCATAATGACTGTCATTAAGACTAATTAAACATGATTAAAGAAACTAATGATGGATTGAAAACCGCTAATGATCATTGGTAAATACTAATCAATAGTTAGCAAAAGATAAGTGTAAGTCGCGAAAGTTAAATCATGATTAGTGAAAGATAATCACGATTAGTGTTAATTAAGCGTCATTAGCGAATCTAGAATCCTCTAGAATGTTCTAACTTAAGCACCAAGTTTGGGATAAGTTTTGGCTAAAACCATGGGCCAAAACCATGGGCCGCTAAACCATGGTTAAGGTGTAAACCATGGTTTTCTAACCATGGTTAGTGGTTTTCTGGGGCCTATAAATAGACCCCCTACCCATTCATTCTCTACGACTTCCACTACCACCACCACCCCAAGGGCTAGGGTCGAGAGGTCGGGAGGAGGAGTGAGAGGCAAGGGAGGAGCGCTAGCGAAGCGTTGCCGGGAGAACGAGGAAGAGAAAGGTATGATCCTCTCTTAGTTTGCTTCGTAAGCTAGGCTTTCAATTCATAATCTTGTTCTTCCAAGTTTTGTTCTTGATTCTTCTTTCTTTCTGATTCGTTTTCCTGTTGTGGTTCGAGGAGAAATCTGTGTAACACTCTACTTAGGTGCGGGCGTCTATGCACGTCGGTGACCCTGTGATTCATCACACGTTCACTCATCTGAGATGCGTGGTGTCTACCGATTCTCCATCGTTTATGTTTCTATTCTTTCTATTATGCTTTTATAGTTATTTTGATGAAGAAAGCTGTGTAATACCCTACTTAGGTGCGGGCGGCTATGCACGTCAGTGACCCTGTGATTCGTCACACGTTCACTCACCTAAGATGCGTGGTGTCTACCGATTCTTCATCTCTTATTGTTTGAGTATATTCTTTCAGTTTCGTTGTTATTTTCCTCTCGATTGATTTTATAGAGGAATCTCTTTCTGTTTTTATTTTGAAATATGTCCCGATATAAGGGGAAACTCTGCCGAAAGTTTCCGAGAAATATGTCGCGATATAAGGGGAAACTCTGCCAAAATTTTCCGAGAAATATGTCCCGAAATAAGGGGAAACTCTGCCGAAATTTTAAGAGAAAATATGTTCTTGACGTTCTTCGTGTTCTTCGCGTTCTTCGCGTTCTTGACATGTTCTTAGCGTTTTGATACGAAAATGAAATTCGATTTTTTGAGGAGCCTTAAAATAGCCTTTCTAAAAACGAAACTCGATAAAGGCTTGCATACACGAGAGAGAGCTCGATTAGGTAACGAAATCCGTCCTTTTGCTGTTGGATTTTTATACGAAATTATTGAAATTCTTGATTTTGTGTTCTTTGCCATGAAGAACCCTAATTTTGGCTATTTTGAAAAAGTCTGAAGAATTGCTTTGTGATTCCCACTAAAATAAGGTTTACGTGTCAAATTGATGCGTTGGATTTGAAAGTTAGGGTTTGGGAGTTAAAATAGGCACAAATACGAGTATATATGGTTATGAATAATATATATGTGAGTCTATACTAAGTCTTCTTAATTATGCAAGTCAAAGACTCAACGAAAGAATTACATCATGGGAATTGATGTGGTTTGAGTTGGATCCTGAAAAGGATCGTGTGTCACGTTAAGGATAACTGGGAGTAGTACTACAGGTCGGGCATGCAACCTGTAGGTTTGTCGGAAGGAATCCGTATTGGCGTTTCCCTACCTATGTGGTACATGGTTGCCCTGTTATGATAAATGCACAAAAATTGAATGTTTTGCAACGCGTGGTACCGGGAGCCAATATATTCGGGTTGGAACGACGGAAGATGTGATCGTGGCATGTGGAGGCACGGGTGGTTCAATAGCGGCTGGGTCACGATAACATGTATTTAAAGCCGTTAGGTTATATGATTAAATATTAGCCTGAGGTTTTAAGCAACCGAGTCCTCGAGGACGGTGTGCTCATTTGATTTTCCAGGCCGAGGGTTGAGACCCTGTTTAATAAAAGAAAAGGAAATTGTCAGGGTAGTATTGGAGGATTGGTTGAGGCGACGTGCGGCGGCATAAGCTTACCAAGATCAACACAATCTCCAATCCCTAAGTATCCACAGCTTCGGAGTCCAAACATGGTGGGGTTCCCCTGGACTAATCCCTGATGTGGAATAGAAAGGAATAGGACTTAAAAGAATGAAATTTTTGTGATATCAAGTTTTGAAAAATTACACAATTAGTTTGCTTTTCTCTTCTTCGTTACTTAGCATTCGCTAATTTTTATCCTATGATTTATGGAAAGCCCAACAGGTATCGGTGAGCTATCGCAAGGACTTTAAAAATTCATCCAGCTTACATACTAGACATCTAGCCAGCCACAGTAGCTTACTTTCTTTAAGGTAGTTAGTAATCTTTTGTATATTTTCCTTTCAAGCTGATGTACATGTAAATGGTTATAATGGGACAGTGTATCATCTGAACTTTATTTTGTGAATGGAAAAGTGTTGAAGTACTTTCTTCTGAGTATTTTTATTTGCAGTCTATTTCTGAATGTTAGTTGTGATTGCTGAATAAATTATTGCTGAGTAATCAGATCCGGATATGGGAGGATCCGACGGCCCAGGAAATGGGGCATGGAATAACTATTCTAAAAAAAGGCATAGGTTTCTCAATATATAACTCTTCTAATAAAATATTATGCTCCTCGACCTACATCATTATTTTTAAGGAATTCCTTATCTACTTGATCTTCTAAAATATAGAATTCAAATCCAGACTTTCCTTCATTCTTGACTATGTAAGGGTCTCGGAAAAGGCAACCTTATATAGCCTAAAGAATCCAACAGCTCAAAATCTAACCGTTATACCTAGGGCTCCCTTTCAAAAAAATATAACTTCTCTTGAAATACTGAAGTAAGTTTTTTTAGTAAAAAAATAATTTGTAAATATATACATAAAATCATGTGTATAGTGTCAAAAATAATTTGCACCCTTTTAAAACATAATTTTAAAATATTTTGCTAACTACGTAAAATTAAAATTTTCTAAATATTTTAAAAATTAATTTGTACAAATATTTTCAAATCTCCATTATCATATCTCATAATAAATATACAATATGTAGAAGTACGAGCTATTAATAAAGTATAAATACAATATATACAAACACCCATATACTTAGCTTGTGTTATGTCCTCGTGGCATGGCATAAAGTAGAATGAAAAACATAGCTCACACTAAGAATAAAGAGAACAAATGATATAGGGACACAAAAATAGGTCAGACCCCCCTATACTTAGTCCTTAAATATCCTAAGTGTAGGGCAGAAAGATACTAAAGATGGGCACAAAAAGAATGGAAATAGATGAAAAAGAATAACATGGAATTGAACCCCTATACTTTGACTAAAAATAGCATAAGTATAAAAAATAAATGAAGGATACAAGGATCAAGGAGAATATACAGAAATAGGAATGGAATTCCCCTCTATACTTAAGCTCCCATAAGCCTAAGCTAGGACTACTAAAGGCACAAGAGAAGAATCCACATCCTAAAAAAATAGAGTCAATGCTAAAAAAAGAATAGATGAATCTGCAAGATTTGAATCTATATGATATGAATCTTTAAGCCGTGACTTCATGTTATATCTGAAATATCTACAAGTGACTCAATCATCATGAATTTGACTACTTCAACTGGAGTCAGTGATTCTTTGGATTCTACAAAGTGCTTCAATAGTTGTTCGTTGACTAAAAAGGACGATGCATTATTGTGAGATCTATTATTTCTACACTGCCATTTACTTGAACTTCCTTGACTATATAAGGACCTGTCCATTTAGACTTTAGTTTCCCATATAAAATATTTAACTTCATATTAAACAACTATACGTTCTATCCTTGGATAAACTTCTTGCATCTAATACATGAATCATACCACTTCTTAACTTCGACCTTATACATCAAGTTGTTGACATATGCTCTGTTGTGGATTTTCACTAGCTCATTGAGATTCAGGTCTCTACAAAGCTTTCCTAGATGACAACTCCAATTAATCTTCTTGATTTCCCACTCAGACATGTGAATCAATTCAGCGAGTAAATGACATGATTTGCCATAAATCATTCTAAAAGGTGAAGTACTGAGAGGAGTTTTGTAAGCCGTATTATAGGCCTAAAGAACTTGGTCCAATAGCTGGGATCAATTCTTCCTATCGGGACAGACTAGCTTTAGAAGAATACTCTTCACCTCCCTATTTGAAACCTCTTCCATGTCGTTTGATTGAGGATCGTAAGTACTAGTCACTTTAAGGTCAAACTTCTAGTCCTTAATTAAATATTTCATCTCTCTGTTCACAAAGTTTCTACCCCCATCAGATTTAAAACTTATGGAAGCTCGAATCTTGAAATAATATGATCTTGTGTATACTTGCAGACAGTCCTACTGTAATCGGCTCGGGTTGGGATAGCCTCCATCCATCTAGAAAGGTAGTCTTAATTTATTTTTATGGTTTTCTTTCATTATCTCCCCATACTTATTGGTTTGTTGACAATCCATGCTGACTTGGTCTCGGAGGTTAGGTTATATAAATATATCTTGCGGCTATATTTATAGTATCTTAGTCATATTGTACAATATACAAATCTACAATATGCCTTATTTTCTTTACTTTATTCTTTATTTATTTATAAATATATTTTGCAGCTATATTTATAGTATCTGAATCATATTGTACATATATACAAATCTACAATCTGCCTTATTTTCTTTACTTTATTCTATTTATTTACATATTTTTGATGCATAAGAGTGCATTTTTACTCATGAATGAGGTTTTGATAAAAGAAGGGAATTAATGCATATTTACTTATATTTGTTAATGGCTTTAAGACAAAATACAACAGAAATGTTAATGAATCATGGATTCATCAGTGGACGGCCACCAATGGAGAGAGAGGGAGAGATGGCGTGAGAATGGAAGAGGGAGAGAGCTTGTATTATGTTTCTTAACCTCTTGAAAGGTAAGGGGTGCCTCTCCTTATATAGGGTTTTGGGATTCCATGGATTACAATCCATGCATTACCCAAAATCAATGGATGAGATTTATTTGTGCTTCTTTCAATGGCTAAGATGTTGTTGGTAAAAACACAACAAGAATTAATTTAATTTCGACTAAATATATCTGATAAATCAAAATATAATTTCATATTAAATTAAATCAAACATACATGGAGATTTTAGGATGGAGATTTCATCCCATCCTTATAGAGTGGACGGCCATCCTTTCCATATAGGAATTCGGCGACAGTCTACCCTTCCAATATGGATGGGTGGAATCTCCATGAAATCTCATGAAATCTTGTGATATTACATTATTCCTTGGAAATCTACATTATTATACAACAACACTTGTAGTATATAATTCAACAAATAATTTATAATCATCTTGTGAATATTGCATTCTAGCCATTGGAAAATTGTGAATCACATTCACAACACAAAATAAAATGTAATTGAAAACAATTAATTATCTAATGTGAATCCAATTCATATCAATACTTAATCAACAAATATAAAAAATAATAAGCTCTCTCTAATACATTATTTATAATATATGATGATTAATTGGATATTGCTATCCACATTATTCCCATCCAAAATAATTAAATCTCATTTAATTATATTGGATCATCATTCCCATGTATCCCAATAATGTGAATCAAATTCACATCATTCAAGTTAATTAAATCACATTTAATTATTCATTTCTCAATGCTTAGATATAATTCAACTATGGAATTATTCTTGAACCCTTTCAAGAATAATACGCTTTCTCCGCAGATACATGGAGATAAGGACATGGCGATTGTATTGTTCCACATATAGTTACTTGGATGTTGAAATCATATCTCAAATCCAGATCTCATAGAACTCTCATAGATGCTTGATTAAATAAATACCGTAAATCTAATCTTCTTATTGCTTCTGAATCTTATTCAGATCAATGTCCAACACTTGGTCCAAGATCATATTACTTCTATATTGAGAGGAGTCACTAAAATCCAAACCTGTTTCATCACTCCCTCATAATGGAAGTGATATGGTTATACAATCATTTATGATCACATCACCCTCAGGGATTCCTAGTACTTGTACATCCTGCATATTGGAAGACCTATGATAAACACAAATATATAGATCAATTTTACATTGTCATCTTTAGGGTTTAATCATATTATTTCTCAATATTTGTCATTGGGAATCTGTATCGATCTTATGCTTTTCCAAATCATATATCATACCTTCAAATTCTTGTCATGCTTCCATAGCAACATGACCATGCAGGGAATTTGATCGGTCCCATGAGCTCATGTCTTACGGTTCACAAGTGAACCAACATGATCCCTTTGAGTTATCATATTACTCATATGCCCTTACATGCACACCATCTCGTGGGTGTATAGACCTTGGTTAGGTCATCAACCTATTGGTGTGCCAAATGTACATACTCAGACATATAGCAACGCATCTATTTCTAGTCGAGGATGTGTGTCTATATTGTGACAGTATTCAACATAGGACTTAAGTTATCTCGATCTCGTTAAGTCAACCCTTTGACCTAACTAATATGATACCTCCGAATCACTACTCCCATGTAGAGGACCTACATCAAGAGGTCGATCAGATATCGACCTAATGAAAAAGGATTTCCATCTCCTACTCAGGTTGGAGATCATATCTTAACAATCATTTGTCAGTGCTTGTTGAGTCCTCAATCTGACTCCTTAGATATTCATCCAAGCACCAGCCTCTATGATTCAATTAATGAATCAATAGTTGTATGATTATCAAGACGGCTATGGTACATAACCCTAATGTACAGAGGGACCTTATAGTGCATTCATTTATTTAATATCAGAAAGGGAGTAAAACAATCAATAACTTTTATTGATAAATCATGTATTATAATAATATTTATTGTAAGAATGATTCGCCTCGGGCTCACATGGCTAACAATATCCCACTAGCCCTCAAAACAATACAGGAACAATCCTTAAACCCATACTCATTATATGTTGGTCGAAAACCTTCTATGTCATAGGTTTGTAAGAGGATTAGCAATGTTGTTGGTGGAGGCCACCTTTGCGATGACGATATCACTATGCTTTTAAATCTCCCGAATGATGTGGTATTCCTTTCCACGTGCTTGCTCTTTTTATGCCATCTGGGTTCCTTTGACTGGGCAATGGCTCTCGTGTAATCACAGAGTAATGGAATGGGAGTATCAGAGGAAACTACGTAAAGCTCCAGGATGAACTTACTCAACTGCACCATGTATTCGACTTCTATTATTGAATCTACAGTAGCGTCATGCTTCTTGCTTCTCCAGCTTACAACACCAACATTCAACAGGAGCAAAAACCCTGAAGCCGAATTTCAATCATCAATATCCGCTGGAAGTCAGAATCTGTATATCCAAGACTTGGAGATCACCATCTCCATAGGCCAAGATGTAATCTTGTGTCCATCTCAGATATTTGAAAATGTTCTTTATGCATTCAAGTCTTTCTCTCCATAGAAGGATTGGTGATGACTTACCACTCCCACTCCATGGCAGTTGTCTGGCCTAGTACACATCACAGCGTACATTAACCTTCCTAGGGCTGATGCATAGGGGCATCCAGCCATGGCCTTCTTTTCCTCAACACTTTGAGGAGCCATTCCTTTAGATAGGTAAATGCCATGTCTTAAGGGTAAGAAACCTTTCTTGGAACTATCCATGCAAAAACATTCAAGAATTTTCTTAATGGACCCATGTTGTGATAATCCCAATATTCTCTTTTCTCGATTTCTAAACAACGTTAGATCTACGATGTAAAATGCTTCTCCAAGATATTTCATTTCTAAGGTATGAGACATGCAAATCTTCACACTGGTCGTCATACCTGTATAATTCCCAATGATATGGATGCGATCTATGTAAAGCACGATGAACACAATGGCACTCCCACTAAGCTTCTTGTACACACAAGGTTCATCACGATTCTGCACAAAATTATAACTCTTTATGGTTTCATCAAATATGATGTTCCAGCTATGAGAAGCTTTTTTGAGCTCATAAATGGATTTCTTCAGCTTGCATACTTTTCCATCCTCAACTATGAAGACACGGGGCTTCTCCATATTGATATCCTCCTCGTGGTATCCATTGAGGAAAGTCATCTTGACCTCCATCTGCCAGATGTCGTAGTCCAGAGATGCATTTATAGTCAACAATGTTCTGATGGACTTAAGCATAGCCATAGGGGAGAATGTCTCATCGCAGTCAATGCCTTCTCTATGTGTATCCCTTAGCAACGAGTCGTGCCTTAAAAGTCTCTACTTTCCGATCAACTCCCCTCTTTCTCTTGAATATCCATTTGCACCCAATGGGTTTCACCCCTTTAGGTGGATCCTCTAGGGTCAATACACCATTCTTATGCATGAGTCAATCTCAGAATATATTAATAGAATTCATCTCTCCATGTCATGATCCGCGAGTGCTTCATCAAATGAAACAGGGTCATTGTTAGTTTCTCCCAACACATGGAATCCATACCTTCCAAGTAATTCCTCTACTTCACTTTTGTCTTGACTTCTAAGGAAATCGTCCTCCTAAAATTTCACATCTCTAGAGACGAAAAACTTTTGAGTCTCTAGGTCATAAAGATGGTATCCAATACCATCTTTAACATACCCAATAAAGTAACATTCACGAGAGTGAGATTATAGCTTACTTGTGTCCACGTTCTTTGCATGGACCAAGCAACCCCAAACCCTCAAGTGATTAACACTAGGTTTGTTTCTAAACCGAAGCTCATGAGACGTTTTAGTTATAGATTTACTAGGAATATTATTTAGAATACATACTGCAGTCTCTACTGCATATCCCCAGAAACTAGGAGGTAAATGTGCTTTACTCATCATTGAACGGACCATATCCATAATAGTCTTGTTGCGCCTTTAAGCACCACGTTAAGTTGGGGGTTCCAGGAGGAGAGAGATTGGAGACAATTCCATTCTCTTTAAGGTATTCTTTCAATTCAAATGAGAGCTACTCGCCACCTCGAACAGATCGAATCTGTTTAATCTTCCTATCGGTTTGGTTCTCAACCAAACCCTTGAACTCTTTGAACTTTTCAAAAGTTTCAGATTTATAACGTAATAGGAAGATAAACCAGTATCATGAATGGTCATCAGTAAATGTCAAATAATATCGATATCCATTCCGAGTCGCGGTAATGAAGGGACCACATACATCAGTATGTCTTAGGTCAAGAATACCTTAGCATTGTGTAACCTTGTTACGAAAAGGCATCCTAGTCATTTTACCTCGAATACAATGTTCATGGGTACGTAAAGTTTGAACCTATAGAAAATCTAATGGTCCATCTTTTATCAATCTAATTATCCTATCAACAGATAAATGATCAATCCTTTGATGCCAAATCAAATTCAAATGATTACTTTCCCCCTGGATCTTTTAGGTTTTATACTATTATTAGTGGTAGTGATATTCATGACATGTTCATCAATGCACATTTCATAAAGTCTACCAAAAGTCAAAACACCATCCACAATATGTTTATCAAAATGACTTATGACTAATTTAGTATAGAAAAGGAATGAATATCCACTTCTAAGAAGTTTAGATACAAATAAAAAATTCCTTCTGACTTCATGTACACAAAGACACTCTTTAAGTACCAAGACTCTTCCACTAGATAACGATAGTCTGCAGGTCTTGACAGCAACTGCTGCAACACTTGCCTTAGATCCCATCTGGATGACTATCTCCCCTTCTTGTAGATTCCTAGTTTCCTGAAATAGATACAACACATTGCATACATGAACAGAAGCACCAGAGAAACAACCCAACTTCCTTTTTATACAACGAGAAAGCTATTTTCAATGATGAAAGTAAATTTCATACATGCAAGGACTTTACCTTCGTCGACCGACTTTAGGTACTCTGGGCAGTTATGCCTCCAATGCCCCAACTTCTTCTAATGGTGACAAACGTTGGTTTTCTTCGATGATATCAACATGGATGCATTGGAAGATGAACCAACACCTTGACTCCTTTTCTTTCTCTTCTGGGTCGGGCCCTTCCGAGAACCTTACTTCTGACCGCGCTTTCCTTTGAACTGTGCAACCATTGCATTGGAAGAGGGGTCATCCTTCCTCATCATGTCTTCAACATACTTTAATGCATCTAACAACCTAGCGTCTGTAAAATCAACTTCGTTAATGTAGAGCGTGACTAGAAAGTTATTAAAAGACTTAGGGAGCGACAATCGAATGAAATCAGACGGTATGTCAGAATCCGTAAAGGCTCCCAGGATCGCCAATTCAGAAAGGTACCGAAACATTTTGAGTACCTGTTCTATGACATAGGTCCCTTTCTGCATCTTGCATCGAATAATCTCTTTCATTACATTATAACACTGTGTGTGGTTCACATCACCGAACATTTCTTTTATATTTAGCATGATTTCTTGGCAATAGTTGATCTCCATATGCTGCTTCTGAAGCACATTAGATAATGAGCCAAGAATATAACATCTTACCAAATTATGATCTTCATCATATTTTTCATTACATGAAATCTCTTTTGAAGTATTTGGGTTTGTAAGCTTGTCCTTGGATAGCACATACGAAATGCGCTCAGTAGAAAGGACAAGATCCAAATTTCGGATCCAATCCGAATAATTGGTCCGGTCAACTAATTGACCTCCTGGAGCCTGCTCAGAGGGTTCATGAACTTCATCTTCTGAAATTAAGAATGCACTATATTAGAACATATAAATAATTATATATTCATTTTAAAATATTTGATTAAGGAATTTTTAAATCAAATTAGTATTTCCTATTGAAAGTTCATTCCCTTATTTACTTTCCAAGTAAGACATAAACTTACCGCTATATCTTTAGCAAGAACTGTGATCTCCTCTTTATCTTTGTCACATCCCAATAATATGAGAACTTGTGATTCGAATGAAGAGAAGTAAGAACACATTCCGCCTTGCAAGTCCAACTTGCATTTCCCAATCCGGTCATTAATACCCGGTCCCACCACCCATAAGGTGATGTTGACCTATTGCTAATTGAACCAACCGTCAACATGCTTAAAACTAGCTATATGCAATCCAATATCGTCCCAATAATATGAGATCCAATATTGAGGTCACTATGTATACAGCCTTACTCTTTCAAGAAGTAGAGAATCTGATCTAAATGAATTGTATATAAGGGCTGTCACTTCGGACAAGCATCTCCTACATACAATATCTGGCGATGGAACCCTTTGCCTTGACAAGAGACCATAGATGTCAATTATGTGATCCTCCACCTCATATTCAAATTTTAATTAATTATCATGAATCATATTCATATAAATAATTATTCTAAGGAAAATACACATATATCATAATAGAATGTATTAATAGGATATAATTACTTTAGTCACATTAAATTAGTTATCAATACAATCTTATCATCAAACTTGATTTGTTACTTGAAAGTATGGTATTATCTCAAAGTACATATCATTAAAATTAGTAATTAAAAATACACCTTGATTTCTCCAGCATTATCGAGTCCCTACCCGTTGTCATGGTCAATACCGACGAGAGTGGCACAGAATGCATACGGTGCAACCTCCTACCCCAACGCTCCATGACTAGACATCATATCCACCTCAGGAAAGGATACTGCCAAATCGACCATTGTGTACTTGATATGTTCATAGGTTTTTCAACCGAAATTATACCATATAGTAATAATAAAAAACATTTTGATTATAAGGAAATTTGCTAAACAAATTCCCAAAAGCTATTCAAGTAACATGTTTGATGAAAGTGTTTCAAGTAAACAATGGTGATCTAGATCAAATTTAATCATTTATTGATTTCGACAATGCCAATTAAGGGAATAATTATCAATAAAAATTTCTCAAACATTTTCCATAATTATTCCATGAAATTAACAATCAATTTCACTAATTGAAAATCACATGGTTCTTGATTAGGAGTGTAATTTCAGTGGTGACCCATACTTACTGTAATTAACAAATCTCAATCAATTTAAATCTAAAATATGCAAAATAAGTTTCCAAAGTTTGCTGATTTGATTTAGAATATAACTTAAGTGATCAACATGCATTTCAATGCGTTTTAAAACAGTAATAAACTCCTTAATTATGTTAACATTCGCAGACCCTGAAAGTGTGGACACATGTTCACTAAAATGATCATCTCTTGAGCAAACAGAATCCAGATTATGCAAACTCAGATACTACAATTTTCTTATTTCATGGAGAAAAAATACAAGGGATTATTTCGTATTTAAAAATTTTAAACAGGGCCGAAGTTATTCACTCAACATAGGTGCGAAAATGAAATGCGATAAAACTTTCGCAAACCCTAACGAACCCAAGTCTTCCTAGGTTCATGGATCATATCCAAAAGCTTCGACCAAATATCTGATACCACTTGAAGAATATGAAATTATCTTTAAGCACATCATGAAAGAATGAGGATCGTATCTTATACGATCGAGAACGACTATATGGACTAGTTGTTCTATGCAGCGGAATTTAAATTTTTTTATGCGATGAAACCACATGATCGAAGAACGATTCTCGAATCGTTTCATCTAAGCCACATCAGAGATAAAGGAATACCTTCTGTAGTGTGGTTGAGATCAAGTCTCTGTTAAAGGAGACCTCCTGTTTCATGTCCGATTTTTTGAGAAGATGCTTGTGAGCGCAGGCATGAACCGCATGATCCTCGCAATCCAAGATGTTGATCCAAGCAAGGCAACTCCTGATCTCATTGTATGAGATTGAACGTATTCTTCTTGAGTGGGGCACATTAAAGACGATGGAGAAGCAAGAGTCATCGAGGCGACAACACAATGATGAAGTGACGACGACGACTCCTTCTCTTTAGGGTTAGTTGGACGACCACCAATGGAGAGAGAAGGAGAGATGGCATGAGAATGGAAGAAGGATAGAGCTTGTATTATATTTATTTACCTATTGGAAAGGCAAGGGGTGCCTCTCCTTATATAGGGTTTTTGGAGTCCACGGATCACATTCCATGGATTACACAAAATCAATGGATGAGATTGATTTGTGCTTCTTTCAATGGCCAAGATGTTGTTGGAAAAATACAACAATAATTAATTTAATTTAGAAAAAATTTGATAAATAAAAATATAATTTAATCCTAAATTAAATCAAGCATACATGGAGATTTTAGGATGGAGATTTTATCTCATCCTTGTAGAGTGGACGGTCACTCTTTCTATATAGGAATTTGGTGGCCGTCCACCCTTCCAATATGGGAGGGTGGAACCTCCATGAAATCTCATGCAATCTTGTGAGACTGCATTATTCCTTGGAAATCTCCATGATTTTACAACAACACTTGTTGTAAATAATTCAACAAAATAATTCATAATCATTTTGTGAATATTGCAGTCTAGCCATTGGAAATTGTGAATCACATTCACAACCCAACATAAAATGTAATTTACGTTTTCAATTAATTATGCAATGTGAATCCAATTCAGATCAATAATTTATCAATAATGATAAATCATAATAATCTATCTCTTATACTTAATAAATCACATTTGTAATATATGATGAATAAGTGGATATTGCTATCCACATTATTCCCATCTAAAATAATTAAATCTCATTTAATAATATTGAATCGTCATTCTCACGTATCCAAATAATGTGAATCAAACTCACATCATTCAAGATAATTAAATCACATTTAATTATCCATTTATCTATGCTTAAATATAATTCAACTATGGAATTATTCTTGAACCCCTTCAAGAATAATGTGCTTTCTTCACAGATACTTGGATATAAGGACATGACAATTGTACTATTTCACGTATAGTGACTTAGATGTTGAGATCATATTTCACATCTAGATCGAATGGACCTCTCGTAGATGCTTTATTAAATTAATATCGTAAATATAATCTTCTTATTGCATCTAAATCTTTTTCAGATCAATGTCCAACACTTGGAAAAAGATCAAATTACTTCTCTACTAGGAGGAGTCACTAAAATCCAAACCCGTTTCATCACTCCCTCGGAATGGAAGCGTCATGGTTATACAATCGTTTATGATCACATCAACCTCGGGTATTCCTAATACATATACATCTTGCATACTGGAAGACCTATGATAAACCCAAAGATATAAATCAATTTTATATTGTCATCTTTAGTGTTTAATCATAAAGTTTTTCAATCTTGGTCATTGGGAATCAATATCGATCATATGCTTTCCCAAAGCATATACCATACCTTCAAATTCTTGTCATGCTTCTGATAACTCGAATCTAACTTGCAGTTAATAATGATGTCGATGTAGAAAATTGCAATGAGAGATTCGATTGATCAATCAAAAATCGATAAAATAGGAGAGAGAGAGAGAGAGAAAATGAAGTGAATAGGTTTCTCTCTCCTATTTTCGTCTACACTATATTATTTTACTAGGTAAGTGTGCCTGAGTTGAACTCAAGGAGGCAGAATAGCAATACTTGGATCTTTGAGGAAAATAATATTTTTGTGATTTTTTATTCTATCTCGAAAAAAATGACAAAGCGATAAAATCTTTTAGATTGGTTTTGGGTTTTGAAATTTTTATTTGATTTTATATTTTCTAATTTTTATTTAGTTTTCAAAGTGATTTTTTTCAGACGATTTATTTACTATATAATATGTGAAAATATGTAAGATATAGGTTATGTAAGATATATGTAATAGTGTATAGTAGAGAAATTGCTCGAGCAACGGGCTTGAAAAAGCATAAAAAAACTCAAAACGGAGATTAATTGCAAAGAATAAAATCTCGATGAAATTACAAATAAATCCCTTCAAAATCAACTCGAAATAAATCCAGGGTAGTTGTATAGCTACCCCAATAAAATCGTTACAAAATAATGTAAAAAATAGGTCCAAATGTAGCCTACTTTTCAGGGGTATAAATGCAAGAAAAGGAAAAATAAAAAGTCCTATAGTTCAGTCCCTGACAGGGATTAAAATGGTAAGAAAAGTAAAAGTATTACATTTCGGTCCCTGCGCAGTGACCTAAATGTAATTTCTGGAAATTCAGGCGTAGGTGTGAAACTTCTGGAAGTTTGTTGGGTTTATAGAGCAATTTTTACACTGCTTCACAATCGACGGTGGAGATTAGAAGATGGCACGCGATCTAAGCCGTCCAATAGGGACACATGGCACAAAACTGTGCGCCTGGAGTGTTCTTCGAGTTCTTGCGCAACAGAGGAAGATGATGACTTCTCCTATTTCTTTCTACAATTGGTAGCATTTTTTGGCCTCCTACAGGGCTAGAGGGGTGACTCCTTCACCCCTTGAGCTCAGCTGCGGTGTATAAAGCTTCGAGGATGGCGGAGATCGTCGTGAAATGTCGATGAAGATGGTTCTTATGCGTGTAGGTTACCTATGGTTTTGAGAGAATGCCTCTTGATTATTTGTCGAAGCCAAATTTGATATGTTTGATTGTTTCTCCAGAAGTGTAGATAGACCCACAAATAATGATTTATATGCTAGATTCACGATTGAATAGGACGAGAAGTGAGAGTTTGCAAATCAAAGAATATGTTTCCAGAAAATGTGGAACAATGAATGTATGAGAGATGGATGGCAATTTGGGGATTCGAAATGCAATTGAGGGATATGAGTTTTATGTGTATAATAGGAATGATCAAGGGTCCTATTGACACAATCACAAACTCTAAACGAGGCACGAGATTAGAGAAAGAAACACGTGAAAGATGAAGGAATGATCTGGGAAGTTGAGGTATATTATCTTAGGTTGTTGCTCGACAAGCAATCTTTGCCAGAGCTCCACGTACGTGAATCGACGATGCAAGGACGACGACAACCTTGGAACCTCTCCTCTGATGATCCTTCTTCCACACAGGGCGGCACTCGGGTGCTGTCACCACTGAAGGTGGCCAGAGCAAGGCGGAAAAGTGGAGGAGTCGGCAAGAATATTCTAGAACTAGAGTTTGTTAGGAGAAAGATAAGTTGTGACGAGGCATCTTGATGGCTTTTTATCGAAGAATCTACGAGGTTTTAGGATAGATCCTAGGGTGGACGTGTATTAGAGTAGTTAGGAGGGCAAATTAGAGGGTTAGGATCGAAGGAATAAGTTAGGAGTGACACACAAAAATTTGGTGAATGCGGGCGTTTGAACAGTTCCAACAGATCAGTTCTTGAAGAATATTAACAAGGTGCTGGCACGTGTGAGCACCTGGTTGGCCAAATGTATAAGTATAGTATAAATTATGTAATAAATAATAAAGGACATTATTGTAAATAGGTATAAAAATGAAAAATATAAGTAATTAATTTATCTAGTTTATGGAATAATTAGTTTTGAAAAATAGTAAACAATAATGAAATATAAATATTATATTTATAAATAATTATAAATAATACTCAATAAATAAGTTTTGGATTTTTAATTTAATAAATAAATAATTACTTATTAATTTATTTTTTAGTAATTATTATAATTATAAAAAATGACTTTGTGAATCTATGTAGATTTTAATAAATTAGTTTAAGTATATTAATAAATAGGAGTATAAGTTATGTAGTTCAATTTGATCTATAAATTAGGGATTTGGATTTAATTAAAATGATAAAAAGACCCAAAAAAACTAAAATAAATGATGGTTAAAGTACAAGATCATGAAAATAGTTAAAAATTATAAAATTAATAAAATTATAAATAGGGTATTCTAAATAAAATAAATAACCCTGAAACCCCGTTGTCATTAGATCCCTAAACTGACTTTTTGCAAATAGCCCCCGACTTTAGTGAAATCACTCCATTAATTAGAGAATATCATTTTATGAACTTTAAAGGTAAGTAGAGTGAAATTGGAGTTCATATGAGAAAGTTATGATGTTTGGAAGTTGAGAATTTGATCAATTTAAAATTTGGTTTTCTTAGTGTATATATATATATAAGATAATATTTTTAACTTATTTTATTTTTTTATATACAGTTTTAGAAATAATTAGGAAAACAGTTTGGTGGAAAATATGCACATAAGAATTAATTAAAAATCTATGAAGATTTGATATTTCTTCGATAAATAATGAAGAATGTGTGGAGTGTATATTTAATTATTTTTATGATTTTCTTTCCTTATCTCCCGCTACTTGTTTGTTTGATGACTAACCCATGTTGGCTTGGTCTCAGGGGTTAGGTTATATAAATATATCTTGCATCTACGTTTATATTTTATAAGTCATATTGTACGTATATACATATTTACAATCTGCCTTCTTTTCTTTTCTTTATTTTTATTCTTTTATTTATTTACATATTTCTAATGCATAAAAGTGCATTTTTATTCATGAATGAGGTTTTGGTAAAAGATGGGAATTAATGGAAATTTACATGTATTTGTTAAGGGCTTTAAGACAAAATATGACTTAAATGTTAATGAATCATGGATTCATCAGCTTCCAATGCACGACGTCCATGCATGGAATTTGATGGATACCAATGCCTCATGACTGAGCTCATGTCTTCCAGTTCACAAGTGCACCTGTGTGATCCCTTTATCGTATTACTCATATATACTTACATGCACACCAGTTTGCCGATGTATAGACCTTGGTTAGGTCATCAACCTATTGGTTGGCCAAAGGTACATACTCTGATATATAGAAACACATCTGTCTCTGGTCAGAGGATGTGTGCCTATATTGTGACAGTATTCAACATAGGACTTAGGTTATCTCGATCTCATTAAGTCAACCCCTTGACATAACTAATCTGATATCTCTGAATCACTATTCCCATGCAGAGGACCTGCATCAAGAGATCAATCAGATATCAGCCTAATGAGAACGGATCGCCATCTCCTACTCAGGATGGAGATCATCTATTAACAATCATTTGTCGGTGCTTGATGAGTCCTCAATCTAACTCCTTAGATAGTCATATAAGTACCATTCTCTATGATTCAATTAATGAATCAACAATTGTATGACTAACAAGACAGCCATGGTACATATCCCTAACTATACAGAGGGACCTTATAGTGCATTCATTCATTTAAACTCAAAAAGGGAGTTAAACAATCAATCACTTTTATTGATAAATCATGTATTACAATAACATTTATTATATGAATGGTTTGACTCGGGCTCACATGGCTAACACTTGTATGCAGGAGTTGTCACTTTGGGCTGGTATCTTCTCCATACAATCCTTGGAGATGGAACCCTTCGCCTTGATGAGAGACCATGGATGTCATTTATGTGATCCTCCATATAATGTTCAAATTGTAATTAATTATTATGAATCATATTCACATAATTAATTATTCCAAGGGAAAAAACAATTCTATTCATATATAGTGTTTTAATTTTATTTGGATTCCGATTAATCTCATAATATTAAATTAATAATCCAATTAATATCCAACAAACATTCTTATTGTTACTTGAAATATTATATTATCTCAAATACATATTATTTCAAGTTTTAATACTTAGAAAACACATCATGATATTATATTATCTCAAATACATATTATTTCAAGTTTTAATACTTAGAAAATACATCATGATTTCTATAGCATTATACCAACCCTACCCGTTGTCATGGCCAGTACCGATGGGAGTGGGACAACCGTAGATGGTTCAACCTGCTACCCAACGCTCCACAACTAGACACCATATCTGCCTCAGGAAAGGATAATGCAAAAGTGATCACTTTGTACTTGAGATGATAATCAGTTTTTCAACCGAAGTTATACCATATAATAATAATTAAAATATTTTTTATTAATATTATAAGGAAATTTACTAAACATATTCCCAATCCTATTCAAGCAACTATGTTGGTTGGAAACTTGATTGAGTAACCAATTCATGATCAAGATCATATCTAATCAATTATTCATTAAGTATATGTCATTTAAGGAAATAATTATCATCAAATATTTCTAAAATATTTATCCATAGTTATTCTAGGAAACTCTAATTTTACTAATTGGTTAAATGACAATCACAAGATTTTTGACTAGGAAACTAATGTCCAATAGTGACCCTCAATTACTAATATTAACATATCTCAATCAATTAAAATCCAAATCATGCAAAATAAGATTCCTAAGTTTGATAATTTGATTTAAAATAGAACCAAATTGATTTGCATGCATTTCTACGCGTTTCAAATGAGTAATTAACTCCTTAATATGTCAAGATTCGCAGTCCTGAAACAGTGGATACATGTTCACTGAATTGATCATAACTTGAGAAAACGGATTAAAAATCACGCAAATTCAAATCTCACGATTTCCTTATTTAATGGGGAACATAATACAAGCTATAATTTTGTGTTCCTAGCTATAAACGGATTAAAATACAAGCTTATTTAATGGCAAACCCTAATGAACCCAAGTCTTCCTAGGTTTATGGATCGCATCCAAAACCTTCGATCTAAGGCTCTGATATCACTTTAAGGATATGGTGACACCCTTAAGTGCATCACAGAAGCGTGATAATTGCATCGTATGCGATCGGGAGCGACTAGTCACACTAGTGGCTCGGGACAATGAAATTTTTAAAAATTTCATACGACGAAACTACATGATCCAAGAACACTTCTCGGATTGTTGCGATCAAGTCTCTAAAACACAAACAAGTAATAACATTACTCTTTAAACTTGGTTGCGATCAAGTCTCTAAACGAAGAGACCTCCTGTCTCAAGTCCGATCCGACGGAGGAGACGCTTGCGAGCACGATTATAAAATGTGTGCTTCTCGCAATCCATGCGGATGATACAAGCGACGAATCTCCTGATCTCATCACACAAGATCTGACATCTTCATCACGAGTGAGGTGCACCGAAGAAGACGGAGATCCATGAGCGAATGATCCGACAACATAACGACGACACTACGGTGATAACGACTCTCTCTAGGGCATCATGGTGGATGACCATAGGAGAGAGAGGGAGAGATGATGTGTAGAGATAAAGAGAAATGGAGAGAGACTTGATGATGTTTTTCTTAGAAACTCAAGAAGAGCAAGCGGTGCCTCTTCTTATATAGGTCTTTTGGGAGTCCATGGATCACAATCCATGAACTACACAAAATTAATGGATGAGATTGATTTGTGCTTCTTTCAATGGCCAAGATTTTGTTGTAAAAAATACAATAATAATTAATTTAATTTAAATTATATATGTTTTATAAATCAATATAATTTAATCGTAAAATTAAATGAGATATACTTGGAGATATTGGAAAGGAGATTGCCTCACCCATTCCTAAAGGGAGTTGGTGGGAATCTTATGTAATCTCGTGAGATTACATTACTCCATGGAAATGTTCAATATTTACAACAACACTTGTTGTAAATTATTTTACAAAAATAATTCATAATTATTTTGTGAATATTACAATATTTCCATTAAAAAATTTTAAATCACATTTACAACCCAAAGTATAGTGTGAATTACATTTTCAATTAATTATCCAATGAGAATCCAATTCACATAACATTTAATTAACAAATATAAATTACAAATAGCTCTCTTATATATAATAAATCACATTTATAATATATATGATTACTATGGATAGTGCTATCCACACTATTCATATGCATGATAATTAAATCACATTTAATCATCTTGGATCTCTATTCTCATGTGCCCAAGGAATATGAATCACATTCATAATATTCACATCTTTGATAATTAAATCATTGTTAATTATCTATGATGTATATCCTTATAATATGAATCAAATTCGTATTATTCATTATAATTAAATCACATTTCATTATCAATTTTTCAATGCTATGATACTTATATCGACAATGAAATTATCCATGAACTCTTTCAATGATAATACTGTTTCTCTATGGATACTTGAAGATAAGTACAAGGTGATTGTATTGTTCCACCTATAGTGACTTGGATATTGACATCATGTCTCAAATCCAGATCTTGTAGACCTCTCATAGATGCTTGATTAAATCAAGACCGTAAATCTAATATTCTCATTGCATATGAATCACATTTAGATCACTGTCTAACATTTGGACCAAAATCAGATTACTTCTCTACAAAGAGGAGTCACTAAAATCCAGACCTGTTTTATCACTCCCTAAGAATGGAAGCATCATGGTTATACAATCGTTTATGATCACATCGCCATCAGGTATTCCTAATACTTGTACATCCTGCATACTGGAAGACCAAAGATAAACCAATAGTACAAGATCAATTTACACTGCCTACTTCAGGTATTTATCATTATGTTTCTCATTCGATCATTGGGAGTTGGTGTCGATCATATACTATCCAAAAGCATATATCATACCTAGGTGTTGATCATATACTTTCCAAAAGCATATATCAAACCCTACAAAATCAGTCAAGCTTCCATAGCGAGACGACTGCGTGCAGAATTTGATTCTTCCCAATATCTCTTGAGTGAGCTCATGTCTTTTAGTTGAGAAAATGAACCTGTATGGTCCCTTAGAGAGATTGTATTACTCATATGCCCTTGTATGCACACCAGTGCGTTGGTGTATAGAACTTGATTAGGTCATCAACCTATTGGTCTGCCAGATGTACATACTTAGACACATTGTAACATCTATCTCTGGTCGAAGGATGTGTGCCTTTCTCGTGATAGCATACGACATAGGACTTTGGTTATCTCAATCACGTTACGTCAACTCTTTGACCTAACTTATCTAACAACTCCGAATATCTATTTCTATTGAGAGGACATGCATCAAGTAGTCGGTTAGATATTAACTTTTAGAGAACGGATTGACATCTCCTTCTCAAGGTAGAGATCCTCTGTTAATAATCATTTGATAATGCTTGACGAGTCCTCAATTTAACTCTTTAGATATTCATCCATGCACCCGCCTCTATGATTCAATATTGAATCAATAGTTGTATGATAAATGAAATGGACATGGTACATTACCCTAATTGTACTAAAGGACCTATTATGCAAATTAATTATTCTTTATTTCAGATTAGGTAATGATATTCACAATAACATTTATTGCGTAATGGCTCATCGTGGGCTCGCGTGTCCAATATTGTCCACCTAGATGGGCCAATTGTGCATCATTATTCTAGATGTTGTTCACTTATTGAATTTGGGTCGTGATAGGATGAATGGATCAACATATGATTGGGGTTGGGGCTCAAGATGGTAGACAATGAGTTGCTATGATGGTTGTGGAGGCACCTGATCAGGTTCCTACATGTAGTAGACGTGTTGTACCTCAGGATGCCCTACACTCATATGAGGTTGGAGTGGCAATGGTGGATCCTTCAACTCAATGGGAGTTGTGGATGTCGATTCGTAGACTATACAGTGTTGATGGTGCTGACTAGTAGATCTAACTGCATAGAAATCTGATCCTACTTATCCATGTGTTAAGTCCTCTATTTGATTACGGATAATTTCTCGAAGTTTTGTGGTCTTTTCTCAATGATATCTACTTTGGATAGGTGGCTCCCTATTATGTTGAGGTTGGAGCTCTCATCCATGTCAACATCATGGGATGATGCCATGTTTGATTGTGATGGATCTAGGGTTGTCTCTGGTATGCACAAGACAAAGACAAAACGACCTCTCCTTCAACGAACACTTTAAATATTTGCCAACCAACATGTTCATACCTCTTAAAATGAGATATGTCATATGCAGCATCTTCTAGTTTCTGACTCATGGAGTTAGGCCCCCAATGAAAAGTTGGACCAAGCTGGTCCATGGGATGTCATGGCATTTCTCTTGTAAATCTATGAACGTTTCCCAGGCTTTATGAATGGAGGTGTGCCATCCTTGGGAGGAGTTCCTAATATAATCTTACATCTAACGACTAAGAGGGTAAAACTTTTTGGAGGAATGCAGACTTGAGTTCCTCCAATGGCATCACGACATTCACAAAGTGATTAAGAGAGTATAGAGCCTTGCCTTGAAGGCTGGAAGAAATGCGATCATTTTATTACATCTAATGGTATGTTTGGGTAGTGAGTAGTGCGGCAGATTGGCGTACCATGAATTGTCCTATTTAAATGTGTCATGTTTATTATAATCGAGCAATCAGGATCGATCCAAAAAAATAACCACACGAATTAATTATCTAATGACCAAGCAAATGTGGTTTTATGTATTTTTAAACTGGACAAGCCCCAGGGTCGATCCTAGGAGAAAAACGAACAACTTCATATCAAATTATATATTAGCTCACAGTTTTCCAAGCAGATTTTTTGTTTTTATGTAATAAAATGCAAATGCACAAATGCGATTGAACTAGTTTATTAAGAAAACATGCCACTTAGCCAAATTAATTTTAATGTGAAGTTAATCGAAATTGGCCATGCTATATTTTTTCCTAGAAACCTAATCCAATGACAAATGCAAAAATTATTTTTTGGGGAATTTTTGGATTTTTAAAATTAACTAGCTAAAAATACAAACTTTTTATGGGTTTTATGCAATTTTTCGTGTAAATAAAATGCAAAATTTATGAAAAGTGTAGTGGAACTTAAACATGGTGAAATTAAGCTACACTAATTTGTTTGGAAGTTTTTGACAATATTTGAATTTTTTTATGAATTTTTAAAAGAAAACATATTGAATGTTAATATTTAATTTCTAATAAATCCAAAAAAATCAAATTATCCAGAAAGCAATTTATCTTAAATAGAAATTTCAATGATCAATCCACTATACTTGAAGTTTTGCAAAAATATTATTTGTAGATTTAATTAAAAATCAATTATAGAAATCTCTCAATAGCGTATTTTATGCACAAGACACAACATTTTTGATGATATTTGGATAGTGAGTAAAGAGTATTAAGAAGCATCATCTAGAATGTTTTACAATTTTTGGAGCAATATTTAATGAAATATCAATTACAGACCACGAAATGGGTAAAATATCCAATTTTTACCAAAATAATTTTAATTAATTAACCAATGATCACAAAATCTAAATAATTAGTCAAATGATAGAGAACTAGCAACTAAAAAAGATGTTATTTTTCATAAAAAAATGATGCAATATTAATGTCCAAATTCAAGCATAAACATAAAGGTGTACTTGCAATACAGAATTAGAAATGAATGAACTGAAAATGTGCCTACGAGCACTTTTGCAAATATCTAATTATGTAGGGGAAAAGCTTTCAATATTCACAAATGAATTAAAATAAAAAAATTTGGACCTTCGATCGCTCTTCCCACATACGATAGGGCTTGAGGCCGCAACGGCATGTGAGTTGTGCCGCGACTTGGCGGTGAGACGACACATATGTGCCTGGAGTTGTGCTTAGAGGAGCAGTGGGCAGTGGTTGCTAGCGTGGAGGTTGGCAGGGCAGTGCGACGTGGAAGGAGCGTGCAGTGAGCGGAGGCCTGGGGCGTGGGGAGGATCATTCCAGACTGGTTACCCGGTGCTGGGTAGCCTAACCGTGCGAGCAACAATGCGACTGGTGGCATCCGCAAGAGCAAGACGACATGACTGGTGGGCAGGACCACAGGAGGTCGGTGCCCAGGCGGAGGTCGTGTGTCGGGGTACGTCTGGGGTCGCATCGTCGTGCGCGTGACGGAGGTGGTAGGAGACACCGTCACTGGACGAGCGGGTGCGGTTAGTGTGCAGCGTTGTGAGGGTGGATAGCGTAGTTGCTTACGGTAGTAGTGGAGGACGATGCGGGGGCTGGACGTCGAATGTTGCTGCGGAGGGGGCAAGTAGGAGTGCAGTGAGGATGGCTAGGGGGTGCTGGCGCTGCGCTAGTAGTGGAGGAAGGTGCCGGCATACTTGTTGGAGAAGAAGGCTCTGGTGGAGGCTCGTGGCCAGGGACGCTAGTGGGAGGGAGACGACAGATTGATTTTTTTCTTTTCTTTTTCTTTTTTTAAAAGGGAATTAAAATATAGGGGATAAAAGATGGTGGTGATGATGATAGTGTTGATGTGTTATTTGTATGTGGTGTTAAAAAATAAGAAAAATAAATGTTAGATAAAATAAAAAAAATTGAGAAAAAGTAAATGAATACTTATCTGTGGTGGTTTGTCAGATTTTGGAGGAGCTATGCTGCAACTTCGATCGTCACCTCGAGAAGTATTGCGAACTATCCTTTGAATCTAAGCCAGCCTGATTTGAAGGTTGCAACAGGGCAATAGCGGTGTCGTGGATCTCACCTTTGAGGTTTCCATCGCTCGACTTGTCTACTAGAACTATCATTTGAAGGTTAAAGGAGCTCGACCTCTCTTCTCTTGAAATGGTGGATGCTGAGAAATGAAGAGAAGAAGGGAATAAAAAGGAGGAGAGGGAAGTTAGAAGGATGTGGAGAAAGTGGGGAAAATGGGGAGTTTGTGACTTGGTGTAGGGAACAACTTGGAGTAGAGAAGTAAAAGGGAAATAAAATAAATAAAAAATAAAGTAATATGAGTAGGTTACTAAAAATAATGAAGACAAAATAAAGGTAGAGGAAAATTATTAAAAAATGAAAATAAAAAAATAAATGTAAATAAATAATTAAAATAAATAATAATAGTAAAAATTCTGAAGATAATTAAAAATTGGGTGACATGTGGCAGCTCCAGGAATGGCCACATGTCACACCTAGTAAAATAAAAAATTAAATGTAAAGAAAATAAAAAGAAATAACAAAAGGGATCAAATCAAAAAGTGGTCAACATGAAAGTTGCTTGTCTCAATGAGATCTATAACTTTTGTGAAGGACTGAAAATCAAAAGAAGTCATATGTACAAAGTGTATTTTGGGTGGTACCTTATAGATATAAAATACCGCATTTTTATCTTTTGTAGATTTTTTTTGTTATTTTTAATAAGAGAAAATCGAAATAAAAAAGAGAAAATATGAAAGAAATTTTCACAATTTAATCTATTTTGTAATTTTAATAATTAAGAAAATAAAATGATAAAATAAATGGTATTTTAGTCAATATTTACAATATACGATAGGGGCCTAAAACTCAAGTTTCACATACGAACTCCGATTTCTATGAAATTGGTCTTATTTCGAAGGTCTTCGAATGCATAATACTTTAAAAGTGAGTAGACCTAAATCAGACACTGTATGACAGGGATATGCACATTTTAAGGTTCTTGGTCTCAAACTAGGGCTCGTGTTTTGATAATTTTGCAAGTTGGAATTTCTTTATACTTTCCCTTTTATTAATGTTAGTAATATGTACATAATAGAGTTGATTTTATTGCATTTGGAATTAGAATAAAATAAATACAAGAAGGTGGATTTGACTAATATACAAGTGAATATTTGCACGTGAATTTGACTCCTTATTTAATACTATGAACGCTAAAATTCAGATGTTATTTAGACATGCATGAATGTTAATTATGCAATATAAGTGATGAATCACAAATTCATCAACCCCCTATACATAGGCCTTGCTCGTCCCTGAGGAACTAAAATGGAATGCATAAGTGAAATGTTTTTGGGTTCCATACCAAGGTCATAAATAAAAGGTGATAATGGAGCTTGACTCAACCATTGTATTAATAATGAGGCAGAATCTTCTTGGGAATTGAATTTAACACCTAACAACATTTAAGTGCCACAAATCTTCTATTCAAATAGCCTCAACAGTCAGGTCAGAACAAATCCTCATACGTAAATTCTGATGACTATGGATTTTACTTGTACTGTGTAAGTGAAGTATATATCTCTCTACATCAGAAATGACAAAGAAACAACCTCCTCTAACAAGGTAACTCTAATTCCTCGTTCCAGTAACTCTTTCCTTGAGGAGTAAAGTATTCCCTTTTAAGTTCAAGTACAACTGGCTCAAGAAGATGGGATGGAGAGAAGAATGGATTGTATACACTGTAGCTACCTATCCTAGGATGCTTGACTAGTGTAGCCAAGTCATAGAGCTGCAAGCTTCGAAGCACTTCTTATTTTTCTATACATGTATATACACTCCGACAGGAATTTTACTTTTCAATCAAACCTGTCCACTTTTGGAGATTCTACATTTTTTCATTTTTTTCTTTTTTTTGACGTATATACGAGGTGCAACATGTACATAAGGAGTTTTTTCTCCTTGATCCAGTAGACTATCCCTCTTTTGAAGCTTTATTGCAACCCACAACATCCCATCCTTAAACATCAACTCCACTAGACTAGGTTGAGATGCACTACCCTCCCTAGAGGAGGACGGATGTTTCCACTTGTGTGTTACTCCAAGCCAAAGGATTCTACCTCCTCACCACCTCATCCATGAAGCGCTACATGCATGGTGCTTCTCCAAGTTAGGTATCTGTCTAAAAGAATGATGCATGTGTATGAAATATTCTACTTAGAACAATCATGATGACATATGAACATAGACTTGTGAACTCAAAGAATTAAGTCACTTGACCTGAAAAATCTTAACTCCATATCCTATAAGGTTCCTCTAAAATTAGGTAGACTAAGATCATATCAAATACGTCCTCGACATCTATTCAAAACTTTGTTTAGAACCCACTAACTTTTCACTGTACATATGCTAGATATGCAGATGAGATGTAAATGACATGCTTTAGAGATGAATGACATGCAAGACACTTTTTTCTTATTTTTTGAATGCAAGGATGAAGAGTAAATAAGAAGTTTTTCTTTTCAAAAATCTAATATACCTCTTATTTTTTAACAAATTTTACAAATATATTATTTACATGCATTTTACTACTTTTTACAAAAGTACTATATATATCTTACAATATACATACAAGTATACATGTATAAAACGTTTCTTTTTTTCAATTTTGTTTAGTTTTTACCCATTTTTTAAAATTTTTACCCACCTCGTAATTATTGCATAAAACAAAAATATGCAAATGTACGAGCTATGGGTAAAGTATATATGTAATATATACACGCCCCCTATACTTAGCTTGTGTTATGTCCTCAAAGCTAATATACAAGTGTGTCGCTGTCAGAATCATCCTCAGATGAATAATAGTGAGGTGAAGGGATCGTCCAACGAGGGTCAACGCATGACTTCTTTCTTATAGCTTAAGAACAACTGAACTAAGTTCACTCATATAAATCACCTCATCCGGACCTAATGAGGAATCCTTCGAAAATTCCTTCTCTAGTATGTTGAAGGAAATTTTCTTAGTCGATTTTCTAGAACCTGAATCATTTAGAGGTAGAAGAGAGTGATACTCCATGAGGGCTTTGGGGGAACACCTCGAGGAATCAATTCTCGACTTCCTCTCACTGAATAACTGACTAGAGGAAGGAGCAACTGTATTTTTAGGTGGGGTCAATTCAGTCTTGGTTGTTTGAGTTTGTCAAACACGGAGGTTGAGAGGATATTTATCGATGAGTCATAATCGATTCTTACATGGGTGAATGTAGTGTCTTTGATTTCGTACTCGACTCGGGTCAACTGCTTTACTCTGCGACTCTTGGTCTTTCTTCCCATCACTAAGGAGGTGTCCATAGACACTAGGCACCAAATGATTCATTTTTTCGATAATCCTAGAAATATTACCCTCCAAAAAGTTATCATGATGAATCATGGAAGTGGTTTGTTCTGTTGTAGGATACTGCTGAGACCTTGGGGTCTCATACTCAACATACCTAGACTCTGGCATGTAATGCTGGGTCGATTATGGACCATTCGAATGACATATATTGGTCAGATTCTCATATGATTGAGCCAATAAAGAGGGTGCTCGTATATTAAATTCATGTGTCCAATCCCCTATTGGCTGTCTAAATGGTTGGTATGAGAGCTGGTAAATATAAGCTTGATCACTAAAGTCAATCAAGTTTGGTAAATCATGATGTGCAAGCCTCTCAATTCAGGTTGTTCGATCAACCAATTTGTACCGTAAAGTTAAGTCAAGATGTGTATATATGATTCATTGACTTGTCCCATCCTTCATATGAAGAAGAAATGAAGTATGTGGGGTGAGTAATTCTGCCAGTCATCTATCTCAGTTGTGGCTTGCTCTTCGTATGGTTCATTGATTCTAGCAAGCTCTCGTGAATAAAGATAGTCAAGCCAAGATGGAAGTGGATTTGGAGTGTTAGAATACGGAGTAGGTGAGTAATGCAAATAAGTGGAAAAGTCAGTCGACGTTTTGACTCCATAATCAGGGTGAGATGGAAAAAAGAAGGGTCGTTGTGGAGAAAACACCTCGAAGAGAGGGTTCATGGAGGAGAAATATGGTGAAGATGGTCGGTGTGGAAACTGATGAGATGACATCTTCGAGAAGGAATGAGAGAAGATTGATGTGAAAACATGCAAATAAAAAGGGTGAGAAAATACACAAACAAACACCATGACAAATGCTACAACAAAGACTAATTTCACCAACTCAACATGGTGAAGGATCCGAAGCTGTGTCAGGTTAATTTGATTGATTTTAAGTGTGATTTTGAAGTAAAGTTAGCAAGGATTATGTGATGGCGTATAGGAAAGTCAACTCAATGCTGGTTGCGTCTCCCTGGTTTAACCTGTCGCCTAAGATACCAATACCCTTATCTACCTACCGAAGTAGACGGAAGTTGTCAAGGCGTGTCACTTCGCCCTAGGGGGTTACTAAGCAACTTGTCATGTCCCAACACTACTTTACCTCTATCTACTTGCCGAAGCAAGCATATGCTACTTGGTGCTGGTCAGTTGAACTTCGAATACTTCAGCTTGTGATATTCACTAAGAACGGGGTACATTGATATGAAAGGCATGGATTTGGGCTCTATCTTAATGTCTGCATGCACTCTCCGTACCCTCACTCAACCTGAAATCAAGGTCGAGGTTATTCTCCCGCTAACAGAATTTACAGCTTTAAGTTGAATTTTTTTGTCAATTTGTTTAGCAGTCCCAATTTTAAGTTAGATGACCACTTTATTCGTCCAACACACAAGGCACGCTCATCATCCAATCCCAATTTCATTTAATCCTATGTTGTAAAAATAAGATGAAGGGAGTCGAGAAAAGCTGATGCATGATAAAATGATGATGCATTCCAAGTTCTTGAGACTTACAATGATCCTCGCGCTCTACATGCAGGATGCGAAAAAGAATTGAAATTTTATACTAAATGAATGCAATCAATGAAAAGCCACTTCTTGACAGTTAGTCCTATTAGCGAGTGAGGAATGAATTTATACTTGGCTAAAGTCCTATGGGCTAAGTGTGTCTTTTAAGGGTGAAGTGTGGTCCTACATATTACGAGCACAAGTAGACCTAGGAAGCTCTAAGAGCCGTGAGTGCAGGATCTATTCTAGTCCGATAACCACACAACACATAGAGTTTTTAATTCAGTTACACACGCGAGAACCCAAACGAGGACCACTGTTAATATTCAATTAATACAAATTAATAAAAATCTTCTTGGTGCTCAACAGTCAAATCGATCCACGAATTCTCAGCCTCCAATGCTCTTCGATATGCGTCGACTTTAAGAAAGCCACTCCAAGTCCACCGAGCCCTAGCACAAAAAGATGGAAATTCTATGTCGGAGAGAGATATCAAAATATATACAAAAATGAGCAGAGAAATAATTGACAGAAAAAATGGATTAACTACAAGGTGGCTCGGGGGTCAGACTACCGAAGTGAATGGAAAACCTAAATCTTATTTCCTAAAATGATCCTAAGTTGTTTGCCTCCTGGCGATGGTGTCATATGACGTACTATGAATCAGCCTATTTAAATGTGTCATGTTTGTTGTACTTGGGCAATCGTGATCATTGAAAAAAATGACCACACGAATTAATTATCTAATGACCAAGCATGTGAGGTTTTACGTACTTTTAACTTGGGCAAGCCTTAAGGTCGATTCAAGGAGGCGAAGGAACAACTTCGGATCAAATTATACAAATTAACTCATGGTTTTCCAAGCAGATTTTTTGTTTTTTTCATGCGATAAAAATGTAGATGCACAAATACGATTGAACTAGGTTATTAATAAAACAAGCCACTTAGCCAAATTAATTTTAATGTGAAATTAATCTATATTAGCCAAGTTATATTTTTTTCTTAGAAACCTAATCCAATGACGAATGCGAAATGTATTTTTTTTGAATTTTTTGATTTAACATTGAACAACTAAAAATACAAATTTTTTATGGGTTTTCATGCAATTTTTCATGCAAAAATTTTGAAAAACTGATTAATAATTATAGATGATGAAATGGAGCTACATTAATTTTTCTGGAATTTTCTGACAACATATGATTTTTTATGAATTTTTAAAGGGAAATAGAGTGAATGTTAGTATTAAATTTCCAGTAAATTTAAAAAAAAAATCAAATTATCCAGAAAACAATTTATCTTAAATAGATATTTCAATGAGAAATCTAGGAGACTTGAAATTTTGTAAAAATGTTATTTGTGAATTTAATTAAAAATCAACAAAAATCAATCTAAGATTTATTTTATGCACAAGACACACCTATTTTTTTTAAAAAAGTTGGATTGTGATTAAAGACCACTAAGAAGAATCATCTACAATTGTTTCAAAATTTTTGGAGCAATATTCAATTAAATATTATTTAGTTAATGGGCAAAATATCCTATTTCTTACCTAACTAATTTTAGTTAATTACCCAATGCTCACAAAAATCTAAATAAATAGTTAATGATAGAGAACTAATAACTTAACAAGATGATATTTTCCATCAAAACAAAGGATGCAATATTAATGTCCAAATTCAAGCATTAACATAAGGGTGTACTTGTAATACAAAAATAGAAATGAATGAACTAAAATTGTGCCTGAGGGCACTTTTGCAAATATATAATTAAGTAGGGGGAATTTTACAATATTCATAAATGGATTAAAAAAAGATGGACATTCGATCTCTCTTCCCACGCATGCTAGGGCTTGAGGGCGTAGTGGCACGTGAGGTATGCGACGACCTGGCAGCGAGACGGTGTGCGGGTGGTTGGAGGCGTGCTCGGATCGAGTGCTGCATTACGTCTGGCGTCGAATCACCAAACACATGTCAGAGGCAGTAGGAGATGCCACCGCTGGACAAGCATGCATAGCTGGTGTGCGGTGTAACGGAGGTGGGTTGCACAAGTGGCTACGACAGTAGTCAAAGACGTAGCGAGGGCTGGACGTCGACGGTTCTTGCGGAGGGGGCAAGCAGAATGTGACGAGGGTGGCTAGGGGCCGCGGGCATTGTGCTAGCAGCGGAGGAAGGTGCTGGCCGACTTCTTGGAGAAGAAGAATGTGGTGGAGGCGTGCGACCAGGGACGTGAGGGGGGGGGAGATGGTATATTGATTTTTTTTTGAATTTTTTTAAACAAGGAATAAAAATGTAGGGTATAAAAGGTTTTGGTGATGATGATAGTGTTGATGTGTGATTTGTATGTGGTGTTTAACAACAAGAAAAACAAATGTTAGATAAAATAAAAAATTGAGAACAAGTAGATGAATACATACCTGTGGTAGTTTGTCGGATTTTGGAGGAGCTATGCTGCAACTCCAATCGTCTCCTCCAGAAGGATGGCAAACTACCCTTCGGAGCTAAGCGATCCTAATTGGAAGCTCGCGACACGACAACAATGGTGCCACAGATCTTGCCATTGAGGTTGTCGTTGCTTCACTTGTCTCCTACAACTGTCACCTGGAGGTTAAAGGGGGTCGACCTCTCTTCTCTCGAAATGACGGATGATGAGAAATGAAGAGGAGATGAAAGTTAGAAAAGATGTGAGAAAGTGGGGAGAATGTGGAGTTGTTGACTTGGAGTGGGGGAACAAGTTGGAGCAGAGAAGAGGTAAAAGGGAAATAAAATAAATAAATAATAAAGTAATATAAGTAGGCAACTAAAATAATGTAGAGAAAATAATGGTAGAAGATAAATATTTAAAAATGAAAATAACTAAATAAATGTAATTAATTAATTAAAATAAATAATAATAATAATAAATAAATAAAATAAAATCCGGAAATAAATAAAAAATTGGGTGATATGTGGCGACTCCAGGACTGGCTACGTATTACACCTAGAAAAATAAAAATTAAACATAAAGAAAATCATAAAGAAATAACAAAAGGGGTCAAATCAAAAAATGGTCAACATGAATGTTTCTTGTCTCAACAAGATCTAGAACTTTTGAGAAGGACCAAAAATAAAAAGAAGTCATAAGTACAAAGTGTATTTTTGGGTGGTACCTTATAGATATAAAATATCACAATTTTATCTTTTTCATATTTTTTTATTTTTAAATAAGAGAAAAATCAAAATAAAAAAGAGAAAATATGACAAGAATATTTACAATATAACCTAATTTTTAGAATTTTTAATAATTGATAAAACAAAAAGATAAAATAAATGGTATTTTAATCAATATGTACAATACACAATAGGGGTCTAAAACTCAAGTTTCACATACGAACTCTGATTTTTATGAAATTGGTCTTATTTTGAAGGTATTTGAATGTATATTACTTTAAAGATAGTAGTCCTAAATTAGACACTTTATGAGAGAGATATGCACATTTTAAGGTTCTTGTACTCAAACTTGGGCTTATACAATTTTGTAAGTTAGCAATTTGTTGAAATTTTTATGTTAGTAGTATGTATACAACATGGTTGATTTTATTGGATTTAGAATTAATATAAAATAAATACAAAATTTGAATTTTGTTAATATACAAGTGAATATTTACAAGTGAATTTGGCTCCTTATTTAATGCAGATAGGAATGCTAAAATGCAGATATTATTTACACATGCATGAATACTAATTTTGCAGTATAAGTGACGAAGTGCAGCTAATTACTCGGGAATGAAGATCTATTTTCAACTTTTAGAGTGATGAATCATAAATTTATCACAAATACGAGAGAATTGTTTAAGATGGATGTAGGGCTCTTCGTTGGTGTTACCCCGGAAGAAGGGAAGAAGAATTAAGAACTGTCTATGAAATACCGTGATCTGTATCCACTTAGTCATATGGTTGGAGTGAGGATTGTATCTCTTTGAGTGTAGTCTAGGGATCCTCGGCTCATATGCTAGCCCTCCTCAGTGTCCATTTCCTTGTTCATCATCTCCTCCACCTCCTCTATTCTCTATCTCTTTCTCTCCTCATGTCATTCATCATATCTATGAAGGCGACATGGGCATGTACCTAATCTTCCAGTTGTTATTGGATAGATTGTATATATGTGAGCAACTATGCATTCATGTTGTTCTGATCTGGCAGAGGGCCTGATCTGTAGGATTTGGTACCTTCCCCTTCCCTGTCCCTTGAGGAGCAATCTCTGATTCAGACTCAAAGGAATGTACCTAAATGGTGTCCAGTGTCAGTTCGTGATCTACAACATAAAATTTATTCGGATCATATTGGAAAACTAGGACATCAGATGAAAAGATGGGTCTATAATTAGTGTCAATTCTAGATGAACGTGAATGGAGAATTTGATGTGAACTGAAATCGATCTCCATCCATAAGGGGTGAATGGCAGGATAAGATGATCCCAGTTTACTGAGGAATGAGAAGAAGTCAAGGAGTCTAGAAATCGGTTCGTAAAATCTGAATCAAGTTCTTGGGAATCACCTCGAATTATTAAAGATGTTGAATTCTTAGAATCAATGTAGGTGTCTAGGGGTCTAGACTATATCCTCCATGAGCCAACATCTTGCATATAAACAAAATATATGAGAAATGGAATATGGTGATGAACAATAGATGAAATGAAGAGAAAAACAATAAAATGCACAAAATGATAAGGGAAGAAGAAATGAAAATAGATAAAATGATTAAGGGTGCAAGTGTACAGGACTAGATCTTTGACATAAAATCTAAATCCAAACAAACAGCAAAGCAAGTGTATTCACCAACTCATGCAATGTGAATTAGTAAAAGTTCAACAATTTTTATCGTTTCAATTTTATATTGTTTTCAGACAATCTTATAACATGTCCTTAGTAGGATATGCCTATAGGATAGTGAGTACTGCCAAAAAAGTATCACATACTTCCCAATTCATTTGTAACTTGTAGCCTGAACTTTTTAAGGGAATCCTTTCTATTGGGTCTGGATTCACTACTCAGCCGAAGAATAGAGGAGGAAGCCAATTGGCAAAACTAATACTTCCCTCTGGCGGGGTATTGAAACGTGCAAGGATGAGACAAAAACCTTAGTGAGGGAATGACCGAAGATCAATACTTTAGACTAATTCTGTAAGCAGACGCAGTTCTACTCTTCCACATATGATAGAAGCACCAATACTTTGTGAATCTAGTCAATAACAAGGCAGTACTCAGGCTGGGATTTTTGCTCTACTTCCTAAGGTCATGCTCACTCAGTCTGGGTGGTATATGAAGACAATGTAGTCTTTACGAACCCCAAACAATGATGCCTATTATGAATTTTAATTTTGGTTAATGTTTATTAAATATACTCCTTGTTTTAATTTATTGGATTTTCATTTTTTAGTATTTTAAAATAATTCACCTAATATTTTTTTGTATTTTTTTAAATCATAAATGAGAAAGAACAGAGGGAGATAGAGGAAAAGACATGCAAGTGCATATAAGGATGGAAATCTCACCCTTGTAGCAAATGATGCATACTCAGTAAGAAAACTCACAATGCTTCCTAGCAATTTCCATGTGAGTAAGAAAACTCACAGTGCTTCCTAGTGCTTTTGATGTGGGATGTAGAACAAGGAATTTAAATTTACACTGCATGCAAATGCTAGCCAATGAAATCGCCCTAAGCAAGAATTGTTGTTAGCGTGAAGAACCAATTAAGTTTGATCGAAGTCTAGACATAGAACTATAGTTGCATGTAGATATTAGGTGTTTCGATCAAGATTACTTTATCAATCAATTCCTAAAATCTATGCTTTCAATCACATAAAGCAAAGAAAATAAAGGTTAAAAACTCAAAACATGGGAAACAAATAAAAATAAGAGGGAAAATTGGGAGAATAAAAGGTAGAATGCGAATAAAATGTGAGAAAATTGAGCTTTCCCTATGTGAACAAATACTTCGTAAAATATTTCTGTGAGAGTTAAATATCTGAAGTCCATGTAATAGTATTATCATAAATTCATTATGTAAAAAATAAAAGGTCTCTTTAACACAAAATAGAAATGTTACACTAAGCTCTGCTGCTCTTCTCTCTCTCCCTCTGTCTGTCTTTCTTCCTTGCTCTTTCCAACCATCTCATGAAGAAGGACCTGATCTCATAGCTTCAATCCACTCACTCTCTTGGAAGAGATGTCTTCGCTACGCGGTCCTTCGCAAAGAATTTAACAATGAAATATGTCATAAAGAGACAAATAATTATTTATATAAGAAAATAAAAAACATATATATATATATATATATGAAAATAAATATGTGAAATCATATCCTAAGATTGCTTCATAGCAACAGTGACATTTGTTCTATCATTCGGAGAGATATCCTGGAAGGATATGGGAAAATTCTTAAGCTTATTACGGAAACGTGAGGATCACATCGTGTGCGATAGGGAGCGGCTAGTCGCACTAGTGGCTCGAGGAAGCAGAATCTGATTTTTTTTAATGATGAAACCACGTGATCCAAGAACACTTCTTCGATTGTTTCATATAAACCACAAATAATTATTAGGTTTACCTCTTGAATCATGGTTGCGGTCGAGTCTCTAAACGAAGAGACATACTATCTCAAGTCTGCCCAACATAAGAGATGCTTGCGAGCACGTTAATGAGACGTGTGCTCCTCAAAATCCATGTTTATGACCAAGCACTGATTCTCCTGATCTTGTCACAGGAGAACCAATATATTCTTCACGAGCAAGGTGCACCGAAGGAGACAAAGGTCCATGAGAAAATGATCCGATAGCATAACGACAATGTTATGACTATAGATACTCTCTCTTGGGCTCCATGGCGGACGTCCACAATGCGAGATAGAGACTTGGCATGTTAGAGAGAGAGAGATGGAGACAACAATTGTTTTGATGTAACTTGAAGAGAATGTGGTGCATCTTCTTATATAGTATTTTGGGATACATGGATCTCAATCCATGTACAACACAAAATAAATGGATGAGATTGATTTGTGTTTCGTTCAGTGGCCATGATCTTGTTGTGAAAACACAACAACATTTAATTTAATTTAATTTATTAAAAAATCCATATAAATAAATTCAATTAACCTTGGAGAAAATTGGGAAGAAAATTAGCCTCATCTCCAAAAAGAGGGGACAACCATCCATTCCTCTTAGGACTTGGTGCTCATCTACCACCTTTGAATGGACGGAGTAAATCCTTTTTGAAATAATGAGATTACACTATCTCATTAGAAAATCCAATATTATATTCACAAAAATAATTTTCTAGTATCTTGTGAACATTGCAATCTAACCATTGGCAATTTGTGAATCACATTCACAACCAAAATAAAATGAAAATTATATGGAAAAAATGGGGCTGCCCCCTGGGGGCAGCCAACATGGCTGCCCCCGCCCCATTTTTCGGCGTTTTTTTTATTTTTTTTTTTGAAAAATAAAACCATGTATATTCATCCATATATCCCTCCTACATGCCATTCGAATTTCGTTAGAAACAGAGACTCCTACGGCCTCCATCTCGATAGTATCGATTTAAAAAAATCCTGTTACCGTTAAAAAATTACTGTCCGGATGGAGGCCGTAGGAGTCTCTGTTTCTGACGAAATTCGAATGGTATATAGGAGGGATATAGGGATGAATGTAAATGGTGTTATTTTTCAAAAAAAATAAAAAAATTTGCCCAAATAAGGCGGGGGCAGCCATGTTGGCTGCCCCTAGGGGGCAGCCACATATGACCCAAATTATATTCTCAATTAATTATCCAAAGTGAATCTAATTCACATCAATAATTAATCAAGAAATATAAATTACAATAGGCTCTCTCTTATATATTATAAATCACGTTTATAAATATATTATTAATATGGATAATGTTATCCACATTATTCATATCCATGATAATTAAATCACATTTAATCATCTTGGATCTTTAAATTTTTATGTGCCCAAATAATATGAATGACATTCACATTATTCAAATTTTTGATAATTAAATCACATTTAATTATCTTAGATAACTCTCCTTACAATATGAACCAAATTCATATTATTCATGATAATTAAATAAAAATTAATCAATATTGAAATTATCCTTGAGCTCTTTCAAGGCTAATGTGCTTTCTCCTCGGATACTTGGAGATAAGGACATAGTGATTGTATTATTCCATGTACAGTGACTTGGATATTTAGATCACATCTCAAATCTAAATCTTACAGACTCTCGTAGATGCTTGATTAAATCAAGGCCGTAATTCTAATCTTCTCATTGCATCATTCACATCAATTTCTAACATTTGGACCAAGATCAGATATATTCTTTACTGAGAGGAATTACTAAAATCCATACCCATTTCATAACTCTCTAAGAATGGAAGAGTCATGATTATAAAATTATTTACGATCACATCACCCTGAGGTATTGCTAATACCTGTATATCCTGCATACTAGAAGACCTAGAATAAACCCGAAGTTTCAGATCTAATTAGACTGTCTCCTTCAGGCTTTTATCATTAGGTTTATCATTTGATCATTACGAGTTGGTATTGATCATATACTTGACAAAAACATATATCATACATAGGTGTTGATCATATACTTTCGAAAAGTATATATAAAACCTACAAATTCAGACATACTTCCAAAGTGAGACGACCATGCATGGATTTTGATTCATTCCAATATCTCATCAGTGAGCTCATGTCTTCCAATTCGATAAATGAAACTGTATGATACCTTTGAGAGATCATATTACTCATATGCCCTTACAAGCATACCAGCACACCGGTGTATAGATCTTGATTATATCATCAACCTATTGGTCTCCTAGATGGACATACTTAGAAATATAGTAACACATATGTCTTCGGTAAGAGTATGCATGCCTATATCGTGACAACATATGACATAGGTCTTTGGTAATCTCGATCTCGTTAAGTCAACTCTTTGAACCAACTTATCTAACACCCCTAAATCTCTATTCCTATGCAGAGGACCTGCATCAAGAGGTCAGTTAGATATCATCCTTTAGAGAAAGGATTTTCATCTTCTTCTCAGACTGAAGATCCTCTCTTAATAATCCTTTGATGGTACTTGATGAGTCCTCGATCTAACTCATTAAAAATTCATTCAAGATCCAACCTCTATGATTCAACAATTGTATGATTATTAAGATGGTAATATTACATAACCCTAATTGTACAAAGGGACCTAGAATGAAAATTAATTGTTCTTCATTTCATATTAGGGAATGATATTTGCAATATCATTTATTGCATAATGGCTCGTTGTGGTCTTGCATGTCCAACAATCTCCTAGTAGCCCAAAGAGCCATTAGTGAGCTAATCTATTAACCCACACACTTGTAACAATAATAGGAAATTTAGAAAATTATCTAGGAAAGATGATTAATCACTCTTTTCCGAGTATCTATTCCAAGTCCTTTTACGGTAGTTGCATATCTCCTAGTAACAGTCCTCACATCTAGTGCGAGTTTTGCATCTTATGCAGCCAATACTCAATTGTATTTATTATAGTGTCCTTGACACTGCATCTCAATAATTATTATAACCAATATTTCCATTATTATTTTCATAATACCCTTATTCCTAGAGATATTTATCTCCTAAGGTATATGCAGTTTTGACCTGTTAGATCACTATCTATAAAATCGTAAGTTCGTGAAGAAAAGACTTTGAGATCACTATCTCAAAAAAAATCTTGTCATCTTTTAAGATATTGTTATTACTGCAACTAAGTGTTTTATTTCCGTGGTAGTATTAGCAACAGTTTACGAGTCCCAACGCATGGCAGACATCTGGCTTTTGTACACATGCTTATCATAACTGATGCACAAGGGCTAGTAGTTTTATCATTCATTTCCTCAACTCATTAAGATACTATCCCTTTAGATAGGTTAATATCATATCTCAAGGGAACAAAGCCTATGCTGTGATTTTTTTAAGAAATGAAACATGTTCAAGGTGTACCTCTAATGTGATGGTTCCAGTACCCTCTTCTATTTACTTCTGAACAACTTCAGAACTACGATCTAAGAGGTATCATATATCAAGATATGGAATAAATAGTCTATAAAACACTTATTATTATTTATATATCATCCTAAATGAGTAGGATATCATCTACATTTAGCACGATGAACAAAATAACACTCCCACTAAGCATTGAAGGTTTAATCAAGATTCTATCTGAAATCATAACATTTATAATTTCATCAAATCTATTGTTCCAACTACAAAAAGCTTATTTAAGTCCATAGATGGAGTTATTTTCCATCCACACCTTGCTTTCCTCAACCATGAAGCCCTTGGGCCACTTCACGTGAATATCCTCTGAGAGGTAGTATTCACAGAGGAATACAATATTGACTTCCATCTTGAAGATGTTAAAGTCAAGTTTTATAGCTATATTTAGCAATGTTCTGATGGGTTTAAGCATGGTCACTAGACAACAAGTCTTATCGCAAGAGATGTCTTCTTTTCGGTGTGTAGCCCATGGCTACAAGCTGTGCTTTGAAGGCCTTTACCTTCTCATGACGTTCCATCTTTCTCTTGAAGCTCCATTTACACGTAATAGGTCATACCCTTATAGGTTGATCCTCGCGGCTCCATATACAAGAACTGTTTATGAAGTCTACTCTAGATTGTTTTGCTAACATCCATCTTTCCATGTCATGATCTTTAGAAGCTTCATCACATGAAATAAGATAATTGTCAGACTTAACTGACACTTGGAATCCATCCTCAAAGTAATTTGAATATGTATGAGTGTTTCATCTTTAATTTTCCTTTTAGTTTTTTATTCCAGGAGCCTCATTACCTTCTCAAGTTTTAATTAGATCCTTCACATCATTTTCATCTTGATTCTCAAGAGTCTCATCCTGTAAGAATTATATCCCTAGATATGAAATCTTTCAAGAATCTTAATGACATAAAGTAGGTAACCAATACCATCCTTTATTTTCCTAACAAAGTAATACTCTCTAGTGCTAGATTCCAGCTTACTTGCATCCATAACAAAGTTACAGACCAAGAAACCATAGATCCTCAAGTGTCCAAAACTAGGCTAGATTCCAAACTAAAGGTTATAAGGATTTTCAGGTTTAGATTTGCACGGAATCTTACCAAGGATATATATTGTAGTTTCTACTAAATATATACCTAGAAACTAAGAGGTAATTATCTTAAATTTCATCATTGATTACGCCATGTCACACATGATTTAATTGTATTTCCCTACAATTCCATTGAGTTAAGGTGCATTTGGAGGAGTGAGATAGGAATGATACTCACATATCTATAATGTATTAATTGAATTAATCTAATAAGTACTTACTACCTTGATTGGATCAAATTCTTTCATCTTCCTTCAAACTTGGGTTCTAAATCGGAATTGTGAAATATTTGAACATTTCAAAGCTTTCTAAGGTGAAGGAAAGAAATTTCATATGACAAATAAAAATCGAATGATATCACATATCATCGGTGTTTATTATGATATACATGATCCACATACATAAATATGTATGAGATCTTGAAGACCTTGACATATTACACCATTCCCAGAGAAGGGTGCATTGGGTAATTTCTACTTTGAATACAATATCCACAAGTTTGTAAGATTTGAAATTTCAGACACTAAAGTTTCAAATCTTACTAGTCTATTGATCTCATCAACAGACTTATGTCCAAGGCTTGATGCTATATTATTGTCAAAGGATCTTCATCCTCCTATTGATCTTTTGAGGTTTAATTTTCAATAATAGAAATGTTAATGAACCACTCATTAATTTTCTAATACAGAAGGGTCCTATGAATGTTAGATTACTATCGTAAATACATCCATCATAACTCTTTATGATAGGTCTATTCAAGAATTCATGTTTATTTCCAGCATTTAAAAATAAACAATGAATGTATTCTAATATCTAGGTCATGGAGACATCCTCTAAGACTAAGGTCTCTCCTACTAAAAATATGAAGTCCATCAATCCAATGGATATTGTTGCAACAATTGCATCAATATCCATGTGGATGACTACGAAATGTTAAGATCAAAATTTTCAGTCTTCTAAAACATATGCAACAAATTGCAAGTTTTATTAGAAAAAATGATATACAATTATTAGACTTTGAATATCCAATAAGTATGTTATTTTCAATGATCATATGTAGATAAAGATTATTCTGATGCACTATCTGGGTCCTTCTCTAAGGAGCCTAAAAAGTCTTGATAGTCATACTATAAACACATCGGCTTACTGCAATATTAGCATTTATCCAACTCTTTAGATGTCATATGGAAATTACAGAAGTATAGTAAAATCCATGACTTTCCTTCTTGCTTGGGTCAGACCCATGCTTCCACTGTGCTCCCTTCATCAATAAACAACCATTGCTTAACACAAAGGATCTCCTCTATTGAACTCAAAAGACTTCAATATAAGAGTATTTCAAAAAAATTTACATAATTCATTATATTCATACATTACAGATATTATGAAGCTCCATGAATGACTTGAGTATAGATAGTAGAATGATCACACTCATGATATCTACAAACATCTTCACTTTTAAATACTTGAATTCAGGTAGGTACTCAAACATTTTTAATACGTCATCTCTTATAGAGCCACCATTCAACATGATGTAGTGATCCATGTCATTCATGATTAAATGTCGAGAGCACACACGTATGCTAGAACATCTTCTTAGATTTTACAAGTAATATTTGACAATGATGATCATCATCGACATGTCACTTCCAAACCACATTCGATGAGAGATTGACGAGTCCAAGAATGCCCTACTGTAATTCGTATGAATTAAGCTTTAAAATATGTCATTTTGTTGTAGGTGAGAATTTCAAATCAAACAAGAAATAACCACAAAAATTTAATTCAATTTTCAATCTACGTGGTTTTTGTTTATTTTACTTAGGCAAGTTCCAAGGTCGAACTCCAGGAGGTAAAGGAACAACGTAGAATTAAGTCTTTCAAATTTCATTCACAGTTTTTGGGATGGTCTTTTTTTGTATTTTTAATGCAATTTTAGGATGCAAAATGCAAATGTAGCGAATTTTAGGGACTAAAATGTACATATCAATCAATCAAATTATGTCCAAAATATACGAAACTTGGTAGAGATGTCAATTATGATGAAATGAATGCACTACCATATTTTTAGAATTTTTGGATGTAACATAAATTTATGAATGCAAAAAAGGTAAATTTCAATATTTAATTATTATAAATATTAAAATTATTTATTTTCAAGGAATAAAATTATCCAAGAGCTATCACTACGTGATTGATTTCAGAAAAATCCTAAACCTTAAAAATATGAGATTTAATACCAACTAAAAATTAAATATTAAAATATGCAAAATGAATTTTACAGAGCAAAATATGCATGCAAATGTAATTCTTTATGGTTATGAAGTTAAACTCAATTAATTCTCTTATCCACATATTTTTGGTAATCTTCGTAGCAATATTTAATTTAATATGAATTTCCAAGCATCGAATAGATAAAATATGTAATTTTCCACGATTATAATAATTAATAATTAACCACAGAGCAAAACAATATCCAGCATATGCCACAATGTCAAGAATTAGTTGAACAACATCATGCTAATTTTAAATAATAAAATGATGCAATAAAGAGGTTCAAAATGAAACGGATACACATGAGTCTGTTTGCAATTATAATAAATAAAATAAAATGCCGCATAAGGGAAGTGTAAATACCTATACACCTAGGGTTATTTCTGCAAAAATGGCAAGGGGACTTGTGCGCCTCACGTGTCCCTTGGGAAACGAGGGGCGGTTTAATACGTGGTTCCTCCGGTGCCTTCCTGGAAGTATTCTAGTGGTCATGTGTATCGCATGTGACCCATGGACTGGGAATGCTCTTGGAAATATGCTGGACTACAAGGGTGTCGGCCGACGAGATTTGCGAAAGAGGTCAAGGCTGGAGCGATATGAGAAGAGGATATGGTGAGATGCATGATGGGCGGTTGATGGCGAAGAACTTGGAGGTGGGGCGACGTCACTGCCTAGAAAGGGAAAGTTGGGGGAGGAGGAAGAAAGAGTGGTGGTCGTCCGATCGGCTGAGATCGAAAGGCTAAGATGATGCCACGTTTTTATAATTATTTTTATAATTTATAATTTATTTATTAATAAAAGAAATTTAAAACCTCCAAAAATGTGTGACAGGTGGCAGCTCCAGCAACTGCTAAGTGTCAGCCCACAAAAATCAAAAAATAGATACAAAGAAGAATCCGGAATAAATAGCAAACTACCCCGGATTGAAATATTTTCTTCACGAAAATTGTTTTTCTCGATGAGATGTACAACTTTCATGAAGAGACCAAAACCAAAATCGATCATTTGCACAAAGTGATATTTTTTGGGATCCCATGTACACAAAATACCTTGATTTTTGTTTTTCTATTTTTTATTAATTTTTAAATCAGATAAAAAATCCAGAAAAAATATAATTAAATCAAAGATAAACATTTACACATTAATCTCTTTTTTGTATTTTTAATAATTAAGAGAATAAAGAAATAAAATAAAACACGAAATGGACAATTTTTTTACAAAAAGTTAATGAAGAATCAGACTTAGTTAGTTTCTTTGATTTCAAGCTTAGTTTGGATTTGGATTTTTGTGCATTTTAATAAAACATTTATCAATGAAGATAAGTGAAAAAAATAAAATAAAACGAGTTAATTATGTACATAAACTATTAGGTAAAAAACCGCAAAAATACAAAATCAACAAAAGAGGCCCAAACCCAACTTTTAGATATGAGCTCCGATTCACTTGAACTTGATCTTGTTTTGAAGGTATTTGAATGTATATAGTTCAAAAGTGAATAGTATCAAATTAGACATTGGATGAGGAAGATATCAAGGTTTTAGTCCAGAAATCCTAGTAATAGGGTTTCTATTTTTGGTCAACTTATTTAAGTTAGTGATTTTTTTATTTTTCATTATTCTTGTTAGTAATATGCACACATTGGAGGTTGTTTCAGGTCAAATGGAGTTAGCATGAATTATTTAAAAATCATGAAAGTTAAGCTATTTTACTGGTCATGTGGAGTGGGATTTTTGGCTTTTTATGTCATGCAATAATGAGTGACAAAATGCAATTCTTATCAAAACATGCATGAATTTTGATTATGAAATATAAATGAAGAACTGCCAATGAATTTGAGGGGTTTGAGCTTAATTCATGACTTTTAGAGTGATGAATCTGAGATTCATTATCCCTCTATACTTAAACCATGCTAGTCCCTGAGCATCTAAAGCAATGCAATGAGGTGAAATGAGATTAAATTTCATATCAAGACCATGAGCAGAAGGTGAAAATGGTACTAGCCCTGAACTTTTGATTATTAGTTTGGCGGAACTTCTATAAGACATAGAATTTTAAAATCAACAGCCTTCAATTTCTATACATCATTGTCACTGTTTCGGTTCGGAAGTCATTTTAGATCAATCATCCTCACAAAGCATACCCCGTGAATATTGAACAATCGACTCATGTGTGCGAAAGGTTTTAGCTCTTCCCGTCAAGAATGTCGGACTACCACGCAAACCTCCTCTTCAGTTACTCGTCCTCGGTGAGTCAGGTATTTCCTTCTAAGGTTTGTCGTGTTGTATCCACAATCGAATGGAGGGAGAAATTAGAAGAAGGAGAAAAGAACTGGAGGGTGATCAGTGTAATCACCTCTCCTTGTGAATCCGATCAGTTTAGCCAAGTCTCCACCAAGATCTGTAGGTTTTCTTGAAGCTTGGACATTTTTGGTCAAATGTTTATTTGCTAGTGGCTTCTTTGTATTTGGATTTTTGGTTGCTCTCACATGGATCTTATTGTGCACATATGGATATATAATCTTTTTTTCCTTTTTTTGGGGTCTTGGAAAAAATTGTGCCCAGTCGTCCATCCCTTTTATGAAGCTTTATTTCAACCCATTCTCTGATCTTTAGATGTCTACGCTATTAAAAAAGAAACTCTCAGAGTCTTCCAACAACCCATCTGAGTTGAGCTAAGTGCATTAATTCCCTATTCCAGAGCTGTACCCAGAATGAAGAGACCAAGTTAGACACTAAGAGTCAAACATTGTACATTGTCATGTGGAACTCGAAGAATTAAGTCATAGACCAGGAGCTTCTAAAATCCTAATTCTCGATGATGTTCCTTTGGAAATTTGGTGGATTAAGGTCAAATCAGACCAACTCGATTTATCTCATAAGTCAATTCAGAACCAAAGGGTATTTCACAAATGCAAATGCATGTAATGTTGGATGAAGTGACGATGTGTGAAAATGCAGAAACCATTTTTTTTATTTTTGTAATTTGAATTTTTTTTGATGCGAAAATGAATAAGAAGCCATTTTTTCAAAAAATCTGGTTTGGACACAATCAGTGTTAGTAGTAAAACTTCTATTTTTTGTTTTTTTCATGTTACTTACCCACCCCATAAATACATATATACTTACGCAAAAGTATGCGCTATGGGTAAAATATATACATAGTATATATACATACACCCCCATACTTAGCGAGTCTTGTGTCCTCAGAGTACAAGAAGCGTAGAGAAGACATAGTTTGGGCTAAGCGTAAGAGAGAGAAAAGGAAAATGAAAAAGATAAATCGACCTGCCCCCCTTATACCTAGGCTTTGAATAGTCTACGTATAGACAAAGAGCAAAAATGAGGCCATCAGGATATGTGAATGGGGAGAGTATATACAAATGAGCGTCTATTCCCCCTATACTTAGGCTCTGGTCAGCCTAAGTATAGAAGAAGGGTGGAAATGAGGTGATCGTGGGAAGGAGTTTGTTGAAGAGAATGGTATATACATATGGCATTGCTCCCCTCCTATACTTAGGCCGTGGCCTAAGTAGAGGAAGAGATATACAAGGAGACTGATGGGGTCGGGTGGGTAGCCGAGATTAAGGCGGTGTTCGATCGATTATTTTATGAGCATGTGGTGGGAGATTGTAATGATAAGAAGGAGATGAAGCGTATGATTCCCAACCATTATCAGTGTTATACTTTGAGAAATCATGCTAGAGAGTAGATGAAGCACATGAATCAGATGAAAGATAATCATCATCAGAGTTATCCTCAGAGGAATAATATTTGAAAATGGAGGCACTCCAGATATTCTTGTTCTTTAGTTTTTTCAGTTGTTTTCTTAGAATTCGTTCCTTCTTGGGATCAAGCGATTCATCCTCGGATGATGAATACTCTGAAGCATCAGTCTCAGTCAGCTCATAAGAAATTATTCTAGTATATTTAATGATACCAAGAGAATCGACTTTGGATGAATAATAGTGAGGAAAAGGAGTCGTCCAAGAAGAATTGAAATTTGGATCCTTGTGAAGATAAGGCTTTAAAACTGCCAAACAGACCTCCACTCATGTAGATACCTTTTCTGGACCTGATGAGGAATCATCAAACAATTCCTCTTCCGAAAGGTCGAAGGTGACTTTCTTTTTAGATGAAGAAGCAACCATTTTGTTTCAGGAAGGTGTGGATCCTTGGAGTGAGGTGTTGATACTTGAGTCTCTAGATGAATAACCATTGAAATTTTTCTCCTTAATAGGTGTACTTCCTACGTATTTGTTCTTAGTTGACTTAATGTTAGTGCACTCTTTAGTTGGATTGATTTGTTCAAGGTAGCCAGAGAAGGTTGACTCAAGGTGAGCCCATGCATAAGTCTTAGGATCATATAAGAAAACTTTTTCTATGGTGAAAGTAGTGAGAAATGGGATAGGGGGAAGAGTCTCTAAACCAATATTCTCTTCAACAACCGTTGTCTCAGGTGCAACAACGAGATAGAGCTCTTCTACTATTTAGTGGTTACAATTTTTGATGGCTTCGTGGGTTGCCTCAGAAAATTGTGGTTCCTCAAAGACATAGTGAGATCGAAGTGCTCCCAATGTTGTAAAATTAATTGCCCAAGTCTCACACTCAATAATTGCCTTAGTCAAAGCCAGGAATGGCTTTTCGAGAATGATTGAATATCGGGTGAATGCTCCTTGATGCTCAATATCAACGATCGTGAAGTCCACTTTGAGGGAGCACCTTGGAACATAACGATGACTGAAATGGTTCCTCTCGGTTGCTTTATAGATCAATCAACAAATTGAACGATCTCTCTAATTTTCCTGATAGATCTGAGTTTGATCTTGTAAAAAATAGAGGTCGGGAGAATATTAATGGGTGATTCATCATCAATTTTAGCATGAGTCAATATGGTGTCTTTAATTCCACGGTCAAATCTGGGCAACCGCTTCACTATGTGGCTCTTGGTTTTTCTCCTTAACATCAAGGAGGTGGCCATTGACAAGATTTGTCTTTCAGTCTTTGTTCGTGTCCTATCCTGCTTTTTCATCATTAATTTTCCCATTACTAATCCTTTAAGGCCATGGAAGTGTTATGTATCAAGGGAAGTTCAAAAATCAATCTTTTCTCTAGTGCTTCCCGTAAAGAAGGATCCATCTTCTTCAGTTTCAATTTTTATGTATTTTTCAGAATTTCCAATTTTTTTGTTTTTTTGAATATTTCAATTCTTTTGTTTTCAGTGTAGTGTGTGAATGTGGTGCTTTACATAGATGAGGAGGGATTTTGATTTACCAAGTAAGAGTCAGAATCAGAGTCATCTCTAGGGAAGTAGTAGGCAGAGGTGTTGCTGTCAAGGTCGTCCCTAGGGTGATCATAGTTTACGGATTTCTGAATATCCTCATGATTCTCAACACTAGATCCAATCATTTCATCCTCAACTTCCATTCCCGAGTTTCCATAAAATGAAATTACTCGATCAGTGAAATTTCTAAATTTCTCCTCCATTAATTCATATTTCTTACTTACCCTTAAAATATTATCCTCCAAATAATTTTCGGTTAGTGAAAAATGTGATGTTGTGGTGAATTTGATCGGATAACATAGAATTGAATTCATAGAGTGGGTTGTATTCATCCGATGGCGGGACTTTCATGTGAAAGTTGAGTGATGTATCATTGGAGGAGGTTTTGAGGCTTTAGGTCTAACTGAGACGAACTCATTTTCATAATATAGATATGATGTGTACTCGGACAAATTTGTCATCATTTTTGAATGAGCTAACATAATGGATGACGATTTGGGTTTGACTGAGATGAATTCAATTTCATAGTACAGATCTGGCGGGTGCTTGAACAAAAGTTGCATAATTTTCGAAGGAGATTTATTACTTGACATATTTGATCTTGGTTAAAGATTGTCAAGTGTTTGGAATACTTAACAGAAGAAAACCTAATTTTGTTTTAAGATCAAGAAAGTAGAGTGATGGCACAAAACTACGGTTTTTGATATTCGAGCTTGGTTCACGCACACAAATGCAAACCCATATCAAACCCCATGTTCACCAACTCAGACAATGAAGCCGTAAGAGTTCGATAAATTATCTTTTCAATTTTAGTTCATGATAAATTCAATCTTAAAAAAAATTAGTGAGGTGTTAGGTGCCGAAATTTTTCTTAAAGACTTACCCGAATTCTTACGACTAGTTGCATCCACATTAAGCCAGTATGGGTGCAAGTACATACCGTAAAATGGCTACCGGTGTTACTTAAGGACAGAGCCTTACATAGTGTCCTTTAAACAACCCACTCTACTAAAGAAAGCCGGACCATTTACCAGCTACCCCTATGATAAACCGCAAATTCAGCCCTTTTATATTATGGAATTAATACTTTGAGAACGTTGCAGTTGGGCTGAACTAGGTCTATCAAAGACCATCTAATTTGGATATATCAATGCAATCATATGGTCGTATTTTTATTTTACTTGGTAAGAAACCAAGGTCGAACCCAGGGACACGAGCCTCTATCGTGATTGTTCAGACTCTTATTCATTAATTAAGTGTTGAGTTGGAGAATAATATGTCAAATAATGATAGAATACAAAATAATGCATTGAATAAAATATAAAACATGCATTTTTTATTTAATTATGCAATTAAATATGATGAAATGAAACACAAATAATATTCCCTAGATCAAAATAAAATGATGAGCAAATTTAACAATGAGTCAATTTCGGGTTTAATTTAGGTGACAAACTTGATTGACAAATTGAACAAGGCATAAGTTAAGTAACAAGAGACACATGGCTATCAAAATAATACATCAAGATTAATGTGTCCAAAATAAGAAATGAACATGCCGTTAGAAAGTTCATCAAACAAGTTTCGAAATGAAACTGAAATCATCTGAAACAAAGTTACAATGCTCAAGATATGCAATAAAGAAGACAAGGGCATAAATGAAAGAAAACATGAAAGATAACTACAAACAGGTCCCCAGGAGGGACTAAAATGCAAATGTGAGAAAGATAGGGACCTTCCCTGAAAATCTCCCACACGTACAGGGGTATTTTTACAATTATGAAAACCCAAAGGGGGTATATTGCAAAATACCCACTTTGCACGTGCGCTGCATGTGATTCATGACATGTCAGCAAAAGTGAAGACGTCGGTGGGCCTCTCTACAATTTGCCCGAAATCGCGCGTGCGATGCACATGTTCTTCCAGGCTCGGAGGAGGTTCAGGCTCGGCTGAGGCTCGGAGAAGATTCGGATAGACTCAAAGCTCTGACTCAGGCTCGATGCAGGCTTGGAAGCTCCGCACCTAAAGGTTCAGATGCTGAGACTTGGAGTAGATCTGGCTGCGACACGTGGCCTATCGTAGGCCATCCAATCATGGAGATCGAGTGGCTGTTGTACGCTCCTGGAGGAATGATGTGGCTGTCCCTATGTCGTTGAGTGCCTGAGATGAACATCCAACGACATCTGCTCTTTCTTCCTCAGCTGCACCTGGCGGCGAGGTTTGAGCTGCGGTGAAGGAGCCCAATCTCTGTCGCTGCTGCTCTTACACTGTGGACCTCCCCGAAGCTCCTTGAACGTTCATCAAGGAAGATGAGAGCTCGGCGAAGATGCTCAACCTTCTGGATAAAGCTGTCTGAGCCTTGATGACGGCGCCATGATTGACGAAGTTTGCTCCGACGGACTTCCGACCATTGAAAGAGTTTCTCCCGCGAGTTAGTTCAAAGCCTTCTATGTGTGCAGGTGAATTAGGTTGCGTGTGTGCGGGTGTTATGGGGTTCCAATCGGGCGAATGGAAAGGGGAATCGAAGCTCCTCTGCTGGAGAGGGCGGGGGAGGAGGGTCGGAGGTGATCAGAGGTGGAGAAGGGAGAAGGTATGATCGGAATACAGCGCGTGAAGGGGGGATCTGTGGGGGATCTAAGAGGATGGTTAATGAAGGGCAGAAGTGACTAAAAATTCCTAATTAATTCAACAAAGGTAAAATAAAATATAGAGAAAAGTCGAGACACTTACCTGGTCGGAGAAGGAGGTCGGAGGCTTGAGCTGGGGCTCGGTTCGAGCCCCGGGTCATCGCTGGACCCCTGCATCAAGTTGGGGCAGCTCAAGCAGGCTCGAAGCTCCGCAACACCTCTATGGAGGGCGACGGGTCGACACCGGGGGCAAAGGTCATCTTTGCTCAATCCTTCCACCTCCGCCTGTCACAGGGAGATGGAGGAGGGCTGGGCCTCGCCCCGCATAAAGGTGTACGGCGAGAATCTGTGGAGAAGGCAGAGTATTTATCGGGTCAAAAGTGGCAGTTCCAGTGGTGAAGGTTGTGCTTTGTGAGGGATATATGGCGTGAGTGGAGGGGGTACGTGGGATGCGTGGATGGTAGCGAGGATGATGGATGATCGGGGTTCGTCGTCGGACGGTTAGAGCTTGGTGATGGGAGACTTGGCCTCGGGGATAATTGGAAGGGGCAGGCGGTTGTGCGAGGTGATGATCATGGGAAAGGGGGCTGACTGCAGGTAGACGAAGGTGTCTAAGCCGTTGGATCATGCGATCCAACGGCTTGGAGCGAGGCGCTTAAGAGCGGTTACAATTAGGTCTTGGGCGACACGATCGAAGGGTGGAGGAGCGTTCCACGTGTCGTGCTGTGGAAGGGGCTCAATTGGACGGGAGTGATTAGATCAGGACTGCGATCGGGTGGTGACGATCAAAGCGGCGATGGACGGTGGTGATTAAAGAGACGAGGGTGCGATCGAATGGTGCCCAAAGCTCCACGTGGAGGGTGGAAATGAAGGCGCCAACAGGGGGCTGTGATGCATTCTGAATGTGATCAGATGGCGGGAATTACAAAGGTAGTGAATGGCAGAGATCATGAGAGCAGATCGGCCATCGGACGGTTGAGAGGAGATGACACGTGGCGCAAGAAGGACCGTGTCACGTAGCGCAACCAGAAGGAGCCACATGGCCCAATCAGATTATTGCGAAGAAGAAAGTGAATTATGAGGGGTCAAATGGCCGAATTTGGAAAAACTCAAGTATATGAAATTGTAGATCTCGATGAGATCTACAAGTTTCATGTTGACCAAAAATAGAGATGAGGTCATTTGAAGACACAAAATATTTTTGAGGGTATTTTTAGGGCTAAAAACACCACAATTTTTAATTTTGCAATTTTTTTTGGTTTTTTTATTTTATTCGAGACTCTGATAATTACAAGACTTTATCTGGTTTTTATTGACACATATTTAAGCAGGGGGGTTAAAAATGGAGAATTAAGATGATGAAATCGGGTTTCATCAACCCCCTATACTTAAACTGTGCTCATCCCCATGCATACAAAATAATGAACAGAATGGATTAACCCCCTTGTGCATGTGAATACAGGATCCAATCCGTTCAAGTCCATTCAACTTTAGAGATCCAAAATTTTAGAGCTCAACCCAGCCTTAATCAAGAGGCACCCAATTCCTCTAATTATCCAGACTCTCTCTGATGTACATATAGTCTAAGGGTACGACATTTAGTGTTGACTACGATTCCGAGAGTAGAGTCAAAACGTCACCCGAGGTCTTCGTCCAAGAAATTCTCCTAAGGACCCAATCCTCAACACTAGGGAATAAATCAAATCTTGCATCCAGTCCACCATCTCTGTAGTTGTCAGACTTAGAAATGTAGATGGATGGCCAGTAATGGAGGGTATGGGATTGTGTCATTTCTTCTCTCCCTCTCATTGGAACAAGGATTCTCTCTAGTGCCTTCTTACGCAACACATTTTTTGGTGTTGATCAGTGCGTCCGTCAAGAGAAGTTGGAGTCGTCTGCACTTGTTTTCTTGGGAATACATCGGGGTGTGTCTTTTTTTAGTATCTATCGTACCTTCGACACCCAAACTTGTAGTATTTACGATGGAGAGCCCCTTTTTGGTGCAAGCCCGACTTCTGGTCCTAATAGCGGTGGTCCAAGTGGACACTTTGAAATGGTTGGCAGCGCTCGCCTTTGGAGGAAGCCCTTTGATATTTGACTTTGTGGAAAGAGAGTTTTTCTTTGACATTTCATTGATTTGAAGTATTTTTGGCTAGCTCCACTGCTTTTACCAAGAGTTGGCACACACTGATCAACAATTTTTCATTTATATCACACCCTGGCACTTAGGTCAATGTCAAGAGATTAGTATAAGAACCAAGTTCTCATACTGGCTAAAATTGCTGACACTCAGGTTTCATGAAGCCTTCAAAGATTTTATCCCATCCTCGAGCATCATTAGATCAAGTCCAGACTCGAATCTCTCATCCCAATCCCTCAAGTGAAAAGTCAACTCATCTCATCGAAACCGTAGTCGTGCATGTGATGTGCTGATCATATTCTTAATGGTCTGAGATTAAGCATGAAATATAGCATGCAAATCTAGAAAACTAGGGGAATGTGGATGATTAAGTCCATGACCATGATTGCTAAGGTTGGTTAACCTAAAATCTCAAGTCCTCACAAACTAAGTTTCCTTGAACATTTCAAATCCTGGGTGGAAGTGTGAATATAGGGGATTAATCCAACTCTGTCATTCAAAAACATTTTTTTTAAATTTCAAGAGTTTATAGGACTGCCTAAACTCAATTAAGTAGATGCATCTGCATTCAGCCAGTATGGGTGTAAGTACATGCCGGAGCCCATTGCTTGAGGACGGGGCCTTACGCGATGTCCTCTAAACCACCCACACTGCTAAGGGCGAACCCTCACTGAACGCGACTACTTATTTGGGCTTAGTAATCACTAATGACTCTTGAGGGATTTTGATTTTTCTCATTTTTATGGATTTTTAATTTAAGGTTAGAACACTGGTTAGACTCAACCTTTCTTGAAATCAAAAAGAAAATTTCAATAGCATGTCACACAAATAAAAAATTTCAAAGGACTTTTCAAAACAAGAGAAACTCATTTTTCGAATCATTTTTGATAATAAAAATAGTGTAACATAATATACAAAAAGCCGAGAAAACATTGGAGTCCACTTAGTTCAAAGAATTTTACATTAGCCAAAAAGTTTAAAATTTTTCAAATTTTTCAGATTGTAGCCAAAGTACATATACTGTATACATGGTATACCCCCCCTATACTTAAACTTTGCTATGTCCTCATAGCAATAGTTGATACAAGTCCATAAGTCTGTTTAAATATAGAGAAATATATGGGAACCAAGGAGGGCTCCCCCTATACTTAGGTTAGAAATAACAAGGAAAGAAAAGAAGAGAAAATCACAGGGACTCGGGTCCCCCCTATACTTAGGCTGAGAGTAGCCTAAGTATAAAGATGGAGATTTGATGTTGGGAGAGACCCGAGTTGAACGAAGAAGAAGGATGGATATACAAGTGAGTGGATGAATCTGCGGAGATTAATGGAGTGACTAAGGCTCAGGGGAGGGTTTCAGAGCAAACATGGCTCAATCAAATATGCAAGACCCTTCAATTTCACTAACTCACACATGAAACCAACTAAGGTTGGTTTATTATCTTATCGATTTTATTGGTGGTTAAAACATTTTTATTTACGCGGGAAAAAGTGTTAAATAAAATCAATTGCGTAAACGAGGGTATTGCTCTCCCAAAACAATATTTTACTACATTTTAGGTTGACTTGCAATTAACAGTCCCAGTATTTAAGGTTTTCACTGAATTAAGGTGAGCACAAAAATCAAGCAATCATCGTTTACTGTTCATTCCCATTTTCCATTAACCTAGGTGATCAAGCTAGGAGGGGAAATCTAGAAAAACCAAGTATTCGATAAAAACCATGATCTAGGTTAAGCGATAAAAAATGCAGTGACTTGTCGAAAATAACTAAAAAATTGGACTGTTTTAAAACCAAAATCATGTATGCAAGTCGATCAAAAAGCCGCACCTAACATGCTTCTATTAGTGGGGAATAATCGCTTTTAAATTTGACTAAGTGAAGCAATGCTACATGCGTCTTGGATTAAGGTGTGTCCTACCTACGAGCAAGCACATAAAAATTAAAATGATGAAAGAAGCTCGAAGAGCCGCGTGCCTGGTCCTAGGTCGACACTCAAGTGGGGACGACCTCCACACAACCACATATATCGTTCTTTTACAATCGCGAGCCTTGGAACGAAGACCGTTGTAAAGACGATTATTACATGATGCAAAATGACACATTTTTTTCTTTCTTTTTCTACTTGCTCCAAGCATGTTCCCGCGGCTCCTCGTAGTGAGAAACACCAGCTCCTTGCCTCCTTGAATGATCAAGGGCCCTGCAATAGAGACAAAGGTTAGAGATCAAATAAAAAAGGAAAATTTTATAATGAAAAATAGATGAACAAGTTGATATATAAAATGAATTACTTAACTAAATAAAGAAAATTCCAAACAATACAAGAAATGAGTCGTGTCCCGGGCAATGACGCCATTTGATAAACCGCAAATTCATCCCTTTTATATTGTGGAATTAACACTTTGAGAACGTTGCAGTCGGGCTGAACTAGGTCTATCAAAGACCATCTAATTTGGATATATCAATGCAATCAGACAGTTGTATTTTTATTTTACTTGGTAAGAAACCAAGGTCGAACTCAGGGACACGAGCCTCTCTCGTGATTGTTCAGACTCTTATTCATTAATTAAGTGTTGAGTTGGAGAATAATAGGTCAAATAATGATAGAATACAAAATAATGCATTGAACAAAATATAAAACATGCATTTTTTATTTAATCATGCAATTAAATACTATGAAATGCGACACAGAAAATATGCCCTAGATCAGAATAAAATGATGAGCAAATTTAACAATGAGTTAATTTCGGGTTTAATTTAGGTGACAAACTTGATTGATAAATTGAACAAGGCATAAGTTAAGTAACAAGAGAAACATGGTTATCAAAATAATACATCAAGATTAATGTGTACAAAATAAGAAATGAACATGCCATTAGAAAGTTTATCAAACAAGTTTCGAAATGAAACTGAAATCGTCTGAAACAATGTTACGATGCTCAAGATATGCAACAAAGAAGACAAGGGCATAAATGAAAGAAAACATGAAAGAAAACTACAAACAGGTCCCCGAGAGGGACTAAAATACAAATACGAGAAAGATATGGACCTTCCCTGAAAATAACCAACACGTACATGGGTATTTTTGCAATTATGAAAACTCGTAGGGGGTAAATTGCAAAATACCCACTGTGCACATGCGTTGCATGTGATTCAGGACCTGTCTGCAAAAGTGAAGACTTCGGTGGGCATCTTTGTAATTTTCCTAGAATCGCACGTGCGATGCACTTGCTCTTCCAGGCTCGAAGGAGGTTCAGGCTCGGCAGAGGCTCGAAAAAGATTCGGATAGACTCGAAGCTCTGACTCAGGCTCGATGCAGGCTTGGAAGCTCCGCACCTAAAGGTTCGGACGCCGAGGCTCGGAGTAGATCTGGCTGCGATGCGTGGCTGTCGTAGGCCATCCGATCATGGAGATCGAGTGGTTGTTGTACGCTCCTGGAGGAATGACGTGGATGTCCCTATGCTGTTGGATGAGCGCCTAAGATGAACATCCAATGACATCTGCTCTTTTTTCCTCTGTTGCACCTGGCGGCGAGGTTCGGGCTTCGGTGAAGGAGCCCAAACGCCGCCGCTGCTGCTCTTACACTGTGGACCTCCTGATGAATCCACATTTCATCATCTTTATTCTATCATTTTGGCCTAAAAAACCTTGGCAAATGAATATAAATACCATTAATTCCCGCATCTTAGCATTCATGCATGTGCATGTAAATAGTAGTATAAAATATTATTTTTAAAGCCAAAATTATAGAATAAATAAAAGAAAAGAAAAATAATAAAATATTGTAAATATTGTATGACCTGAGACCCCGAGACCTAGGCATCTCGATGACTAGGTCGACAAGGAATAAAGTAGGGGGAGATAAGGGCCAGACTACAATAAAGATCTCATTCATTCTTTATTCATTTAGGGACCTATTTTTAGTTTCACTTTTTATACCTCAAATAAAGAAACTTTATACATGAAAGCTGTAGATAATTAAATAGAGAAAAATACAAAATCTATTTCACTCAAAAATATTATACAGATAAAAAGTTATGAACTGAATAAAAATCCAAAATACCAACTTCCCAGACCTGTATCTTGCGAATAAAAATTCAAAATACATCAAACTCACCTTTAATTGTATATAATTTTAAATAATCTACTTAATGAAGGTGGTTTCGCATTTTGCGGAGCTACGGTTTGAAAGTTGAGTTTTGGACCCCTATAGTATACTTGTACAGATTTAAATATTCATTTTATTTATCATTCTTTATTTCCATAATTTTATGTTTTTATAATTTTGTAAATATTATTTATAATATATATGTATATTAAAATCAGAATAAAAAATCAAAGAAAACATAAAATAAAATACTTGTATAAATAACATACCTAGGTATAATATCTATACATATACCTATAGAATTACTATTTATATTTTATTAAATGTACAAAATACAATAGAAAAATCAAATCAAAATATATTTAAGTGTATAAAAATATTCTATAAATTTACAAAATAATAATAAAAAAATATAGATATATAAAATAAAAAATAAAAAATAAAATATATAGATACATGTACCTATATAGGTCATAAAAGGTAACTTGTAAATATATACCTCATAAAAATAAATAAAAATCACCATAAAATTCTTTATAAAATAAGGAACATTTTTCATTTTATAACCTAAAATTAATAAATTCATTTACTATTTTATTTCAAATTTATAAATAATTTTGACCTGCATTTTTCTGGTTGGTCTACGTGGACCAACCAGCGTCGGTCAAGTGTTGACCTCGGTCAACTCCATGACCGAGCCCTGCCAGGCCTGGCATTTGTGATTTTTTTGCCTCGTTTCGAGAAATTAGGCGCCTAAATCTTCCGTCTTCTGGACACAATCCCTTCTTGAGAATTCTTCCCAGATCATCACTGAGCCATGCCATGCATCCAGATCACTCAAAATCTCCATCATTTGCGCGTGGCCCTCGCTTGAAGGAGACACCACCACCTTGTACATAATCGACACGCCACCTTCGAGCTCGATTTTGAACCCTTCTTGGCTAGCAATCTTCCTCCCTTTGGCGTGCATCGTGTTGCTAGAGGTGACAGCTCCGCAAGCAGACCTTCAGGCGAGTCGAGGAGGCCTTGAATCAGCTCCACCATCTCCGCCAACCACCAGTGTCGAGGTACCCTTCCTCTGGTCTCCGGCCATTGAGGTATACCCCTTCTCCCCTTCCCTCTTCCTTCATTTTCTTCCTTGTTGTCGTAGGACTAGATTAGCACCATTATATTCCCTCGTCGATCGCTATCTCGCCCAATCGCCCTCCATCGCCGGCGTGCACCGCCGGCCTAAGCTCCTCCACCTTCCATAGCCTGTCTCCGACATCCATTCCACCTCCATAGGGACCTGTCATTTTGCCCTGGTCCTGTTCACCCCTTTTTGCAGGTCAAAACACAGGCAACACACCTGGGGACCATTTTGATGCGTTCGCCGGAGCTACCTGGAGCTCCAAGCTCCGCCGCCTTCGCGCCAGCACTATAGAGCTTCTCCGACGACGCTGAGTGCCCAAACACATAGAGGGACCTCCCAGGAGCACCTAGGACATTTTTGCACGCTCTCAGACCGCCGAAGACCCAAGATCGAGCTCGGGGAAGTTCGCCTCGCCGACATTCTTCCCTGTTCTTCCCTTTGGCCCCTTAACCGTCTGATTAGACTGCCGCTCCAGTTCGATCTACAGCCATTGGATCTTGGCCCGTATCAGCCATCGATCTCCTTGCCAGATCTAATTCCAGCCGATCATCGCCGAATCGTCATCGGCCATCCTCGAAGCGCCACGTGGATAAGTGAAGGGCGTCAGCCGTCGGATCACCAGGCTGTGGGTATTTTGCACCTTTAACCCTGGACATTTTGCATTTTATTTTTACTCCATAAACTTTTATTTGTAGTTTAAATATTTCTGTAATATTTTCATTTGGACCCTCGTACTTTCATTTTATGCATTAAGGTTCGAGCCACGTCACCATACGTGACTCACGCATGTGGGGTGGTGGGCATTTTGCATAGGACCCCCAGGAGTTTGTTTATTTCATTCTAGTCCATGAACTTTTTAGTTAAGTTGTAATATTTTGGTAAAATTGCTTGTCAGCCCTTGGATCTTTGTAAAATTGCAAAAATACCGCTGCCAAGTCACGTGCCCAGTGCGCGTGAGTTTGGACATTTTGCAGAGAACTTCCTCCGGTTTTGGGTATTTATATTTAGTCCAAACAATTGTGTTTAACGTTATATATTTGTGTACAAATTGCAAGTAGGCCCTTGGACTGTTGTGTATTTACATCTATGCCCTTGCCAGTGTTGTATTTTTGCTTGGATGTTTGTATTTATTTCATGCATCATTTTAACTCGAAAAATTACCAAAAAAATACCACAGGCTCCTGTTACATTGTAGTTTAATGCCATATTTTTAATTTGCATTTTTATTGCATTTTCATATTTATTAAAAATAAAAAACAATCATTTTTTGTTACGGTTTGCATTAGAAAACACCCAAAAATTATTAAAACCCCCTAAAAATTATCCAAAAATATATATTTTGTGTATTTTAGTGTGTTTTATTTTCTGACCAAAAATTACAAAAGAAAATTCCTAAAAATAGCAAAATTCTCAAAATCTTCATAAAAATCTCAAAAATTCATGAAAACCCCAAAAATTGTGTTTTCTGTCTCTGAAATTTCCTTATCCTATTATATATCTATAAAATTATCTTGAAAATTTTTCACTCCTGTTTGCTATTTTATTTCTATATTTGTGTCTCGTATATATATTGTATTCACTATTTACTAGTATTTGTGACTTTAAAAATACCAAAAAATTAGGAAAAATATAGAAAAACCACAAAACATTGGAAAAATATAAAAATCTCAAAAACATCCCATTTACTGTATTTCGAGCACTTTCCCCTATTTTATCCCTCTCTTATCTCTAGTGTACATATATATTCCTTATATACATTATATCTTTATTAAAAGAAAAAGAAAATATAAAAATTACAAAATATAAAAAAGAAAATACAAAATAATTAAAATAAAAACCAAAATATAAAAAGATAAAATCAAAAATTAAATAAAAAATAAAAAATTCAAAATCCACAAAAGAAATAGCACTTGTAGGCATTTAACCACTTTCACATTTCTGAGCATTATTGCCTTATTCTACCTGTTTGCTCCCTGTGTTTGACACTCTACATACTTGCACTATACACATATTTTGTAGAGTTATAATAAATTTTAACTCCAAACTTTGATTTCCATTGCTTGATATTATTCGTGGGTTAATTGTTGATTTAAGCGGGAATTACCGAGGGTCGCCGCAACGACTTTGTCTCCGCCTTGTGTGAGACATTTAGACCCTCGTATCTCGCGGTTAATCAAATGACGTCGTTGCCGGGGAACAACAATGCATAGATCGGCTTTTTGCTTGATTGTGATTATTTGCCTATATTTGCCATTCATTTATTTTCTCTATTTTTGATATATCTTGTTGAGAAATCTAACCCATCTCTTTTTTCACTTCGTGCGAGGTACCGCGGAACGAGGGAGGTGCTCTACCCTAGGCACCTACGCACCCACATGAAGCCGGCGTCAGCTTGTCTACCTAGCACCAAGGAGGCTTAGAGAATTTCTGAAGACAGAGCACCATTCACTTGTATTTATTTATGTAATTTGTGTGAGAGAGAGACTACTCTTTATTTGTAATAAAACAGATACTCAAGACTTGGACATTTGGGCCCAATTTCCATGTGATTGTTCACTTGGGGGACCACCGTCGGTTTTTCGCGGTTTTCATCGCCTTTTTTCATTTTGTTTTTCGATTTTGTTTTCCTTACTTTGTGTGATTGAGACCTTAGATTTAGGATTTCTTGCGATATATTAAGGCCAAAACACCTAATATATTTGCCTGTGCTTATAGATACATTTGGACTTAGTCAAATTTTGAGTTGCTTCTCACTTAGTCTCAGAACCACCGTGCCGCGAGAGTTCTCCATACAGCGCGTGCAGGACCCACTGTGGTGGACACCGAGGATACTCCAAGACCCAACACTTCGGTTCCATTCTAAATCATTAGCATCGATTCTTCACGCTAATAGCAATTTCTGAAACTTAGGGCGATTTAATCGGCTTGCATTGCATATAGATAGGTTTCAATTCTACTGAGCATCTTTGCATGTAGAGTGTTGGAGGCAAGGTGAGCATTTACGCTTTAGCATTCATCATTGTTTTTGCCGTTTGCATTGCTTTTCCGACTCTCCCTCTGATTTTGATCACCTAGGTGCTTAAAGGAATTGACTCCTCGTTAGGCTCGTGCATTCTCACTAAAAATACAAAAAAAGTGATAACCAATAAAATTGGGACTGTTAATATTACTTGACCCTAAAATCAACCAAAAAGAAAATCATTTGTATTGGGGAGAGTAATCCCCTCATTGTCCTCACTTTTAGTTGCTCGCGCACACACTAAGGATAGTGCCCAAATCCCATTTCAGCCCCCTAAGTGTTTGTGCAACTTTCCGGCTTCTCACCTAAATATAAAACAGACAAGATTAAAAGACCAACTTTTCGGTTTCTACCGAGTTGAGTAGGTGAATTGAGGGTTTGTTTTGAAAATTTGCTTGTGATTGCTTGTGTGTATCCTAGATTGCTTCTGCGCGTTTGCGCCTTCTTCTCATCTCTCTTGATTTGACCATCATGCTCTCCTGATCCCCGCCTTTTGTTTCGAGATGGCCAACTGGAGTGATTTTTGTCCGACCTTCATGGATCTCTCATACCCTCCATTCGATCCACCTCACTTTTATCAGGAGGATCCTCCTCCTATTCTTTCTGATTTTTGCACATACCCGCCTCAGCCAAAGTATCAGACTTCGGATTTCTACCCACCTCCACCTCCACCTTCATATTATCCACCTCCACCTTCACTTCCTCCCGAGACTGATCTGTGGGAGTCACCTCCCTCGATCTCCATGAGTGATATCTTGAACCGAATGATAGAGCACATTAATTCGATGAATGATGATCTTGCTATCTTGAGGAAAAACCAGATTAACGCACCATTCGTTGAGGTTACAGATTTCTTTGTGGGTGATCATGGGGGATTGCAATCGCCCAAAACACAAAAAATGAGAAAATTTTAAAAACACAAAAAGATTTTGGGAGACATATGATTGAGTTAGACTGTGAGGAGAGTGCTTACTTGCCAGACCCTTGGACCACACAACCTTTCACACCTTGTCCAACCTTTGACCACGAGGATGTTGCTGTACAGACTGCTCTTGGCATGCCACGTGTACATGATGATTCTGACTTCCTCCCTTGTATGGAGGAGGTCCAAAAATTCAAAAAAATGATATCTGAACCAGAAGTGGTAGACACTATTCATGAGATCATCCAAGTCCCACTTCAGCAAACCATGACACAATTATCTGCTCCTCTTCCCAAAAAGAGAAAGCGGAGAAGCAGATATGAGCATCATATCTTGACCATGACCACTGCCCACGCCATCACACACCGTCCCATCCCTAGACGAAGGAACACAGCTACATCTTTCATCACTTGCACTATCTTTGACCGTACTTGTGATCACACTCTCTTAGATGGTGGTGATTCGATTAGCATTCTACCCTTCTCACTGGTGCAGTCTCTTAACTTAGGGCCTCTCAAGAAAACCAGGATGATCATTCAGTTTGTTGATGGATCTATCAAGAGGCCGAAGGGTATCCTTGAAAACGCCGTCATTTCGATTCAAGGCATGAGCTACAATGTTGATTTTGTCGTACTGCCCTTGGAGACCTCCACAGGGGAGCCCTCTCCAATCATCCTGGGATGATCATTCCTCGCCTCTACAAGGGTCGTTATTGACTATGGATCAGGAGAGAGTCGCTTCTGTCCTGTTGATGAGAGCAAGGTGATCGCTACCGCATCCGAGCAGAGACCTGCACCTGATGCGCCTTCATCGATTCCTGCTGACCTAGAGGCCTATGACCTTTCTGACGACATTAGAGAAGTTTTCTTTATGACCGCTGATGAGACCCAAGAATTCCTCCGAAAGGGGCAAGACTCGGAAAGTATAGAACTCGAAGTTCCTCCTTCTGGTGTGTGGCGACGTGTTGATGAAATCCGTGGGATTTACATGATTGATATCATAGATCAGAGGGCAAGCTCCAAGACTAGACAGGAGGAACCTAGTTTGACTACTTCCATTGATAATTCCGTTCCTGGACGCTCTAAAGTGGTTATGATTGAGGCCGATTATGATCTTGATGCTTATTTTCAGAAATTCGGGCCTTTTGATGAAAAAGATGATATGGTTGAGACTCTTGAGGACGAACTGAGTTCGACTACTTCCACTGATGACTTCGTTCCTTTTTGTTTTGACCTGGACGAAACCTCACAGGATGACACTGATTACACTTCTTCCGATGATGATGAGTTCGTCCCTTTTCACTTTGACATCAGCGAGACTCCCAAGGCCGAACCTAGCCATACTACTTCCATTGACCAGTTCGTGCCTTTGCGATTTGACTCCACAGAGGGCCTTCACCCTATCGACCATGATCGGCTCCCGTCCACTGTGGACCCCGATGTCGACCTGCACCATACCCGATCCATTTCTCAGCGGTCCCGCAAGAAGGTTCACTTTATACCTTCTTGATCCTATGTACATCCACTTTGTTGTATATTCTCTCTCGAGTATCTCTGTCTATCCTCCGTATTGCTCATCCACCTATTCTCGTGTTTGCCTTGCTCAGGACGTACTTTGTCCTAAGTATAGGGGGGTGGACAAGCCGAGTGTTCTTCGTTCCATTTCGTTACTCCTGTTGTCGCCTATACTTAGGGCTTCTTTCACCCTAAGTATAGGGGGAGTGATGCGTACATCCGTTTCTATCTTCTTTCATCTTTTGATATCTTTTCTTCTTTTATTCTTTTCTTCTTTTCCTCTTCTATCTTCTTTATCTACCGAAAAGGTGTCGCCCATTTTTGTCAGTCTTCTATACTTAGGACGTACTTTGTCCTAAGTATGGGGGGTGTGCACCCCGAGTGCTTCTATTCTTTGATCCTCTCCATTGTCTCCTCTTCTTGTCTATACTTAGGGGTATCTTACCCTAAGTATAGGGGGATACAGTCTGAGTACGATCTGTTCATTCCCACTCTTGACCCTCCCTGCTTTGTGTACAGTCTGCTATACTTAGGATTATTTGATCCTAAGTATAAGGGGGACGGTCAACTTCTCATTCATTCATTCCTTCATCCCTTATTCATTTATTCTTTAGACTTTTGTATACTCAGTACGAGTTATGTCTTCTCTTTTCTCTCTGATCTATGAGGACATAGCTCAAGCTAAGTATAGGGGGCCGTATATACTGTATATATATTATAGCCATAACTCGTACTTTCATATTTTCTTCATAATTATGGCTACTTAATACAATTAAATTCATTAAAAAACTTAATAAAAAGATGCAATTATTCCTCAGATTCTTTTTTTATATACTGATTAATAAATCAAGTGAAATTGTTTTGTGCAAAATGTTTGAAAAATAGTTTGAAAATCTTTAATCTTTTAAAAGCTATTTGGAAAACATTTTTTTACATGTTTTCAACCTTTATAAAAACATTTTGATTGTAAAGTTTATTTTCTTTGTATAAAATAAAAAGGTTTCAAAAATGATTTGCAAATGGTTTGAAAAATGGTTGTAAAAATATTTGAAAAATCTATATATACTGCTTGGAAATCCTTTGCAAAATGATTTTCAAATGTGTGTATATGTTTGTAAAAATGATTGTAAAAATTATCTTGGACTAGAGTTTTATAATTGTGTGAAACACCCTTGTCAAATAAGTTTGAGGAATACTTACATCTCACCTAAAACTCTCTATGTATATACCTATAAAATCGACCACTTACCCTTGTAAATTCTTAAAATCTACTTCTTGTAAATATAAGATGCATCCCCATGTAAATATTTGTACCTAGATTTTAGCCAAAAAATTTTGTTCTCAAAAATCGTAAAAACATTTTCAAAAATGAAAATACCAAAAACATTTGAAAAATCTCTTTGAAAAAATTTAAAAAATGCATATGCATCATCTTTTCAAAAATCCATAAAAAGTTCAAAATATTTGAAAAATGCATCACAAAAATATTTTCTACATAACATTCGCATTTTTTCAGATTGAGTTTGATTATTGAAGAAGTCTAAGTAAAATCCGAAGATTGGAGTTTGGTTGGACATTAAAATCTACCTAATTAACAGGAACCTTATAGGAGCTGGAATTGAGGTACTTCAGGTCTGGTTGATTTAATTCTTCGAGGATCACAAGACTTGGTTCAATGGATTCTTGACTGCCTAAGTAGAGTATTTCGGAGCACACACACGACTCTTATTGATAATGACCTAACTTGGACACCTGCACTTTTCACTTGGCTCAACTCAGTTGGAGTGGTGAGGAGGTTGGATTTGCCGGTATGAGACGCATACAGGTGGAAACACTTGTCCTCCTCTAGGGAGGGAAGTGCACCCCAACCCATCCGGTGATGATGAGTTTCGAGGACAGGAGATCGTGGGTTACAACAAAGCTTCAAAAGAGGGATAGTCTACTGGCTCAAAAGGAAAAACTCCCTATGTAAATGCTGTTGTATATAGTATTCAAAAAAATGCAAAAAAGTAAAAACTCCAAAAAAGTGGACATGCCTGTACAAAAATAAAAATGCCTGCAGGAGTGTATATATGTGCATAGTCAATAAGCAAGATTGAGCCTCAAAGTCAAATCATGTGAGCCTGCAGCTGGATGACTTGACTACACTGGTCTTGCATCCTAGGATAGGCAGCTACACTGGCTACCATCCATTCTTCGCTTCACCCCCTCCTCTTGAGCTGGTTGCTACTTGAACTTAGAAGGAAATACCCCACTCCTCGAGGAATGAGTTGTTGGATTGGAGAATCATTGGGTTGTCATACTGGAGAAGTCAGTCTCTTTGACATTTCAGTTGGGGGGAGAAACCATCACTTACACTATACGAGTCAGATTCATAGTCATAAGGGTTTGTGTATGAGTTGAAGTATTCTGACCCGGCTATTGAGGAGACTTGAGTAGAGTTTTGGGATTCTCAAAGGCTGTTGGATTTCAAATCTAGCTCTCACTAAGGTTCTGCCCGCACTAAAATTCCAAAAGGTCCGACTAGGCTCCAAACTTTGATTTTGTGTAGACAAGTTTGATAATTAAATCAATCCATCTTTCTTCTTTTTCTTTTCTTTATTTTCTTCTCTGCACTTATTGCATAAGTGTTTGCTAGGGACTAGCAAAGGCAAAGTATAGGGGGATGATGAATCCACATTTCATAATCTTTATTCTATCATTTTGGCTCAAAACCATGGCAAATGCATGTAAATACCATTAATTCCCGCATCTTAGCATTCATGCATGTGCATGTAAATAGTGTATAAAATACTATTTTAAAAGCCAAAATTATAAAATAAATAAAAAGAAAAGAAAAAGAATAAATTAGTGTAAATATTGTATGACCTGAAACCCCGAGTCCTAGGCATCTCGATGACTAGGTCGACAAGGAATAAAGTAGGAGGAGATAAGGGCCAGAATACAATAAAGATCTCGTTCATTCTCTATTCATTTTGGGATCTATTTTGTTTTCACTTTTTATACCTCAAATAAAGAAACTTTATACATGAAAGTTGTAGATAATTTAATAGAGAAAAATACAAAATTCATTTCACTCAAAAATATTATACAGATAAAAAGTTATGATTTGAATAAAAATCCAAAATACCAACTTCCCAGACCTGTATCTTGCAAATAAAAACTTGAAAATGCATCAAACTCACCTTTAATTGTATATAATTTTAAATAATCTGCTTAATGATGGTGATTTCGCATTTTGTAGAGCTATGGTTTGAAAGTTGAGTTTTGGACCCCTATAATATGCTTGTATAGATTTAAATATTCATTTTATTTATCATTCTTTATTTACATAATTTTATGTTTTTATAATTTGTAAATATTATTTATAATATATATGTATATTAAAATCAGAATAAAACTCAAAGAAAACAGAAAATAGAATACTTGTATAAATAGCATACCTTAGTATAATATCTATACATATACCTATAGAATTACCATTTATATTTTATTAAGTGTACAAAATACATCAGAAAAATCAAATCAAAATATATTTAAGTGTATAAAAATATTCTATAAATTATTAAAATAATAAACAAAAATAAATAAAGTAAATATCAAAAAAATAATAAAATATATAGATACATGTACCTATATAGGTCATAAAAGGTAACTTGTAATTATATACCTCATAAAAAAAATAAAAATCACCACAAAATTCTTTATAAAATAAGGAACATTTTTCATTTTATAACCTAAAATTAATAAATTCATTTACTATTTTATTTCGAATTTAGAAATAATTTTGACCTGCATTTTTCTAGTTGGTTCAGGTGGACCAACCAACGTCGGTCAAGTGTTGACCTCGGTCAACTCCCTGACCGAGGCCTGCCAGGCCTGACATTCGTGATTTTTTTCCTCGTTTAGAAAAATTATGGTGCCCAAATCTTTCCTCTTCTAGCCTCGATCCCTTCTTGGGAATTCTTCCTTGATCATCACTGAGCCACGCCATGTATCCAGATCACGCAAAATCTCCATCATTTGCGTGTGGCCCTCGCTTGAAGGAGACGCCACCACCTTGTACATGATCGACCCGCACCTTCGATCTCGATTTTCAACCCTTCTTGGCTAGCAATCCTCCTCCCTTTGGCATGCTTCGTGTTACTGGAGGTGACAGCTCCGCAACTAGACCTTCAGGCGAGTCGAGAAGGCCTTGAATAGGCTCCACCATCTCCGCCGACCGCCGGCGTCGAGGTACCCTTCCTCTGGTCTCTGGCCATCGAGGTATCCCCCTTCTCCCCTTTCTTCTTGCTTCCTTTTCTTCCCTGTAGTCTAGGAGTAGATTAGCACCATTAGATTCCCTCACCGATCGCTATCTCGCCCAATCTCTCTCCATCGCCGGCACGCACCGCCGGTCGAAGCTCCTTCACCTTCCATAGCCCTGTCTCCGACGTCCGTTCCACCTCCACGGGGACCAGGCATTTTGCCCTGGTCCCCTTCACCCCTTTTTGAAGGTCAAAACGCAGTCAACGCACCTGGGGACCATTTTTCAAGCGTTCGCCGGAGTTACGTAGAGCTCCAAGCTCCGCCACCTTCGCGCCAGCACCACAGAGCTTCTCCAACGACGGTGATTGCCCCAGCACGTAGAGGGACCTCCCGGAGCACCCCGACCATTTTTGCACGCTCCCAGACCGCCGGAGACCCGAGATCAAGCTTGGGGAAGTTTGCCTCACCGGCGTTTTCCCAGTTCTTCCCTCTAGCCCCTCAGTCGTCCGATTAGACCGCCGCTCCAGTTCGATCAACAGCGTTGGATCCTGAACCGTATCATCCGTCGATCTCCTCGCCAGATCTAATCCCAGCCGATCATCGCCGAATTGTCATCGGTTGTCCTTGAAGCACCACGTGGATAAGTGAAGGACGTTAGCTGTCGGATCACCAGGCCGTGGGTATTTTGCACCTTTAACCCTACCCATTTTGCATTTTTATTTTTATTCCATAAACTTTTATTTGTATTTTAAATATCTTTGTAATATTTTCATTTAGACCCCCGTACTTTCATTATTTGCATTTAGGTCCGAGCCACGTCACCTCACATGACTCATGTACGTGGGGTGGTGGGCATTTTGCATAGGACCCCCAGGAGTTTGTTTATTTCGTTCCAATCCATGAACTTTTTAGTTAAGTTGTACTATTTTGGTAAAATTGCATGTTAACCCCTGGATCTTCATAAAATTGCAAAAATATCCCTACCAGGTCACGTGCCCAGTACGCGTGAGTTTGGACATTTTGCAGAGAACCCCCTCTGGGTTTGGGTATTTATATTTAGTCTAGAAAATTGTGTTTAACATTATATATTTGTGGTAAAATTGCAAGTAGGACCTTGGATTTCTGTGTATTTACATCTATGCCCTTGCTAGTGTTGTATTTTTGCTTGGATGTTTGTATTTTTTCATGCATCATTGTAACTCGAATAATTACCAAAAAAGATACCATAGGCACCTGTTACATTGTAGTTTAACGCATATTTTTAATTTGCATTTTTATTGCATTTTCATATTTATTAAAAATAAAAAACAAGCATTATGTTACTGTTTGCATTAAAAAACACCAAAAATTTATTAAAACCCCCTAAAAATTTTCAAAAAAATTTATTTTACGTATTTTAGTGTGTTTTATTTTGTGACCAAAAATTACAAAATAAACCCAAAAATAGCAAAATTCTTAAAATATTCATAAAAATCTAAAAAATTCATAATAACCCCAAAAATTTTATTTTTTGTCTCTGAAATTTCCTTATCCTATTATCTATCTATAAAAATTAACTTTAATTTTTTTTACTCTTGTTTACTATTTTATTTCTATATTTTTGTCTCGTATATATATATATATATTGTATTCACTGTTTACTAGTATTTGTGACTTTAAAAATACCAAAAAAAATTGGAAAAATACAGAAAAATCACAAAAACATTGGAAAAATATAAAAATCACAAAACATTCCATTTCTTGTATTTCGAGCATTTCCCCCTATTTTTGTCCCTCTCTTATCTCTAGTGTACATATATATTCCTTATATACATTATATCTTTATGAAAAGAAAAAGAAAATATAAAAAAATACAAAATATAAAAAGAAAATACAAAATCATTAAAAGAAAAACCAAAATATAAAAATATAAAATCAAAAATTAAATAAAAAATATAAAATTGAAAACCCACAAAGATATAGCTCTTGTAGGCATTTAACCACTTTCACATTTCTGAGCATTATTGCCTTATTTCTACCTATTTGCTTTCTGTGTTCGACACTCTACATATTTGCACTATACACATATTTTGTAGAGTTATAATAAATTTTAACTCCACACTTTGTTTTCCATTGATTGATATTATTCGTTGGTTAATTGTTGATTAAATCGGGATTTACCGAGCGCCGCCGCAGCGACTTTGTCTCCGCCTTGTGTGAGACATTTAGTCCCTCGTATCTCGCGGTTAATCACCTCCCCGAAACTCCTTGAATTTTCATCGAGGAAGCAGAGAGCTCAGGGAAGATGCTCAACCTTCTGAATAAAGTTGTCGGAGCCCTGATGACGGCGACATGATTGATGAAGTTTGCTCCGACAGGCTTCCGGCCATTGAAGGAGTTTTCTCCTGCAAGTTAGTTCAAAGCCTTCTGTGCGTGCAAGTGAATTAGGTTGCGTGTGTACATGTGTTATGGGGTTCCAATCGGGCGAATGGAAAGGGGAACCGGAAATCCTCCGCCGGAGAGGGTAGAGGAGGTGGGTCGGAGGTTATTAGAGGCAGAGAAGGGAGAAGGTATGATCGGAATATAACGCATGAAGGGGGGATCTATGGGGAATCTAGGGAGGATGATTAATGGAGGGCGGAAGTGACTAAAAATTCCTAATTAATTCAGCAAAGATAAAAGAAAATACAGAGAAAAGTCGAGATACTTACCTGGTCGGAGATGGAGGTCGAAGGCTTCGGGTCGTCACTAGACCCCTACAGCCAGTTGGGCAGCTCAAGCAGGCTTGAAGCTCCGCAACGTCGCTATGGAGGGCAGCGTGTCGACACTAGGGGCGAAGGTCGTCTTCTCTCGATCCTTCCACCTCCCCCTATCACAGGGAGACAGAGGAGGGGCTGGGCCTCGCCCCGCATAAAGGTGGAAGACGAGAATCTATGGAGGAGGCGGAGTATTTTTCGCATCAAAAGTGGCAGTTCCAGTGGTGAAGGTGGTGCTTTGTGAGGGAGATATGGCGTGAGTGGAGGGGGTACGTGGGGATGCGTGGATGGTAGCGAGGATGATGGATGATCGGGGTTTGTCGTCGGACGGTTAGAGCTTGGTGATGGGAGACGTGGCCTCGGGGATAAATGGAAGGGGTAGGCGGTTGTGCGAGGTGATGATCGTGGGAAAGGGGGCTGATTGGAGGTAGACGAAGGTGTCTAAGCCGTTGGATCATGCGATCCAATTGCTTGGAGCAAGGCGCTTAAGAGCGGCTACGATTAGGTCTTGGGCGACACGATCGAAGGGTAGAGGAGCGTGCCACGTGTCATGCTGTGGAAGGGGCGCAATTGGACGGGCATGATTAGATCAGGACTGCGATCGGGTGGTGACGATCAAAGTGGTGATGGACGGTGGTGATTAAAGAGACGAGGGTGCGACCGAATGATGCCCAAAGCTCCACGTGGAGGGCAGAAATGAAGGCGCCAACGGGTGGCTGTGATGCATTCTGAATGAGATCAGACGACGGGAATTAGAGAGGCAATGAACGACGGAGATCGTGAGAGCAGATCGGCCATCGGACGGTTGAGAGGAGATGACGCGTGGCACAAGAAGCCCAATCAGATTATTGCGAAGAAGAAAGTGAATTATGAGGGGTCAAATGGCCGAATTTGGAAAAACTCAAAACATGAAAGTTGTAGATCTCGATGAGATCTACAAGTTTTTGTCCAAAATGGAGATGAGGTCATTTGAAGACACAAAATATTTTTGAGGGTATTTTTAGGGCTAAAAACATCACAAATCTTAATTTTGCAATTTTTAGTGGTTTTTTATTTTATTCGAGACTTTGATAATTACAAGACTTTATATGGTTTTTACTGACACATATTTAAGCAAGGGGGTTAAAAATGGAGAATTAAGATGATGCAATCGGGTTTCATCACCCTATTACTCACCGAGAAGTAGCTAATTGCTTTTATGGAATCAATAGTCAATACGAAAATTCGGATTTGGGCTGTAGCCTTAAGTATTGTCTCTTGCTCACTCAGAAAAATAAATGAATACGAGGTTGGGGTTGATCTCTCGTAAAAATTCTTGATTTTACGAATTGATTTAGTCAGCTTTGTTTACTAGTCCTAATTTTATTGAGGTGGTCACTTGAAAAAATAGATGAGCACAAATACATGTCTACCGTCTAGTTCAAATTTTCTTTGATATTATGTGTCAAAACATGAGGGAGAAATCCAGGAAAATTCGATGCACATGAAACAATGATGTATGCTTATATAGAAGACTTACAGTGATTCCTCGCAATCTCCATGTGGGATGCAATACAAGAATTGAAAATTATTCTAGATGAATGCAATCTGACAAAAAACGCACCTAGCAGAAAGTTCTATTAGCCAGGAAGAAATGAGCTAAATGTTTGACTAAGTTGAACGATCTACTATGCGTCTTGATTAAAGTGCGCAGGTGGTCTTATGCTTTGCAAGCACAAATAATATATATAGAAGCTCCATTAGCCGTATGTACAGGTTTATCCTAAGTGCCACTCAAATCGGACCCCACCCTCGTCAGAGAGTGAAACATGCCACGACAAACCAGAGAAAAAAGTTCAAAGTCTTGTTACACATGCGAGAGTCTAAACGAACACCACTATAAATGAGCAATTAACTACAAAAATTAAAATTGCAGAAAAATAAATCCCAGACTCTACGCTCTCTTACGATTCAACACGATCTTAATTTTAATGCGGCCTTTCGAGCATTGGTAAAGATGCATCGATTTTTTGAGAAATCGCTTCGATTTTTTGAGAAATCGCTCCATGAATGCTGGGTACCTCGCATGAAAAATAAGAGAGACAATGTAAGAGAGTGACTCAAAAATACAAAATAAAAACAAAAAAATATGCTAAAAAATAAATGAAAAATGTACAATGCATGTTCGGAAGTCAGACTACCCGAATGTTTGGAAAACAGAGAACTAAGTTTTTAGACAAAATCAAGCCATTTGCCTCCCCGACAATGACACCATCTGACGAGACCGAGAATGCCCTACTTTAATTTGTGTGAATTAAGATTTAAAATATAATTTTTCATTGTAGTCAGGAATTCAAAATCGATCAAGAAATAACCACAAGAATTTAATTTAATTTTCAATCTACGTGGTTTTTGTTTATTTTACTTGGGCAAGTCCCAAGGTCGAACTCATGGAGGCAAAGGAATATCCTAGAATTAAGTCTATCAAAGTTCATGCACGGTTTTCGAGATGATATTTTTCATTTTAATGAAATTATAGGATGCAAAATTCAAATGTGGTCAATTTTAGGGACTAAAATGTGAAGATCAATCAAATGATATTTAAAAATTATGAAAATTGGCCGAGATGTCAACTATGAGGAAATGAATGCACTCAAATTGTTTTTGAACTTTTGGATGCAAGATATTTATTTTATGAATTTATGAATGCAAACAATGTAAATTTCAATATTTAGTTATAATAAATATTAAAATTATTTATATTCATGGGATAAAAGTATCCAAGAGCTATCACTAGGTGATTGATCTCAGAAAAATACTAAACCTTAAAATTATGAGATTTAATACCTTTTAAAAATTAAAGATTAAAATACGCAAAATGATTTTTACAGAGCAAAATATGCATGTAAATGCAGTTGTTTTTTGGCACGAAGTTAAACTCAATTAATTCTCTTATCCACGAGTCTTTGATATTTTTCATAGCAATGGTTATTTTAATATTAATTTTCAAGCACAAAATAGGCAAAATCTGTAATTTTCCACAATAATAATAAATAATAATTAACCACAGATCACAAAAATATCCAGCATATGCCACAATGTAAAGAATTAGTTGAAGAACATGACACTAATTTTTATATAATAAAATGATGCAATAAGATGTTCAAAATAAAAGTAGAACACATGAGTGTATATGCAATTACAATAAAAAAATTAAAATGCAGCACGAGGGTTAAAGTGTAAATACCTTTATCCCTAGGGGTATTTCTACAAAATGCCAAGGGGACACGTGCATCTCACGTGTCCCTTGGGCAGCGAGGGGCAATTGGTAATACGGGGTTCCTTAGGTGCCTTCCTGGAAATATTTCAGCGGTCACGTGTGTTGCACGTGACCCCTGGGCTGGGGATGCTCTAAGAAATATGTTGGACTACAAGGGCATCTCCGTAATTTTACCAAGCCTCACATGCGGAGCAGGTGATGTTCTTGGTTCGGTAGAGAGGGGCGGATGGAGTGCTGGAGTCGGAGAGCGTATCCGGCTTGTGTGGCAGAGGAGTGCACTAGACTCGCAAGGCGGAGCAACAGTGGAGGGAGCCTGAAGGCATGGACGGTGTTCCAATGGTGTGCGACCGAAGGCCTGGTAGCACTCACACTCGACGGTGAGTGGAGGAGTGGCTGGAGATGCGGAGATGCGTTGGTGAAGTGGTCGATGAAGGTGACTCCTGGCTCCGACCAGGAGGCGGCGATGAAGATGATGTCGCGTTGGGCGATATCGGGAAGTCGATGAAGCTTGTTGATGATGACTGGTGGATGCTGGAGACAAAGTTCTACAGTTGTGGTGAGGTGAAAAGATGGTGAACAACGGTGGTTGGTTGGAGAGTGGGCACTTGGAACTCCCAAGAGGCATTGGAAGAAGCACGAGGGTAGGTGGTCGATAAAGATGGATGGGGGTTGTCGTTGGCTCAATGGCTAACAAAGTTGTAGCAATGAACGGGGAACCATGCTGCAGCAAAGCCACTAAGCTTTGGATCTCACCGAGGATGGTGGAGGAGGCGGCTCTATCACCGCCATCGCCTCATCGAAAGTTGGGCTATTGGCGGATACTGGAGTCGAAGCACGGTGGGCTTCATTTTATAGGATGAGGAGTGCCGCTAATGGATCTCTAATAGATACGATTGAGAATCGTGGGTCGATTTGGATGAGGGACGATGTTTGATTGAGATTTGACGAGTGGATCGACTGGCGAGGTTCGCGTAAGAGGTCGAGATGGGAAGGTGCGACGATGGGTATTTTACGAGATTGAGGGAGATCTGGAGCGATCTGAGAAGAGTAGGTGGCGAGATGCATGGCATGGGGCTGATGGTGAAGATCGTGGAGGTGGGGTGGTCTCACTACTCCGAAAGGCAAGTAGGGTGGAGGAGGAAGAAAGAGTTGTAGTTGTCCAATAGGCCAAGATGGAACGACCAAGATGATGTCACATGCTTTATTATTTATTTAATTATTTATTTATTTATTATTTTTTATTATTTTTTTAATAAAAAGAATTGAAAACCTCCATAAATGGGTGACATGTGGCAGCTCCAGAAGCTGCCACGTGTTAGTCCCACAAAAATCGAAAAAATGAATACAAAGAAAATCTGGAATAATTAGAAAACGACCTCGGATTGAAAACCTTTCTTTACAAAAGTTGTTTTTCTCGATGAGATATATAACTTTTATGAAGAAGCCAAAATCAAAATCGATCATTTGCACAAAGTGATATTTATGGGGTATCCCATGTACACAGAATACCTTGATTTTTAGGTTTTCTATTTTGTTAATTATTAAACCATAAAAAATACAGAAAAAATATGATAAAATAGAATATAAATATTTGTACTTTACTCTTTTTTTGGTTTTTTATTAATTAAGAGAATAAATAAATAAATAAAACACGAAAAGTATAATTTTTGTACAAACAATTAGTGAAGACTCGGACTCAGTTAGTTTCTTTGATTTCTAGCTCAGTTTGGACTTGGATTTTTTATAATTTCAATAAAACCTTTATCAAATAAGATAAATTAAAAAGAAATAAAATAAAATGAGTTAATTATTTACATAAACTATTAGGTCCAAAACCGCTAAAATACGAAATGTACAAAAGAGGCCCATAATCCCAACTTTTACATATGAGCTCTGATTCACTTGAACTTGGTCTTATTTTTAAAATATTTGAATGTACATTAGTTCAAAAGTGAATAGTATCAAATCAGACATTGTATGAGGAAGATATCAATGTGTTAGTCCGGACATCCTAGAACCAGGGTTTCGGATTTTGGTCCACTTATTTACGTTAGTGATTTTTTTTGTATTTTTCATATATTGTTGTTAGTAATATGTACACAATGGATATGGCTTCTGGTCAAATGGGAATAGCATGATTTAGTTAAAAATAGGGAAAGTTAGGCTATTTTACAGGTCAAGTGGACTGGGATTTTGAGCTTCTTATTTTGTGCAATAATGAGTTATAGAATGTAATTCTTATTGAAACATGCGTGAATGTTAATTATGCAATATAAATGAAGAAATGCAAATAAATTCTAGGTATATGAGATTCATCAGAGATTGGTACTATAGAGACACACAAATCCTAGGTTCTTGTTATGTTGTCTATTTAATTGTCATTCCTCATTATTATGAGGAAACTTTCACATTGCAACCTCATACAATATGTGTCCAACTGCATGTACAATATCTTGATCATGGATCAAATCCATGATATTTTACAGGTTATTATTGAGAATAGTTTTAAATGGGATTAATGAGGATTGTCTGAAATAATATAACTTGCATAAATATATATATATATATATATTACTTTGATTTAGGAATTTTTTTATCAAATTTGTCTTACCTTATCAACAATGACAGTTCATTCCCATAATCACTATCAATGTAAGAGATATACTTACCATTATATATCAAGCAAGATTTGGATCTCCTTTCTTATCTGAAGGATATGGAGAAATCCTCAAGCGCATCACGAAAGCGTGATCGTCGTATCGAATACGACGGAGAACGACTAGTCGTACTAGTTGTTCGGTGCAGCGGAATTTAAAATTTATTATCCGATGAAACCACATGATCCGAGAACCATTCTCAAATCATTTCATCTATAACCACAGCAAGTATAATGCAATACCTCTTGAAGCGTGGTTGATCAAGTCTCTACGAAAAGTGACCTCCTGTCTAAAGTCCGATCGTCGGAGTAACGGCTTGCGAGCGCGGAGATGAGTCGTAGTGTCCTCGCAATCCAAGATGATCCAAGCACGGTTGCTCCTGATCTCGTCGCATGAGATCAAACGTCTTCTTCGTGAGTGAAGCACTCTAAGTAGATGAAGAACCGCAGAGCGTCGAAGCGGCAGCATGATGGCGCGGGCGTCGACGATTCTCTCCACCAAGGTGGACGGCCACCAAGAAGAGAGGGAGAGAGAGGGCTGTCGAGTATGAGAAAGAGAGAGAGAGAGAGAGAGAGAGAGAGAGAATTGTGTGCTACAATAGCATGTAAAGAGATAGCATGGTATGCCTCTCTATTTATAGGGTTTTGGGATCCATATATCTCAATCCATGGGACATATAAAATCAATGGATGAGATTGATTTATATCCATCCAATGGTCAAGATTGTTGTTGGTAAAAACCAACAATTTGTGATTTAATTTTGATTAAATATATTTGATAAATCAAATATATATTAATACCAAATTAAACCAACCAAATAAGCAGTGGAAAAACAAATGAGGTCCACCTTCCCCATTAGGGGAAGTGGACGGCCACCAATTCCATCAAGGAATTGGTGCCGCCACCTCCTTCCCATATGGGGAGGGCAATCTCATGGATTCCCATGAGATTGCACATCTCCTTGTTTTTCTCTCAACTTATTTTCCAATAATTATTTATTGATATTTTATTCACCAAAAATAATTCTCAATTATTTTGTGAATATTGCAATCTTGACATTGGAAAATTGTGAATCATATTCATAACCCAAAACTAAAGGTAATTTACATTTTCAATTAATTAAACAGTGTGTATCCAATACACATTAATAATTAATCTACTAATATAAATTATATTTAACTCTCTCTAATATATTATAAATCACATTTATAATATATTATGAATAATTGGATATTACTATCCACATTATTCTTATCCATAATAATCAAATCACATTTAATCACATTGGATAATTTCTCATACATCATGATAATTGAATTACATTTAATCATCAACTTCTCTTTGCTTAGATCTTATGGAATTCTTCTTAAACCATTTAAGAACAATGTTATTACTCCTCAGATACTTGGAGATAAGGACAGGGCGATTGTATTGTTCCACGTATAGTGACTTGGATATTGAGATCATATCTCAAATCCAGATCCCATGGACCTCTTATAAATGCTTGACTAAGTCAAGACCGTAAACCTAATTTTCTCATTGTATCTGAATCTCATTCAGATCAATGTCCAATATATGGACTAAGATTAGGTCACTTCTCTAATGAGAGGAGTCACTAAAATCCAGACCTGTTTCATCACTCCCTCGGAATAGAAGCGTCAGGGTTATACAATCGTTTATGATCAAATCACCCTTCAGGTATTCCCAATACCTGCACATCCTGCATACTGGAAGACTTATGATCATTATGAAGATATAGATCATTTTTACACTGTCATCTTCATAGTCGGATCATCAAGTTTCTCAATCTTGGTCCTTGGGATATGGTATAGATCATATGCTTTCACAAAGCATATATCTTACCTTCAAATTCATATCATGCTTCTAAAGCATGATGACCATGCATGGAATTTGGTCAATCCCAATACGTCATGAGTGAGCTCATGTCTCCCGGTTCACAAGTGAACCTGTATGATCCCTTTGAGAGATCATATTACTCATATGCCCTTACATGCACACCAGCTCGCCGGTATATAGACCTTGGTTAGGTCATCAACCTATTGGTCTGCCAAATGTACATACTCAGACATATAGCAATACATCTGTCTCTGGTCAGAGGATGTTTGCCTGTGATGTGACAGTATTCATCATAGATCTTTGGTTATCTCGATCTCGTTAAGTCAACTCATTGACTCAACTAATCTGATACCTCCGAATCAATATTCCCATGCAGAGGACCTGCATCAAGAGCTCGATCAGATATCAGTCTAATGAGATAGGATTGCCATCTCCCACTCAGACTGGAGATCACTACTTGTCAATCATTGATGATGTTTGATGAGTCCTTTATCTAACTCCTTAGATATTCATCCAAGCATCAGCCTCTATGATTCAATCAATGAATCAACGGCTGTATGATTATCAAGTTGGCCATGGTACATAACCCTAATTGTACAGAGGGACCCTATAGTGCATTCATTCATTCAATATCAGAAATGGACTGAAACATAATCAATAACTTTTATTGATAAATCATCAATTACAATAACAATTATTGCAGGAATGGTTCGCCTCAGGCTCACATTGCTAACAATCTCCCACTAGCCCTCAGAACCATTCAGGTACAATCCTTAAACCCATATTCATTACATGTTGGTCGAAAACCTTCTGTGTCAGAGGTTTGGTAAGAGGATCAGCAACGTTGTCGGCAGAGGCCACCTTGGTGATGATGATGTCACCACGTTTTTGAATCTCCCGAATGATGTGGTATTTCCTTTCTACGTGCTTGCTCTTCTGATGCCATCTGGGTTCCTTCGCCTGGGCAATGGCTCCCGTGTTATCACAGAGTAGCGGGATGGGAGTATTAGAGGAAACTACGCCAAGCTCCTGGACGAACTTGCGTAACCACACCGCCTCCTTTGCAGCATCCGATGCGGCAATGTATTCGGCTTCTGTTGTTGAATCTATTGTAGTGTCCTGCTTCTTGCTTCTCCATCTCACATCACCACCATTCAACAGGAACACAAACCCTGATGTCGACTTTCGATCATCAATATCCGATTGGAAGTCAGAATCTGTATATCCCAAGACTAGGAGATCTCCATCTCCGTAGACCAAGATGTAATCTTGTGTCCATCTTAGATATTTGAATATGTTCTTTACTGCATTCCAGTGTTGTTCTCCATAGCACGATTGGTAACGACTTACCACTCCCACTGCATGGTAGATATCTGGCCTAGTGCACATCATAGCATACATTAAGCTTCCTATTGCTGATGCATAAGGGCATCCAGCCATGGCTTTCTTTTCCTCAACAGTTTGAGGAGCCATCCCTTTAGATAGGTGGATACCATGTCTTAAGGGCAGGAATCCTTTCTTGGAACTATCCATACAGAATCGTTCAAGAATCTTCTTAATATATCCATGTTGTGACAATCCCAATATCCTCTTCTCTCGGTTTCTGAACAACTTCAGACCCAAGATATAAGAGGCCTCTCCAAGATCTTTCATCTCAAAGGTATGGGACAGCCAAATCTTCACACTGGTCATCATCCATGTATCATTCCCAATGATAAGGATGTCATCTACATAAAGCACGATGAACACAATGGTGCTCCCACTAAGCTTCTTGTATACACAAGGTTCATCAGGATTCTGCACAAAATCATAACTCTTTATGGTTTCGTCAAATCTGATGTTCCAACTACGAGAAGCTTGCTTGAGCCCATAGATGGATTTCTTCAGCTTGCATACTTTACCATCCTCAGTCATGAAGCCCTGGGGCTGCTCCATGTAGATATCCTCCTCGAGGTATCCATAGAGGAAAGTCGTCTTGACGTCCATCTGCCAGATGTCGTAGTCAAGATATGCATCTATAGCTAGTAATGCCCTGATGGGTTTAAGCATAGCCACAAGAGAGAATGTCTCATTGTAGTCGATGCCTTCTCTCTGTGTGTAGCCCTTGGCTACGAGCCGTGCTTTGAAAGTCTCTACTTTCCCATCAGGTCCCCTCTTTCTCTTGAAGATCCATTTGCACCCAATGGGTTTTACCCCTTTTGGTAGATCCTCGAGGGTCCATACCCCATTCTTATGCATGGAGTCAATTTCTGACTTCATTGCTAGCATCCATCTATCCATGTCATGATCCGCGAGTGCTTCATCAAATGAAGTAGGATCATTTTCAATTTAACTTGACATATGGAATCCATACCTTTCAGGTGGTGCAACCACCCTCGAACTCCTTCGAAGAGGTATGGGTGTTTCATCTTTATTTACTTCTTCAGTTTCTGGTCTAGGAAGCTCAGAATCCTCAGGGGATTCAATGAGTTCCTCTACTTCATTTTTATCTTGACCTTTAAGGAAATCATCCTCCAAAAATTTCACATCGCTGGAGACATAAACCTTTTGGGTCTCGGGGTCATAGAGCTGATATCCAATACCATCTCTAACATACCCAATGAAGTAACACTCACGAGTGCGAGATTCCGGCTTACTTGCATCCACGTTCTTTGCATGGACCAAGCAACCCCAAACCCTCAAGTGTGTAACACTAGGTTTGGTTCCATACCAGAGCTCATGAGGAGTCTTAGGTACAGATTTGCTAGGAATCTTATTCAGGATATATATTGCAGTCTCTACTGCATATCCCCAGAAACTAAGTGGCAAATGTGCTTTACTCATCATTGAACGGACCATATCCATGATGGTCTTGTTGCGTCTTTCAGGAACACCATTAAGTTGGGGAGTTCCAGGAGTAGTGAGATTGGAGATAATTCCATTCTCTTTGAGGTATTCCTTGAATTCATCAGAGAGGTACTTGCCACCTCGATCAGATCGAATTCGTTTAATCTTCCTATCGGTTTGGTTCTCAACCAAAGCCTTGAACTCTTTGAACTTTTCAAAGGTTTCAGATTTATGATGTAATAGGAAGACAAACCCGTATCGCGAATGGTCATCAATAAATGTCAAATAATATCGATATCCATTTCGAGTCGCGGTACTGAAGGGACCACATACATCGGTATGTATTAGGTCAATAATACCTTCGCATCTTGTAACCTTGTTACGGAAAGGCATCCTAGTCATTTTACCACGAATACAATGTTCACAGATAGGTAAAGATTGAACCTGTAGAAAATCTAAAGGTCCATCCTTTATCAATCTATTGATCCTATCAACAGATAAATGACCAAGCCTTTGATGCCAAATCATGTTTGAATGATTTCATTATTCCTGGATCTTTTAGGGTTTATTAGTGGTTGTAACATTCATGACATGTTCATTAATGCACAATTCATAGAGTCCTCCAGAAGTCAAAATACCATCTGCAATATATTTATCATAATGATTTATGACTAATTTATTACAGATAAGGAATGAATATCCACTTCTAACTAGCTTAGATACATATATTAAGTTCCTCCTGACATCAGGTACATAAAGACACTCTTTAAGTACTATGACTCTACCACTAGATAATGATAGCCGACAAGTCCCGACGACAACTTCTGCAACACTTGCATCAGATCCCATCTGGATGACTATCTCCCCTTCCTCAAGTTTTCTAGTTTCCTGAAACAAATGCAATAAATTGCATACATGAACAGAAGCACCAGAAATAACAACCCAACTTCCTTCTCGTCCTATGAGAAAGTTGGTTTCAATGATAAAAGTAGATTTCATACCTGCTGGGGCTTTACCTTTGTCGATCGACTTCAGGTAATCCGGGCAATTACGCCTCCAGTGCCCTGGCTTCTTGCAGTGGTGACAGACGTCGGTTTTCTTTGACGCCATTAAAGTGGATGCATTGGAAGAAGAGCCAACACTTTGTCCCTTCTTCTTTCTCTTCGGGGTCGGGCCCTTCCGAGAATCATGCTTCCGACCGCGTTTCCCTTTGACATGTGCAACCATTGCACTGCCAGTGGGACCATCCTTCTTCATCACGTCCTCTGCGGACTTTAATGCAGCAAGGAGAGCAGTACTTATCAATTCCAACTTATTCATGTGGAATGACACTACAAAGTTATTGAAAGATTTGGGCAACGACAGCAGAATGAAGTCAGCTTGCATGTCTGCATCCATCGTTGCTCCAAGAGTCTCCATCTCCGACAAGTACCCAAACATTTTGAGTACATGTTCACGGACCGAAGTCCCTTCCTGCATCTTGCAGCGAATGAGGTCTTTCATAACATTGTACTGCTGGGTGCGGTTAATGTCACCAAACATATCTTTTACGTTCTGCATGATCTCATGGCAAGTACTCATCTCCACATGTTGTTTATGAAGAACATTGGAGAGAGAACCCAAGATATAGCATCTAGCCAAGACATGATCCTCATCATACTTGTCATTGTATGCTTTATCTTCCTTAAATTTAGGGTTTTCAAGCTTGTTTTCAGAGAGCACATAGCTAATGCGCTCCGCCGAGAGTACAAGCTCCAAATTATGGATCCAATCCGAGTAATTTGGTCCGGTCAATTGGTTGACCTCCAGAAGCCTGCTCAGTGGGTTCATGGATTTCATTTTCTGAAATTGAGAATGCATTATATTAGAACATATAATCATATATTCAATTTAGTTTTATTTGATTAAGGCATTTTAAATCAAATTAGTCTTGTTATGTCAACTATGAAAGTTTATTCAATTATTCACTTTCAAAGTAGGAGATATACTTACCGATATATCTCAAGCAAGAACTGGGATCTCCTCTTTACCTTTGTCATATCCCAATAATATGAGAACTTATGACTCCAATAAAGAGAAGCGGGAACACATTCCGCCTTGCAAGTCCAACTTGCATTTTCCCAATTCGGTCTTTAATACCCAGGCCCACCACCCCTAAGGTGATGTTGACCCGTCATTAATTGAACCAACCGTCAACAGGAATACAACTCGTTATGCGCAATCCAATATCGCCCCATAATATGAGGACTCGATATTGGGGTCACTAAGCATACGTCCTTACTCTTTCGAGAAACGACGAGCCCGATCCAAATAGATCATATGCAGGAGCTGTCACTTCGGACAGGCGTCTCCTACACATAATATCTGGCGACGAAACTCTTCGCCTTGACGGGAGACCATGGATGTCACTTATGTGATCCTCCACCTCTTATTCAAATTCTAATTAATTAACATGAATCATATTCATATAATTAATTCTTCCAAGGGAATTATTAACTCTAATTATATTAGAGTATTTTAATCGGATATAATTAATTCAATCATATTAAATTAATTATCAATCCAATTCAATCAATCAAACTTGATTTTCTTACTTGAATATATATGTTTTAATTCTCAAAGTACTTATTAATTCGTATTTTAATAATTAGGAAAAATACATCTTAATCCCTCGGACATTATCCCGGCCCTACCGTTGTCATGCAGGGACTTCACTCAGGATTCCCGGGTTGTGAACTTTCGCTGAGAATGAATGCAAGAAAGGGCAGCATTATATTATAGGGGGGTAGACAAGCACAGTACCGACGGGAGTGGGACGGACCGCATACGTTGCAACCCGCTACCCCAACGATCCCCGACTAGACACCATATCCACCTCGGGAAATGATAATGCCAAATTGATTAATTTGTACTTGAGATGATCATCGGTTTTTCAACCGAAATTGTACCATATAGTAAAATCAAAACATTTTTGATTATAAGGAAATTTGCTAGACAAATTCCCAAATCCTATTCGAGCATCAAGTTTGAAGATTGTGGTTTTAATGATGATTTAGATCAAATCTAATCAATCAATTGGTTGGGGCCAAGTCAATTAGGCAAATATTCATGTTTCAATATTTCATAAATATTATTCTAGATTATTTCACAAAATTAACAATTAATTTCACTAATTGGCACTCACTTGGTTCTAGATTAGGAATGCAATTTCAATAATGACCCCTACTCACTAAAATTGACATATCTCAATCAATTTAAATCCAAATTAGACAAACTCAATTTTTAAAGATTGCTAACTTGATTTAGGACAGAAGCCAAGTGATGTTTCACGCATTTCGAGACAGATGATAACAGTAATTAACTCTTTAATCATGTTAAAATCTACTGTTCACACAACAGTGCATACATGTTCATTAAAACATCCATATCTTGAGCATATTATGCAAACTCAGATCCTATGGTTTCCTTGTGTAATGGGGAATAAAATCCAAGTATTAAATTCATGTTTAAACAATTTAAACAGTGCCGAATTTATTTACTAAACAGATATGTGAAATCAAATGCGATGAAAACTTTCGCGACCTAAACGAACCCAAGTCCTCCTCGATTTTTCGAATCAAATTTGAAACCGTCGACCTAAGGCTCTGATACCACTTGAAGGATATGGAGAAATCCTCAAGAGCATCACGGAAGCGTGATCGTCGTATCGAATACGACGGAGAACGACTAGTCGTACTAGTTGTTCGGTGCCGCGGAATTTAAAATTTTATTATCCGATGAAGCCACATGATCCGAGAACCATTCTCAAATCGTTTCATCTATAACCACAGCAAGTATAATTCAATACCTCTTGAAGCGTGGTTGATCAAGTCTCTATGAAAAGAGACCTCCTGTCTCAAGTCCGATCGTCGGAGTAACGGCTTGCGAGCGCGGAGATGAGTCGCGGTGTCCTCGCAATCCAAGATGATCCAAGCACGGTTGCTCCTGATCTCGTCGCACGAGATCAAACGTCTCCTTCGTGAGTGAAGCACTCTAAGTAGACGAAGAACCGCAGAGCGTCGAAGCGGCAGCACGATGGCGCGGGCGTCGACGATTCTCTCCACCAAGGTGGACGACCACCAAGAAGAGAGGGAGAGAGAGGGTTGTCGAGTATGAGAAAGAGTGAGAGAGAGAGAGAATTGTGTGCTACAATAGCATGTAAAGAGAGAGCATGGTATGCCTCTCTTTTTATAGGGTTTTGGGATCCATGGATCTCAATCCATGGGACATATAAAATCAATGGATGAGATTGATTTATATCCATCCAATGGTCAAGATTGTTGTTGGTAAAAACCAACAATTTGTGATTTAATTTTGATTAAATATATTTGATAAATCAAATATATATTAATAACAAATTAAACCAACCAAATAAGGAGTGGAAAAACAAATGAGATCCACCTTCCCCATGAGGGGAAGTGGACGGCCACCAATTCCATCAAGGAATTGGTGCCGCCACCTCCTTCCCATATGGGGAGGGCAATCTCATGGATTCCCATGAGATTGCACATCTCCTTGTTTTTCTCTCAACTTATTTTCCAATAATTTTTTATTGATATTTTATTCACCAAAAATAATTATCAATTATTTTGGGAATATTGCAATCTTGACATTGGAAAATTGTGAATCATATTCACAACCCAAAACTAAAGGTAATTTACATTTTCAATTAATTAAACAATGTGTATCCAATACACATTAATAATTAATCTACTAATATAAATTATATTTAACTCTCTCTAATATATTATAAATCACATTTATAATATATTATGAATAATTGGATATTACTATCCACATTATTCTTATCCATAATAATGAAATCACATTTAATCACATTGGATAATTTCTCATACATCATGATAGTTAAATTACATTTAATCATCAACTTCTCTTTGCTTAGGTATTATGGAATTATTCTTAAACCATTTAAGAACAATGTTATTACTCCTCATATACTTGGAGATAAGGACAGGGCAATTGTATTCTTCCATGTATAGTGACTTGGATATTGAGATCATATCTCAAATCCAAATCCCATGGACCTCTCATAGATGCTTGACTAAGTCAAGACCGTAAACCTAATTTTCTCATTGTATCTGAATCTCATTCAGATCAATGTCCAATATATGGAATAAGATTAGGTCACTTCTCTAATGAGAGGAGTCACTAAAATCCAGACATGTTTCATCACTCCCTCGGAATGGAAGCGTCATGGTTATACAATCGTTTATGATCAAATCACCCTTCAGGTATTCCCAATACCTGCACATCCTGCATACTGGAAGACTTATGATCATTATGAAGATATAGATCATTTTTACACTATCATCTTCATAGTCTGATCATCAAGTTTCTCAATCTTGGTCCTTGGGATATGGTATAGATGATATGCTTTCACAAAGCATATATTTTACCTTCAAATTCATATCATGCTTCTAAAGCATGATGACCATGCATGGAATTTGGTCAATCCCAATACCTCATGAGTGAGCTCATGTCTCTCGGTTCACAAGTGAACCTGTATGATCCCTTTGAGAGATCATATTACTCATATGCCCTTACATGCACACCAGCTCGCCGGTATACAGACCTTTGTTAGGTCATCAACCTATTGGTCTGCCAAATGTACATACTCAGACATATAGCAATACATCTGTCTCTGGTCAGAGGATGTTTGCCTATGATGTGACAGTATTCATCATAGGTCTTTGGTTATCTCGATCTCATTAAGTCAACTCATTGACTCAACTAATCTGATACCTCCGAATCAATATTCCCATGCAGAGGACCTGCATCAAGAGGTCGATCAGATATCAGTCTAATGAGTTAGGATTGCCATCTCCCACTCAGACTGGAGATCACTACTTGTCAATCATTGATGATGTTTGATGAGTCTTCTATCTAGCTCCTTAGATATTCATCCAAGCATCATCCTCTATGATTCAATCAATGAATCAACAGCTGTATGATTATCAAGTTGGCCATGGTACATAACCCTAATTGTACAGAGGGACCTTATAGTGCATTCATTCATTCAATATCAGAAAGGGAGTGAAACAAAATCAATAACTTTTATTGATAAATCATCAATTACAATAACAATTATTGCAGGAATGGTTCGCCTCGGGCTCACATAGCTAACATTATCTTTGTCACATCCCAAAAATATGAGAACTTGTAACTCGAAAAAAAAGCAGGAACACATTCTACCTTGCATGTCCAACTGGTATTCCCAAATAGATCTTTAACATCCATACCCACCACCCCTAAGGTGGTGTTGACCCCTCGCTAATTTAATCAATCGTCAACAGGATTAGAACTCATTTTGCACAATCCAATATCACCCCAATAATATTAGGAGCTGATATTGGGGTCACTATGCATACTGTCTTACTCATTTAAGAAGCAAAGAGCCCGATCTAGATGCACTTGTGTGCAGGAGCCGACACTTCGGACATGCGTCTCCTACATGCAATCCCTAGCGATGGAACCCCTTACCTTGACGGGAGACCATGGATGTCACTTATGTGATCCTCCCTATCATGTTCAAATTCTAATTAATTGTTGTGAATAACATTCAAATAATCAATTCTTCCATGGGAAATTACAACTCTATTCATAATAGAGTTTTTTTAATTTTAATTAGATCTGATTAGTTTAATCATATTAACTCTATTATAAATCCAATTAATCAACCAACAAACTTGATTGTTACTTGAAGGATGGCATTATAAAAAATACATAATATTTGATATGGAATAATTATAAAAATACATCATGATCCCTTCAAGAATTATCCTTTCCTTACCCATTGGCATGGTCTGTATCAACGGGAGTGGGACATACCGCTCACGGAGAAACCTGCTACCCCCAACGCTCCCCGACACAGTGATGAACGTCAAATTCGCCTCTTTAATTATCGGTAATTGTCGTGGTATAGGAGGCAAATTTCGGTCGATCAAAATACCACAATCTTTGAATGTTGTGGAATATTTTTACTTGGCAAGTGTACCAAGGTCGATCACAGGTAAAGGAGATTTTTAGTTGCACAGTTTTAAATTAATTTTAGTAATTAATTTAATGCTAAGTTAGTTTCTGTGAAGGGAATAATGTGAAAATGAAATGATATAAATGCTAAGATAAAAATGCAATGCAAATGGATGAATCATAGACAACAAAACTCAAGATCTGTGATTTTTGTTTATTTCAATCCTTAAATAAATACGATTAATTAATCCTTAATGAATTGATTACAGATCCACAAAAGGGAGTTCAAGAAGTATATATCAAGTGCCTGGTTGTAGGCTAAAGATCAAGAATCAAATCCTGTGATGAATTTCAGTCAATATCCAAATATTTCTTTGAAAATAGATCTCCAGATTCCATGCACAGTTTCTCCTAAAAATTAATCATCAAATATTATGGAGAGAATTAATCAAGCCTCCTCTATGAATCCCCTGCAATTAGATTATATTTTTCTCAAAAATTGAGGACAAGATTCTGTCAAATAAAGCATGCATATATCGTTAGGCACTTCGAATATAATGATCACTAAAGCTCCTCTGATATGTTCACAAAATATATAGAATTAAAGAACACAGGATAAACATAAACTATGTAATTTTTTTGGATAAAATATGAGAGTTAGGATAAAAGCAATTTCCAAGGACTATATTATAAGAAAAATGTGAGTGTATAACAACAAAGTCCTCAGGAGGGCTTATCTGTAGTAATCAACAACTAGAGGGTTCTAGGCTTAAAAATCCCAACATCGATCCTTGCTTGCAGTTATAGAAAAGATGGAAGGTACGCTTGTACATTTTCCCAGTCACGTGAACTATACTCTTGATCTTGACGGTGGAGAGTTACCCCATTTTGATGAATCATGTGTAACTGATTGGGGGGGTCAGAAAATTCTCAGGTTAGATATTCGCTCAGGTTTGGCTCGCTAAAAGTTCGATTCGGAAATAAACAAACCGAACCTGAACACAAGTTTGGGTTCGATTAAATAAACGAACCGAACCTAAAAATCATAGGTTTGCTCAGATTCGATTCGTTAAAAGCTCAATAAACATACACATATACATATTTACAAATCATTATCGGTAGAAGTGGAACTTATTTTGAGATAAGTGGATTTTGTTTAAGGATAAGTGACATTTGTCTAGAGATAACTGAATATTTACATGATAAATAGGTTTCAAAAACTATCAAAAAATAAATAGTCACATTGTGGTTACAACATCAATCATCTATATGTCTAGTACTTTTCTCTTCTTTATCTTCGAATCAACGGAACAAGTATAAACATTACTTGTCGAATATCCCCACGTTATTCTTACTCCTTATCCCCATCTGAACATATATAATAATATATTATAATTATATTTTTTTCAAAGAGATGAATCCTTATTAATCTAATTTTTTTTAAAGATGAAGATGAGTTAGATAAAGAAAAAAACTAAATGAATATTTATTCTAATTGCAGACACATATATATTTCCATTTCTCTTCTCTTCACTCCCTCTTATTAGAGAATTCTTAAGTTCGATATTCGCTTAGGTTCGATTCGTTTAAAAAGAGGTTCGATTCGGACTCGGTTCGAAAATAAACGAACCGAACCTAAACACAAGTTTAGGCTCGCTTAAATAAACGGACCGAACCTAAAAAATATAGGTTTGCTCAAGTTCTGTCCGTTTACACCCCTATAACTGATGCAGTAGACACGGCTCCTTCGTGCAACGCTGTGCACATCTTGGGTATGTTGAAGTCAGATGTTTCAGGCAGCAATGCTACACGGGATGTGCTAAAAATCTTTTTCTCTTGCAGGGTCTAGAGATATGCAATACTCCAACAAAAGACAGTCAAAACAAATGAGGTGAATTATCACCAGATCATATCAATACAAATCCATTCAAACATATCTTAGAGCAACTTTGAACGCTCCCACCGTCGAATGTGCAAAAGACAAATAAGATAACCAATTGAGATTATATTTGTGTTTAGTTCACCTATTCAATACAAAACTTTGTCCCTTTTTTTATTATTTCAAAATCCAATAACAATAAACTTCCCCTTGAAAGATATTGGTATTGATGATCACTGGAACTGCATCAAATTATAACAATTGAACCACAGTTTTAGGTGTCTGGATTTGTTTATATTATTGCTAACGGATTTCTGCAGCAGAGCAATATGTGATTGAATCAAAAATGGAAAAGAATGAGGGGAGCACTTTCCTTGGCATCCTAATTCGAATAAGAAAGAGCTGGTCGATTATCCTAAAACTCTGCAATCTGTCTCAAAGATAACCCATCCAGGTTTATCTGGATATGGGTTCACGGATATACGTGGAGAAGATGGTGCTCACAGCACCATCAGTCATCAGAATCAGAGATCAGAAGTGGATCTCCTTCATGATTCGAGGGAATCTGGAGCAGGAGCTCTGACTGTGGAACTAGTCGGAGATGAGGGGAGGTCTGGTATAGGTAGAAAGAACACGGAAAGATGTGAAGATGAGGGTGAAATCGTTGGCAGGGTTGGGTTTCGAATCATGCATAGAAGAAGGAGACTTGGGTACGGACAAGAATGTAGCAGAGAAAACAGAAACTTGGGGCAGAGTGATGATGAAATTGCCAAGGAAGGAGAATGACAAAATGGGTAAGAAAATGTTTACCTGGAGCGATAGCCGGAGTTGGACGGAGGTCTAGAGACCTGGGCCTGATCTTCACCTCGACAGATGGCTAGACCGAAGGCTCAGCAGTAGCAGGGAGCGGCTGCTACGGTGTCTGCACAGCCGCCGGATCTCGCCTGTGATGGAATAGGTCGTCGTCGCACTCGATAATCTCCTCGAGCTGTCACCTAGAGGACTTCGAGGTCGGTGGCCCTCCTTCTTCGTAGAATGGCGGATGGTTGAAATGGCTGGGTGGAGGGCTTTTATAGGACCGATGGTGGCGTTACTTCATCACGGCAGTTACGAGGGGAAGTGGAGGAGGTAGAAAGGCTGGGCGAGCGGTGGCCGCGGTGAAGGGGAAGATGGGGTAACGGCTGGAGGTAGGGGAAGGGAAGGGGGTGGCACATGCCGTGCACGTGCACGCAGAAGGGGAAGGCGGCACGTGCTTGGCACGTGCGAGAGGAGAGATGGGGGCTGCAGGTGGGGGGCCACGTGGCACGCCTAGGGGCCGCCACGTGGTGCCCAAAAAAATTTTAAAATTAAAGAGGGGAAAAAATAAGAGCGAACCTCAGATCGAAAAATTTCCTTCACAAAGGTTGTTCGCCTCGACGAGATCTACAACTTTCATGAAGGGTCTGGGAGCAAACGAGGTCATCTGTGAGAAGTGGTATTTTTGGTGGTTCTCCATGTGTATAAAAAACCGATTTTTTGGGATTTTGTATTTTTTGGTGGTTTTAGAGAGGATAAAAATTATAGAAAAATACGATGAAATACAAGAGAATTAGTTACACACTAAACTGATTTTTTTGTATTTTTAATAAATATAAAAATGGGAAAATAAAATAAAAGTAAGAAACACACAAATTTTGTACAGATTGAGAACGGATGCTTGGACTTAGTTAGTTTCTTTGATTTCAGTTTTGATCTGGATTTGGATTTTTGCGTCGTTAATAAAACTTTCATCAAAGAACACAAATGAATAAGAAATAAAATTAAAAGGTTAATTATGTATATAAAAACTTAAGTCAAAAATTGTAAAAAGTCAAACTGTGCAAAAGAGGCCCAAAACCCAACTTTCACATATGAGCTCCGAATTTTACGAAATTGGTCTTGTTTTGAAGGTATTTGAAAATGAAGTACTTTGAAAGTGAGTAGACCAAAATCGGACACTGTATGTAGGATATATGCCTATTTTAGTCTATCAGATGTGAAATTAGACTTTGGGATTATTTGACACTTATTTGAGCTAGTAATTTTTTTGTATTTTTTAATTCATGAAGTTAGTAATATCTACACAATGAAGGTGGTTTTGGGTCAATCGGAGTTAGGATGAATTATTTACAAATGTGAGAAGTTAGCGGCTTTTTGGGCTAATTTATACTTGGGATTTTTAATCCAATTATGCATGATGAAATGCAAATATTATTTACACATGTATGAATGCTAATGATGCTTTGTTAATGATTAATTGCAAGTAAATGAAGGAGAACAGAGCCTAAATGACCAATTTTAGCTTGATGAATACGAGATTCATCATACAGTATCCGCCTCATGTCAAGATAATGCCAACTGATCACTTTGTACTTGAAATGATAATAAGTCTTTCAATCGAAGTTATACCATATAATAATAATAAACTGATTAGCCTTATTAGGAGATTTGCAAAAAAAATCCCCAATCCTATTCATGCATCAATGTTTGTTGGAAGGTTCTTGTAACCAATTGTGATTTAGGTCATATCTAATCAACTTTTGGTCAGGGTCAATGCCATTCAAGGAAATAATCATCATCTTACAATACTTCACAAATATTCATCAATAATTATCTCAGAAAATTAACCATTAATTTCCATTAATTAAATTGAATGACAATCACAAGGTTCATGATCAAGTATGTAATTTGCAGTAATGGCCCATACTTACTTAAATTAGCATATCTCAACCAATTTAAATCCAAATCAAGCAAAATAAATTTCGATATTTTGAAAATTTGATTTAAATCAGAATATGAATGTTGTTAATGCATTTTTAAACATTTTTAAAAACTGTAAATAATTCTTTAATTGTGCCATGGTTCACTATCCTCGAAATAGTGGATACATGTTCATTAAAATGGTCATAACTTGAGCAATCAGATTCTAAATCACATAAAATCAAATCCCATTGTTTCCTTATTTAATGGGAATCACTATCGAAGTTGATTATCACGTGTTTAAGCAGTTTTAAAAAGTGCGAAAAAATGTACTAAACATGGTTGCATGAATGAAATGCGATTAAACATCACACAACCAAAAAAAAGCCCAAATCATCTTAGATTTATGGATCATATCCAAAACCTCTAACCTAAAGCTCCGATATCAATTGAAGGATATGAGAAAATCCTTAAGCATATAACAAAAACATGAGGATTTTATCATATGCAATCATGAGAGAATACACGTACTAGTCGCTCGAGGCAGTGGAGTTTAAAAAATTTTCAACGATGATGAAACCACAAGACCCGAGAACACTTCTCGGATCATTTCATCTAGACCACAAAAACATATTAGGTTCATCTCTTGAAGCACGATTTCTATTGAGTGTCTAAATGAAGAGACATCCTATCTCAAGTTTGGTCCAATGGAGGAGATGCTTGCGAGCATGTTGATGAGACATGTGCTCCGCACAATCAATGTCGATGATCGAAGCGTTGAATCTCCTGATCTCGTCACACAATGGGAGAGAGAGAGAAAGACTTGGCGTGTAGAGAGAGATGGAGAGAGAATTATTTTGATGTAACTTAAAGAGCAAGGGGTGTCTCTTCTTATATAGTATTTAGGGATCCATGGATCTCGATCCATGGACAACTCAAAGTCAATAGATGAGCTTGATTTGTGTTTCTTTCAGTGGTCATGATCTTGTTGTAAAAACACAACAACACTCAATTTAATTTAATTTAATATAATATATTGAATAATCGATATAAAGTAATATCAAATTAAATCAATTAACCTTGAAGATAATTGGGAAGAAGATTAGCCACATCTATAAAAAGGGAGGGATGACCACCCATTCCTTTTAGGACATGGTAGCCGTCTACCACCTTTGAATGAATGGTGGCAATCTTTTTTCAATTCCTGAGATTACATTATCTCTTGAAAATCTCCAATACTATCTTCGTAAAAATAGCTCTCTATTATCTTATGAATATTGCAATCGTGCCATTGGAAATTTTTGAATTACATTCACAACCCAAAATTACATGTAAATTATATTTTTCAAATAATTATTTAATGTATATCCAATTCACATCAATAATTAATCAACAAATATAAATCACAATAGGCTCTCTCTCTCTCTTATATATTATAAATCACATTTACAATATATATGATTAATATGTATGGTACTATCGATATTATTCATATCCATGATAATTATATCACATTTAATCATCTAGGATCTTTATTCTAATGTGCCCAATTAATATGAATCACATTCACAATATTCACATACGTGATGATTAAATCACATTTAATTATTTTGAATAACTTTGCTTATAATATGAATCAAATTCATATTATTCATGATAATTAAACCACACTTAATTATCAATTTTCTCAATGCTCATATACATAATCTACAGTGAAATTATCCTTGAGCTATTTCAAGGATAATATGCTTTCTTTACGAATACTTAGAGATAAGGACAGAGCGATTGTATTATTCTACATATAATGACTTGGATATTTAAATCACATGTCAAATCTAGATCTTGTGGACCTCTCATAGATGCATGATTAAATCAAGATCACAATTCTAATCTTGTCATTGCATATGAATCACTTTCAAATCTATGTCCAACATTTTGACCAAGATCAAATCACTTCTCTACTGAGAGGAGTCACTAATCTAGACATGTTTAATCACTCCCTAAAAATGGAAGTGTCGTGATTATATAATCGTTTATGATCACATCACCCTCGAGTATTCCTAATACATATACATCCTACATACTGGAAGACCTATAACAACCCTGATGTTTTAGATCTATTTAGATTGTCTCTTTCATAGTTTTATCATTTGGTTTCTCATTTGATCATTGGGAGATGGTATCGATCATATACTTTTCCAAAACATATATCATATCCAGGTGCTGATCATATACATTCCAAAGTATATATCAAACCTATAAATTCAGTCAAGCTTCCAAAGCGAGATAACTGTGCATGGCATATTATTCATCCCAATATCTCATGCGTGAGATCATGTCTTCTGGTTCAGTAAATGGTCTTGTATGATCCATTTGAGAGATCGTATTACTCATATGCCCTTGCTTGCATACCATCACGCTAGTGTATAGACCTTGATTACGACATCAACTTATTGGTTTGGAAAATGTACATACTTATACACATAGTATCACACTTTTCTTTGGTCAGAGGATGTGTGCCAATATTGTGACAGCATACGACACAGTTATTTAGTTATCTCGATCTTACTAAGTCAACTCTTTGACCTAATTTATATAACCTTTGAAACTATATTCCTGTGCAGAGGACCTACATCAAGAGGTCGATCAAATATCAGCTTCTAGAGAAAGGATTGGCATCTTTATCTCAGGCTAGAGATCCTCTCGTAATAATCATTTGATGGTGCCTGATGAGTCCTCAATCTAACTATTTAGATATTCATCCGAGAACCATCCTCTATGATTCAACAATTAAATCAATAGTTGTACGATTATTACAATGGTCATGGTATATAACACTAATTTTACTAAGGACCTATTATGCAAATTAATTATTCTTCATTTAAGATCAAGGAATGATATTTGCAATAACATTTATTTCATAATGGCTCATTGTGGGCTCGCATGTCCAACAATACTGGCATCCAATCTTGGAGGGTTGATGAATAACACAAGTAGAGGTGTCAAACGTCCGATCTTGGAGGGCTTGTTGTGTTCGACAAATCAAAAATGGCAAGTATTTTATCGACGACTCTCTTGGCTCTCTACACTGAACTCAAGTGTATCAATCACCAATCAAATCAATAAGCAATTAATCAAAGTGAGATGAAATTTATTATAACTTACAAATAACATGTATAGAACACGAGTGTAAAGGTCGAACCACAACGGAGTAACGAGAATATATATATATATATATTGATAATCAAAGAAAAAGTCAATAAATGTGTTTTTATGTTTATATAGAATTTTCTAAATTTTGTGGGTTTTATTGTTTTATATTATTATGGATTTTTTATTTTTTATTTATTTTTTATTTTTATATTTTCATATTTTTAATTTCTTTTCTTTTTAATGTGTACTAAGTAGATCTATATAAGTAGTTACTGTATAGACTATAAATATATATTTCCATGGATAGATGCTAATAGTTTTATGTTTACTTTATTCCTATTAGTACCCTATTGTATGCCCTAATCGATATTTAGATGAATTGGTCCCTCTACTCTGCCTTGAGAGGCCATCTCAAAGTCTGAATTATATTCGGATTCCTGATCGGGTGAAGGATTTACATTGGGAAATAATACTCGATCGATTCTGAAAAAAGAAGTAAGTTTGAGATGAGAATTTGTCTCGAACAAAGGATTTACTGGTGAAAGGAAGGCAGTGGAAGGGAGAAGACCGAGACAAGATTCTTCTTGATCTCCAATGTGGGTGAAGATGGGGGATTCCACAGATAAACTCTCAAGATCTGTGCTTTCTTCTTGGAGATAACCTCGTATTATTAAAGATGCCAATATTCTAGCTTTAATGTAGGTTTTCGCAAAATCTTAAAAAGACCATCCAATATATAGCAAAAGAAAAATGATAAGAAGGAATGACCACAGGGAAGAACAAGCGGATGAGTGACGATATAAAAAGAAGACTCAAAGCGAGCGGCTCAAAAGGAAATGAAAATGGATGAAAAGAAAAATGGCACAAGTATATGGGATTGATCATTGAATCCTAACTAGATCCAAACAAACACCAAACAAAATTGGATTCACCAACTCAATACATGTGAAGCTGTAAGAGTTCGATAATTTTTGTATTCTCAATTTTATTGTTGTTTCATGCAATCTTGTAACACATCCTTATCAACTAACCCAATAGGAAAGTGAGTACTGTCAGAAAATTATTCACGGACCCAAAATTACCCTTGTTAATCTTGAGAAATTAATGTTTGATTTTGTTTGCCATAGTCAGGCAAATTATGATTGATAAAAAAACCACTTCTTAATTATTGTGTTAGTTAATAGAAGCGGTCAACTTTTGTTTAATTGGGAAGTCCGGTCAAACTCAAGGAGGCAACTATCTCCTTAGGTCTCGAGGTTAGGTTTTCAAATATATATATATATATATATATATTAATGCAAATAATAAATGAGATGCAATTATGGAAAATTTAAGGGGCTAAATTATAAATTTCAATCTAATGAAGTCCAAAACTCCTCAAAATTTTCAACTGTGTAGGAATTTTATATTAAGTTACTATATTTTTTGGAATTTTTAGATGCAAAGTGAATATTTTATGAATGTATGAATGAAAATAGTGTGATTTTTTATTAATTAATTACAATAAATATTAAATTTACTTATTTTTAGGAAATAAAATTATCTAAGATATATCACTAAGGAATATATCTCAGAAAAATCCAAAACCTAAAAAATATGAATTTAATACTTATTAAAATTTAATTAATGAAATACACAAAATAATTTATTTAAAGAAAAATATATTAATTAATTCTATTACGATGACATTTTGGCATTTTTTTGGAACTATGGATAATTATCTATGAATTTCAGAACACAAATTGGGTAAAATATGCAAATTTTAATAAGAATAATTATTTTAATTAGCCACATAGAATAAAAATATCACAAGAATGCCAACATGTAGAGAATTAATTATAGAACAAAATGTTATTTTGAATAATAAAAATGCATGCAAAAAAAGGTTCAAAATTACAGATAAATAGAGGGGTCTATTTGCAAAATACAATGACTGAAATAACATGCAGTAGAGGGATTGGAATTACAATTACCTATCCCGAGAGGGGGTTTCATACAAATTTCCAATGCTCATGCCCTCTAGAAGGAAGGGACCACTACGTGAATATGGATGAACTTGGAGGGCCTGCATGCAATTGCCCTCTTCAGCATGTGTATATCACGGGGAGGGGGTCTTTTGAGCAAATGGTGGAACCATGTGGGTATGTGATGGCCTTGAATTCCATGCCTTTGATGAAGGGGCATAGCACTAGGTTCTACTAGCAGCTGACAGTGGTTGGGGATGGGCACATGCGAAGGTGGTCGTCTGGTTGTGAAGGGCGATGCGGGTCGATCTGCAAGCATGCGACAGAACTGGTCAGGAGGGGGGGTGCTGCAGATTGAGATGATGTGTGGAGGCAGGAGGAGCTTTTCGTGATTGATGGAGACACACATCACGACACCCGATGATGAAGGAGCAGCACTAGAGGAGCATCGGGGTCAAAGGTCATCTCGTGGCGGAGTGTGTTGTTGTGGTGGAGTGAAGACAGAGGAGGAGGAGGAGGGAGCACCTAGCGAAGGGGGAAGTGGTTCGGAGATGCTAAGTCTACGGACTTGTGGTGAAGATGGTGATGGTTGACCATGCGAACTTGGAGAGGGTGGTTCCTCACATGCAGACAGAGGCAAGAGTAATTGGCGACGATGGTGGAGGAAGATGATGCGTTGTTAAGTGGTTGAGGGTGAATAGGAGGGGGGTAGAGATGTGAGCGATTGGTAGAAAAGATGATGAGTAAAGAGATAGAGGGGAGAAGATTGTGGTATTCGTTTGGAAGGGAGGGCAGAGGTGTCACTCCTGCTTGGTCTTCGTTTTGATCTTGAGCCGAAGATTGGAGAAGCTGCGATGATCATGCCTAGATGGGGTTGTGGACACGATGACACGACCACTTTCACCAGTCGTGCCTTGAGCTGCATCCTGGGTACGGAGGATGTTCTAGAAAATTGGTGTGAGAGGATTTTATTGGAGAGGAGGGATGATGGAGACCGATGGGAGCGAGATAAGGTGAGGGATGATAGGAGGATGTGGAGGCAGTGCGTGAGATAAGGGAGCCAGAGGTTGCGCAGTTGAATAAGGGTTTGACCAAGAGGGAGAAGAGATAGAGGGAGGACCTCAAGTCCCATTCACTTGTGGTTTTTTATTTTTATTTAATTAAATGAAAAAATTTTTAAAATAAAATAAATAAAAATAAATACAAAAATTGAGTGACACATGGCAGCTCCAGGAGTGGCCACTTGTCAACTCTAGTAAAATCAAGAATAAAAAGAAAAGAAAGATCCAATTGAAATAACAAACTACGTCAGAAAAGTTTTCTTCGCGAACGTTGCTCGTCTCAATGAAATCTACAACTTTCATGAAGGCATCAAGATCAAAAGATGTTATCTGTGCAAAATGATATTGTTGGGGTAACTATGTACATTGAATACCTATGTTTTGAAGATTTTGTAATTTTTTAAGATTTTTAATTAATAAAAAATCGAGAAAAAATACCATAAAATAAAGAACTTGTATTTACACATTCCATTCCTAGGGAATGATGAAATGGGTCTGGATTTTAGTGACTCGTCTCAGTAGAGAAGTAATCTGATCTTAGTCCAAATGTTGAACATTGATCTGAATGTGATTCAGATGCAATGAGAAGATTAGATTTGCGGTCTTGATATAGTCAAGCATCTATGGGAGGCCCGCGATCTGGATTTGACATATCATCTCAATATCCAAGTCACTATACGTGGAATAATACAATCACACTGTCCTTATCTCCAAGTATTCGCAGAGAAAGCGCATTATCCTTGAAAGAGTTCAGGATAATTTCGTTGTTGATATATATACCCAAGCATTGAGAAAATGAATAATTAAATGTGATTTAATTATTATGAATAATATGAATTTGATTCATATTATAAGGAGATTTATCTTAGATAATAAAATGTGATTTAATTATCAAAGATGTTAATAATGTGAATGTGATTCATATTATTTGGGCACATGAGAATAGAGATCCAAGATAATTAAATGTGACTTAATTATCATGAATATGAATAATGTGGATATCAATAACCATATTAGTCATATATATTATAAATGTGATTTATAATATATGAGAGAGAGCTATTTGTAATTTACATTTGTTAATTAAATGTTAATGTGAATTCGATTCACATTGTACATTGAATTGAAAATGTAATTTATATTTTATTTTTGGTTGTGAATATGATTCACAATTTTTTCAATGGCAAGATTGCATGTCTACAAAATAATTGTGAATTATTTTGTAGAATAATTTACAACAAAAGTTGTTGCATAATCTTGGATATTACAATAAAGAGATGAGAGCCACCTTACATATATATGGAGTGGACGTCCATCACTCCTATTAGGAATGTGTGGTCGTCCCCTCCTTCCAACATGGAAGGAGGAACTCTCTCTCCTATGATCTCCAAGAGATCTTGATTTAATTTAGTGATTGAATTATATTGATTTATCAATATATATTTAATCTAAATTAAATTAACTGTTGTTGGTTTTTACCAACACAAATCTTGGCCATTAAAAGAAACACAATCAATGAGAGCCATTGGATTTATGTTGTCCCATGGATTGAGATCCATGGATCCCAAAATATTATAAAAGGAGAGGCACCCCTTTGCTCTTCTTGACACATAAGAGAACATAAGTCTCTCTCTCTCTCTTTCTCTCTACACGTCAGCCCTCTCTCTCCCTCTCATGGTCGTCCACCATGGATGCCCTAGAGAGGTTCTCCATAGCCGCATCGTCGTCGTTATGCTGCCCGATTGTTTGCTCATGGATCTCCGTCTCCTTTGGTGTGCCTCACTCATGAAGAAGGCGTCGGATCTCGTGTGTCAAGATCAGGAGATCCACCGCTTAGATCATCAACATGGATTGCGAGAAACACGCGGTTCATCCCCGCACTCGCAAGCGTCTCCTCTGTCGGATCGGACTTGAGACAGGAGGTCTCTTCATTTAGAGACTCGATCGCAACCACTCTTCAAGAGGTAATCCTAATTACTTGTTTGTAGTTTAGACAAAACGATCCGAGAAGTGTTCTTGGATCATGTGGTTTCGTCGCATGAAAAATGTTTAATTTCCGTTGCATAGAACAACTAGTCCGACTAGTCGTTCTTCGTTGTATTCGATATGACGCTCACGCTTCCATGATGCGCTTGAGGATCTAACCATATACTTTAAGTGGTATCAGAGCCTTAGGTCGAAGGTTTTGGATACGATCCTCTAACCGAGGACGACTTGGGTTCATTAGGGCTTGCGAAAGTTTTCTTGCATTTCATTTTCGCATCTCTGTTTTGAGATTATTTTCGGCACTGTTTAAATTGTTTAAAAACGAAAATAATAATTGAATTTTATTCCCCATTAAATAAGAAAACCGTAGTATCTGAGTTTACGTGATTTCGATTCCGTATGCTCAAGTTATGCTCATTTTAGTGAACATCTATCCACTGTTTCGGGGACTGCGGATCATGACGTAATTAAGATGTTAATTGCGGATTTGAAATGCCTTGAAATGCGTGAAAATCTTAAGTTCTGTTGTAAATCAAATTAGCAAACTTTACAAACTTATTTTGCTTAATTTAGATTTAAATTGATTTAGATATGGTATTTTTAGTAAGTGAGGGTCACTGTTGGAAATACTTTCCTAATCAAGAACCTAGTGATTGTCATTTAATCAATTAGTGAAATTAAATTGTTTAATATCCTGAAATAATTGTGTATAAATATTTGTGAAATATTTGATGATAATTATTTCCTTAAATGGCATTGCCTTGACCAATAATTGATTAGATGTGATCTAGATCACTAATTGGTTACATGATCTACATTCCAACAACATGTTGCTCGAATAGGATTTGGGATTTGTTTAGCAAATCTCATTAAAATATTAATCAAAATTGTTTTGACTATTATTATATGGTATAATTTCGGTTGAAGAACCGATGATCATCTCGAGTACAAAGTGATCTATTTTGCATTATCCTTTCCCGTGGTGGATATGGTGTCTAGTCGGAGAGCATTGGTAGCGGGGTGCAACGTATGCGGTCCGTCCCACTCTCGTCGATACTGGCCATAACAGCGGGTAGGGTTAGTATAATGCTTAAGAAATCATGATGTATTTCTAATTATTAAAATTCGAAATAATACGTATTTGAGATAATACCATAATTCAAGTAACAATAAAATGTTTGTTGGATATTAATTGGATCATTAATTTAATATGATTAGATTAATTGGAATCCAATTAAAGTTAAAACACTCTATTATGAATAGAGACGTTATTTCCCTTGGAATAATTAATCATAATGAATATGATTCATAATAATTAATTAGAATTTGAATATGATATAGAGGATCACATAAGTGACATCCATGGTCTCCCGTCAAGGCGACGGGTTCCGTCGCCAGGGATTGTACGTGGGAGACGCCTGTCCGAAGTGACAGCTCCTGTATGCAAGCGCATCTGGATCGGGCTCTTTGCTTTGCTAAAGAGTAAGGCCGTATACGTAGTGACCCCAATATCGGATCCTTATATTATTGGGGCGATATTGGATTGCGTATAGCGAGTACTATTCCTGCTGACGGTTGGTTCAATTAATGACGGGTCAACATTGCCTTAGGGTTGGTGGGCCCGGGTGTTAAAGACCGAATTGAGAGATGCAAGTTGGACTTGCAAGGCGGAATGTGTTCCTGCTTCTTTTTATCCGAGTTGTAGGTTCTCATATTATTGGGATGCAATAAAGATAAGGAAGGAGATCCCAGATCTTGCTTGAGATATAATAGTAAGTATATCTCTTACATTGAAAGTGATTAAGGGAATGAACTTTCAGTGTTGACAAGGCAAGACAACATTTATATAAAAATTCCTAAATCAAAGTAAAATATGTATATATATATATGTACACTTATGCAAATTTCGTATTTCAGATAATCCTTCATTAAACCCACTCAATATTATACTCAATGATAACCAATAGAATATCATGGATTGGGCTCATGAAACATATATTGTGCTTGCAGTTGGACACATAATGTATGTGGTTGCAATGTGCAAGTTTCCTCATAATATTGAGGAATGACAATTAAGCAGATAATAGGACTACAACCCTAGGGTTTGTATGTCTCAATAGTCTTGATCTCATCGGATGTACTTTGGAAGTGGCATGTCGATGATAATCGCAATTGTCAATTAATCCTTATAAAATCTAAGAAGATGCTCTGGCATGCAAAAGTGCTCTTGACATTTAATTATGAATGGCGTGGTTCTCTGCATCGTGCAGAATGGTGGCTCTATAAGAGATGATGTATTCAAAATGTTTGAATACCTACCTGAACCAATGTTTTAAGAGTCTAGATGGATGTAGACATGATGAGTGTCATTATTCTACTTTCTATGCTCTAGTCATTCATGAAGCTTCATAGTATTCATATTGTATGAATTTAATGAAGCTTGTATAAATGTCGAAATGCTCTTACATTGAATTCTTTTTTTTGAATTTAACGTAAGAGTTCCTTAGTCTTAAGCAATGGTTGTTTATAGATAAAGGGAGCACAGTGGAAGCATGGGTCAGACCCAAGATGAGAAGGATAGTCAAAGAGTTGACCATACTTCTATGACTTCCATATGACATCGAAAGAGTTGGATGAATGGCAATACTGCAATAAGTTGATGTGTTGATAGTATGACTATCAAGTTTGTCTAGAATCCTTAGAGAAGGACTCGGATAGAGAATCAGAATAATCTACATAAATCATTGATATTGACTTGCTTATTGAATAAGATAAAGTCTTGTAATTGTATCTCAATCTTCTACAACACTTGCAATGGGTTGCATATGTTTTAGAAGACTAGAAAATTTGATCTTAAGACTTATAGTCATCCACATAGATATTGATGCAATTGTTGCAACAATCTCTATTGGATTGAAAGGCTTCATAATTTCAGTGGGAGAACCTTTAGTCTTAGAGAATGTCTCTATGACCTACATATTAGAATACACTCATTATTTAATCCGGACTCCACTAAATTAGAAAATTGATGAATGGTTCATTAACATTTCTAAATACTGAAATTAAACCTTAAGATCAATAGGAGGATGAAGATCATTTGACAATGATCTAGCATCAAGCCTTGGACATTTGTTTATTGATTTTATCAATAAACTAGTAAGAAATGAAACTTTAGAACGTATAAAATTTCAAAACTTACATACCTATGAATATTGTATTCGAAGTAAAATGTCCAATACACCATTCTTAGAGAAAGGTGTAAGACGTCAAGGTATTCAATATCTCATACATAATGATGTATGCGGATCATCTATATCATAGTAAACATTATGGATATGTGATATCTATTGATGATTATGTATGATATGAGATTTCTTCCCTTCACCTAAAGAAACCTTTGAAATGTTCAAAGATTTCATTATTTTGGTTTACAACCAAAGTTTGAAGGAAGATAAAATGAATTTGATCTAATCTAGGTAGATTGTACCTGTTAGATGAATTCAAAGGATACCTTATGGAGATATGAATATCATTTCTATCTCAATCCTCCTAACACACCTTAACTCAATAGAGTTATAGGGAGATACAGTTGGATCATGTGTGACATGATTTGATCAATGATGAATTTTTAGCATAATTTCCTCTTAGTATCCAGGTATATATGTAGTAGAGACTACATTATATAGTTTCCATCAAGGAAGCTAGAATTGAGCACTAGAGAGTGTTGCTTCATTAGGATAATAAAGGATGGTATTGGATACCTACTTTATGACCTTGAGATTCTTAAAATATCTTATCTCTGAGAATGTGATTCTTAGAGGTTGAGACTCTTGAGAATCAAGATGAAAATGAAGTGTAGGAACTCATTTTATCTTGAGAAGATAATGAGGCCCCTGAAATTGGAAACTAAAAGGACAATTAAAGATGAAACACTAATACCTCTTCAAATGAGTTTGAGCATGGGCTCCATGTGTCAATTAAGTCTGACAATGATCGTATTTCATGTGATGAAGCTTCTGAAGATCATGACATGGAAAGATGGATGTTAGCAATAAAGTCTAATGTAGACTTCATGTACAAGTGTTGTATATGGACCCTCAAAGATCTACCTATATGGGTAAGACCTGTAAAGGTGTAAATGGATCTTCAAGAGAAAGGGAACCTTATGAGAAGGTAGAGACCTTCAAAGCACGGTTCGTAGTCATGAGCTACACACCGGAAGAGAAGATATTGCTTGCGATGAGACTTGCTCTTCGGTAACCATGCTTAAAACCATCAGAATATTGCTAACCTTAGCTACACAACTTGACTATTGCATCTTCAAGATGTAAGTCAATATTGCATTCCTCTATGAATACCTCTCTGAGGATATTCACATGAAGTAGCCCCAAGGCTTCATGGTTAAGGAAAGCAAGGTTTGCAAGGTAGGGAATCCATCTATGGACTCAAATACGCTTCTTGAAGTTGGACCATAAGATTTGATGAAATTAAAAATGTTATGATTTCAGATGGAATCTTGATGAGTCGTGCGAAGCTTAGTGGGAGTGCCTTTGCGTTCATCGTGCTAAATGTAGATGATATCCTAATCATTTAAAATGATATAAAGATAATATAATAAGTTTTTTATTATCTGGTTGTTCCATAACTTGAGATATGATTTCAAAGACACCTCTTAGATCTTAATTCTGAAGTTGTTCAGAAGCAAAGAGAAGAGGGTATTGGGACTGTCACAATAGTAGTACACCTTGAACATAATCCATTTTCTGGAAAATTCCAAGAAAGGCTTCCATCCCTTAAGATATGGTACTGACCTATCTAAAGGGATAGCACCTCAAAGAGTTGAGGAAATGAATGCTAGAACTACTTGCACTTGTGCATTAGTTACGAGAAGCTGAGTGCATGCTAGATTTGTACAAAAGTCAGATATCTGCCTTGCAGTGGGAATAGTAAAGTGTTGCTAATCCTACTATGAAGAGAAAACACTTCATTACAGTAATAACAAAATCTTCATAGATGACAAGATTTTTGAGATAGTGATCTCAAAGTCTTATCTTCAAAATTTAAGACTTTATAGATAGAGATCTAAAATGTCTTAACTGTGGATACCTTAAGAGATAGTGATCTCCAGGAATAAGGGTATTCTTATAAGGATTATGGAAATACTGGTTATGATTATTGTTAAGCTGTAGTGTCAAGGACACTGTAACTAACAAGATTGAGTATTGGTTGCATAAGATGCAACATTCGCATTAGATGCGAGCATTGTTTCTGGGGATATGCAAGTGTCGTAAAAGGACTTGGTGTAGTTTCGCGAGAACAGAGTGACTGATCATCTTACCTAGCTATTTTTCTTAATAGCCTATGATTGTCACATGAGTACGGATTTAAATGATTAGCCCATTAAAGGCTCTTTGGGCTAGTGGGAGATTATTGGACATGCGAGCCCACGACGAGCCATTATGAAATAAATGTTATCGCGAATATCATTCCCTGATCTTTAATGAAGAATGGATAATTTGCATAATAGGTCCCTTAGTACAATTAGGGTTATGTACCATGGCCATCTTGATGATCTACAGATGTTGATTCAACTGTTGAATCATAGAGGTTGGTGCTTGGATGAATATCTAAAGAGTTAGACTGAGGACTCATCAAGCACCGTCAAATGATCGTTAAGAGACGATCTCCAGCCTGAGTAGGAGATGGCAATCCTTATCTCTAAAGGCTGATATCTGACCGACCTCTTGATGCAGGTCCTCTACATAGGAATAGAGATTCGGAGGAGTCAGATTAGATAGGTCAAGAGTTGACTTAACGAGATCGAGATAACCAAAGTCCTATATAGTATATTGTCACGATACATGCATGCGTCCTCTGACCAGAGACAGATGTGTTACTATATGTTTGAGTATGTACATTTGGCAGACCAATAGGTTGATGACCTAACCATGGTCTATACACTGGCGCGTTGGTGTGCATATAAGGGCATATGAGTAATACGATCTCTCAAAGGGATCATACAGGTTCAGTTACTGAACCAGAAGACATGAGCTCACTCATGAGATATTGGGAAGAATCAAATTCCGTGCACACGATCGTCTCGCTTTGGAAGCTTGACTGAATATGTAGGTGTGATATATACTTTTGGAAAGTATATGATCAAGACCTATGTATGATATGTGCTTTTGGAAAGTATATGATCGATACCGACTCCCAATGATCGAATGAGAAACTTACTGATAAAACCATGAAGTAGATAGCTTAAAGTTGATCCAATACTTCTGGTTTATTCTGAGTCTTCCAATATGCAGGATGTATAGGTATTGGGAATACCAAAGGGTGATGTGATCATAAACGATTGTATAACCATGACGCTTCCATTCCTAGGGAGTGATGAAACGGGTTTGGATTTTAGTGACTCCTCTCAGTAGAGAAGTAATCTGATTTTAGTCCAAATGTTGGACATTGATGCGAATCTCATTCAGATGCAATGAGAAGATTAGATTTGCGGTCTTGATTTAATCAAGCATCTATGGGAGGCCCGCGATCTGGATTTGAGATATGATCTCAATATCTAAGTCACTATACGTGGAACAATACAATCACCATGTCCTTATCTCCAAGTATTTGCGGAGAAAGTGCATTATCCTTGAAAGAGTTCAGGACAATGAAATTGTTGATATATGTATCTAAGCATTGATAAAATGGATAATTAAATTTGATTTAATTATCATGAATAATATGAATTTGATTCATATTATAAGAAGATTTATCTTAGATAATTAAATGTGATTTAATTATCAAAGATGTGAACAATATGAATGTGATTCATATTATTTGGGCACATGAGAATAGAGATCCAAGATAATTAAATGTGATTTAATTATCATGGATATGAATAATATGGATATCAATATCCATATTAGTCATATATATTACAAATGTGATTTATAATATATGAGAGAGAGCTATTTGTAATTTACATTTGTTAATTAAATGCTAATGTGAATTGGATTCACATTGTACATTGAATTGAAAATGTAATTTATATTTTATTTTGGGTTGTGAATATGATTCACAATTTTTTCAATGGTAAGATTGCAATTTCTACAAAATAATTGTGAATTATTTTGTAGAATAATTTGCAACAAAAGTTGTTGCATAATCTTGGAGATTACAATAAATAGATGAGAGCCACCTTCCATATATATGGAGTGGATGGTCACTACTCCTATTAGGAATATGTGGCCGTCCCCTCCTTCCAACATGAAAGGACGCACTCTCTCTCCTATGATCTCTAAGAGATATTGATTTAATTTGGTGATTGAATTATATTGATTTATCAATATATATTTAATCTAAATTAAATTAATTGTTGTTGGTTTTTACCAACACAAATCGTGGCCATTAAAAGAAACACAATCAATGAGAGCCATTGGATTAGTGTTGTCCCATGGATTGAGATCCATGGATCCCAAAATATTATAAAAGGAGAGGCACCCCTTTGCTCTTCTTGACACATAAGAGAACATAAGTCTCCCTCTCTCTCTTTCTCTCTACACGTCAGCCCTCTCTCTCCCTCTCATGGCCGTCCACCATGGATGCCCTAGAGAGGTTCTCCATCGCCGCATCGTCGTCGTTATGCTGCCTGATTGTTTGCTCATGAATCTCTGTCTCCTTCAGTGCACCTCGCTCGTGAAGAAGGCGTCGGATCTCGTGTGTAGATATCAGGAGATCCACCACTTGGATCATCAACATGGATTGCAAGAGACACGCGGTTCATCCCCGCACTCGCAAGCATCTCCTCCGTTGGATCGTACTTGAGACAGGAGGTCTCTTTGTTTAGAGACTCGATCACAACCATGCTTCAAGAGGTAATCCTATTACTTGTTTGTGGTTTACACAAAACGATCCGAGAAGTGTTCTTGTATCTTGTGGTTTAGTCGCATGAAAAAATTTTAATTTCCGTTGCATAAACAACTAGTCCGATTGGTCGTTCTTCGTCGTATTCGAATACGACGCTCACGCTTCCGTAATGCGCTTGAGGATCTAACCATATCCTTCAGACGACTCTCGAGTTCATTGCCATCCCTTCGAAGATGGACCGAACAGACTTGGCATCCCAATTTAAATAGTTGCCACCACATGCAGCAATCACCAGCCGCTGGACATTCAGTTGGAGTCCTCTAAAATAAATTTGATATAGCACCTTCAATGGTATCTCATGATGTGGACATCTCCAGGTAAGAACCTTGAACCAATCCCACATCTCCTGGAAATCGACAACTAAGTCAAGTTGGAGATCTGACTCCTCATCATGTTCGTCCATACAAGAGGGAAAATTTACATAGGAACATGGACTTCAAGTCAGGCCACGCAGAAATATCTCTCACCAAATGATTGAGCCAATAAAGTTATTATCTGCTAAGGCGAAGGGGAAATCTTTGAGGCAAATAGTCTCCTATGTAACTCCAGGGTAATTCATTGTACCACATATCATCTCGAATTGTTGTAAAAAGGGAAACGACTCCTCTGTGACATTCTTGTAAAACATGAGAAGTAGGAGATGAATGATGGATGCAACTCATATGTCCCCTGATTCAGTGGTAACTGATTCTAGTGATGTAGAGTTTTGGAACCAGGGCCATACTCATATCTGAGTGTTGCAGGAACCACGGTAGGCGGTGGTGGGTTCCCATCTCCTGCTATGAGCGCGCCGATCTCGGCTCGTAGCTCATTATGAACTCTGAACTGATATCGTATCTGAATACTCATCTGTTATAAAGTATCGAGAATCCTATTTGTAATATCTACGGCTGGATATGGTCTTCCATCATCGCGTGGTTCCTCAACTGGTCGCTCCTTTAATGGTCCCTTCCCGCGAGCCATCTGCTTCAAATTTTATAGGAAGGAAAACTTTTCGTAAGAACATTGAGAAAAATCAGCAGGAGAAAGAGAGGATGAATTGAGGCAAGGGTCTACCTCAAGTGACGGGCTGGGAGGTAAGGGAGTATGGATCTGACTCTCCTCGAGATAAGATGGGACCAACTCGGGAAGAAGGTCGTCTCGAGTCTGTGAAGATGTACGACAGACGATGAAAGATTGCGAGATAACGGAGTTTGAGTGAAATAGCCATCGATTCATCATCTTCAATGTGAAGAGGATTATTAGAAGAGTGTGATGTAAAATAAAGAGAATGGGAGAAGGCATATAAGACATGACAATGTATGCCTCACAAGCAAATACAAAGAAAAACCCGTATTTACCAACACAACTCGATGATGACCGGAACAGTTTGGTCTTTTATCTTGTCGGTTTTAGGGTTACTTTGTCATACAAGTATTTTCACAAATTATCGTGAGATGATGGGTGCCTAGAATTTCCCCGCAATACCGTTATGAGCCCTAACAGAAAACCACTTTTTCTCAGCCAGTATGGGAGTAACTACGGATTGTTTCTGGCTACCCGTGTTACTTGAGGATGGAGACTTATGCAGTGTCCTCTAAACCCCCCCAATATGCTAAGTAAACACGGACCATTTCAAGATACCGGAGCATACCCACTAAGGAACAGTGATCAGGTGTATGGACTAAGTAGTATCTTGAGGGAAACTCGGACTTTGGTTCTAGCCTTAAGTGTCGTCCCTCACTCGCAATCATATGGAAATGTACATGCATTTGAAGTGCGGGGATTACTCTCCCAAAGAAAATGATTCTTACGTTTCTTTTAGGTCGGGTATTTAAATCATTCGTGATTTTATTTTTAGTTTTCTATTTTTTTGGATTTTTTCAAAGCAACATCTAACATTTTTTCCTTTTTTTATTAATCCTATATAAGCAAGAACCTAAATCGTGAGTCCTATAACTAACTATGAAGGTGCAAGCAAAGAGAAGAATTTAAAAATGGAAAACACCTAAACAAGCACCTAGCCTCGAGAAAAGATGTGGAAAATCGTCGATGCGAGAAAACCACGGTGGGTGCCCTACTCCCCTGAGTGCACAACACTCGGTGTAGCAGACCTCAAGAAAAATGGGCGGGGTGGTACAAGTCGGGATGCCCTTACAGGGTCCCTTCAAAATGCAGAAAAATGGGCAAGTGCCCATAGTTTTTCTTACAAAAATAATACAAGAAAAGGAAAAAGCCTAACTATTTCTATCCTTTGCAGACGACCTGCAAGGGAAAGGGTCGGTCTATACACTTTCAACTATTTCAACTTCTGAGGAAGACAACTGAACCTGCAGGCCCTACTAAAATTAGTTAGAGAAAAATAAACACTCAAATAAATCATAAATAAAAGTCAAAAAGATTGAGAAAAAGCCATAAATAAAAAATCAAAAGAAAATTGAAAAAAAAACTCGAAAGCTAAAAAACCAAGAACATCGGAAAATTTCGAAATTAGGTAAAAAAACAGAGGTAGAAATAACACCTCCCTGACAACAACGTCATTTTAATAGCTCAAAAATTAGACCCGTGATTATTTTATATAGAGAGTTGTTGATGTAGAAATAACCGTGAAATCAGATTCGGTTTATCGAACAAAAATCAAAGAAATAGGAGAGAGAGAGAGAGAGAGAGATAATGAGGATAAGCGGCTTATGTCTCTCCTATTTCATCTGCACTATATTTTTTATCTAGGTAAGTGTGCCTGGGTCGAACTCGAGGAGGCATAATATTTAAACGTCAGTTTTTTAAGAGAGAAAGCAATCTCGCAAGCTTCACTATATTCTTGATTTTACAACAAATTCAAGAAAAGACTCGAAACTAACTCGATTTTACAAATAATCAAATCGAAGAAACGAAGCAATGAAAAGCAGCAAAAAATACTTATAACGTAGACGGGGTAGTTGATAACTGCCCTACAATTTCAAAGAAGAATACAACAAAATAAGGGTCTAAAATACCCCTACAAGCTAGGGGCACAAGTACAAAGAAAAGTTACTTGTCATGATACAAAATGGTCCACGATATGGATTACAATGCAAGGAAAATAAGTTTTATTACATTTAAGTCCCTGCATAGGGACCTACATGCTATTCTTGATAGCTTCTTGAGCTGGAGGAAAATCCGATTCTTCTCCTCGGTTTAGTATGCAATCATCCCACCGGTTAAGATTTGACGACTATGATTAGAAGTCGAGGCTTTATCTGAGCCATCGGCTTGAGATACATGTCAGAAGCCAGTAAGGCCTGGGTGTTCTTCGCTTCTTCCGCTCGGCTAGTAATGGCTATCTCTTTTCCAATTAATCCACTTGATATATTCAAGGATTTTCGCATGTGTACCCCTGGATCTCTTTAGGCTATTTAGAAATATATTGCAACTTTATTTAAATTGCATTTAAGCCCTTGGAACTACATGTAATTTTATAACAATATATTTTTTCCTATTTACATTTTAAAAAACATAAAAATTATGAAAATGTTTTAAAAAATACGAAAATTCCTTCGTGTTTATTAATGCTTATTTGATTTTATGAACTTTATTTTTGTAAAATATTACCAAAAAACTCCTAGGTAGGTGAAAACACCTGGAGAGTACTCAAAAAATGAAAACTAAAATTAAAACAAGTGGACTGCTTAATTAACTTTGACATTAATTAAAATTCGTAATAGACATCATCGTTTAGAGTTAACAAATCTCACATTATTATCAAGTACATCCCAGACAGAGCGAGGAAGGACCCTTAATGAATAGAGCCAAAAAATCAATCTGTGGTTTCCTCAATTATCACTTGGGACCGACAAAGTGTTGGTGCTTCTATCATACATAAGCAAGTAGGGCCTTGTCAATGATGATGTTCTCGCCTTGTGTAGAACATAAAACTTGGTCTATAGTATTGACAATAGGCCATGCCCTCACTGGTATGCTTGTCTCATCGTCTTGCATCTTAGTACCTCATTTTTGAGGGAAATAGTGGCTTTATCTATCTGTTTCCTCTCTTCCTCTTTGGATGATTAGCTCTTCAATCCCATTATAGAGGATCTCAAAAAGTACAGATCATAAGATGTAATGGAAGTGAAAAAGTACGGGATAGTTGATGAATTTGTGATTCATCAAACTAAATAACTTGAATAACTGGCCTGTGAGACAAACCCCTACCCAACTACGCAACCTCCGGCCCCATATCTCACGTGCCTCCTCTGCATCCGTCGTTCGTCCCTTGCCTTATACCTCTCCCACCAGCCACCATTATCCCACCTCTCCTATAAACGTTTCTTACCTCCCATCATCCAGGAACATCCACCATATCCATAAGCAACTCAAGGCATGTTTGGTGGCAGTGACTGCATAGTCGTGGCCACGACCCCATCTAGGCGTGATCATTGTAGCTTCTCCAATCTCTACCGCCAGATCGAAATGAAGAGCTAGGAGGAGTGGCACCTCAATCCTCCATTCCAACAACCTTCTCCCCTATTTCTCTTTACTTTGTTTTCCCCTATATCTTATGTTTCCAATGGCTCACATCACTACCCCATCCTTTCCACCCTCCACCGCTCAACACCGCATAATCTTTCTCCTCCATCATCGTCGATCAGTCATGCCTCTATCCGCATGTGAGAACCACCCCCTCCAAGTTCTCGTGGTCAACCATCGCCATCATCACCACGAGTCTGCAGGCTTAGCACCTCCAGACCACATCCCCCATCGCTAGGTGCTCCCTCCTCCTCCTTCTCCTTCACTCCGCCATGCTTCCAAGAGATGACCTTCGGCCCAAACTATCCTCTAGTGCAACTCTGTCATCTCCTGGTGTCATGATGTGTGTTGCCATTAATCACCAAAACCTCCTACCACTACACTTCATCTCCATCTGTTGCACCCCCCTCCTTACCAGGTATACCGTGCACTTGGAGATCGGCCCGCATAGTCCTTCGCAGCCAGACAACCACCTCCACCTCTGCACGTCCCTAGCCACTGTCAGCCGCCATCAGAACTTGGTGCTATTCCCCTTCATCGTAGGTATGAACTTCAAGGCCATCACGTACTCCCCACAGTTCCACCATTTGCAAAGAAGCCCGCCCACGTGATTTGCATGCGTAGAAGGGGACAAGTGCATACATGCCCTCCAAGTTCATGCATATTCACGTAGAGGTCCAAGCTTTCCACTTGGCACGTGCGATGCACTTGCCCTTTTTGAAATTTCGCAAAAAACCCCCTCAGGGATAGGTAATTATAATTCTAGTCCTTCTACTACATTTTTTATTCATTGTATTTTATAAATAGACCCCTCTATTTATTTATGATTTTTAGTATTTTTACCTGCATTTTTATTATTTAAAGATAGTGTTTTGTTCTACAATTAATTATCTACATGTTGGCATGCTTGTGACATTTTTATTCTCTATGCTTATTTAATAATAATTGTTCTCATGAAAAATTGCATATGTTACCCAATTTGTGTTCTGAAATTCATAGATAATTAACCATAGTTCCAAAAATTACCACAAAATCACGGCTACTAGAATTATTAATATTTATAATATGCCAAAAAGGATTACATTAGCACGCATATTTTTCTTTATATAAATCATTTTTTATATATAACTAATTAAATTTTATTAGGTATTAAATTCAACTTTTTTACAGTTTAGGATTTCCTGAGATATATTACTTAGTGATATATCTTAGATAATTTTATTTCCTGAAAATAAGTAAATTTAATATTTATTATAATTAATTATTGAAAAATAACACTATTTGCATTCATAAATTCATAAAATATTTATTTAAATATAAAAATTCCAAAAACATAACAATAGTTTGTCTTGCATTCCTGCATATTCTCACCAAGATTAAGGATTTTTTGAACTTCATTGGATTGAAATTAGCAATTTAGCCTATGAACTTTACCATAATTGCATCTCGTTTTTATCTGAATTTAAAAATATGTATATGCTTCTTTGAAAACCTAATCTCGAGATTGACTAAAAAACCTATGGAGATAGTACCCTCCCTGAGTTCGATCTCGGACTTCCCAAGTAAAAAAGGTTGATCGTTCATATTAATTGACACAATAATTAAGAAGTGTTTTTTGTTCAAACCTATTTTTCCCTATTGAAAAATGAAATTAAAAATTAATTTCGCAAGATAAAAAAGGGTAACTTAGGGTCTGTTAAATGGCATCATTATTGGTGGTGTACAGTATTGGTTGATTTTACAAAATGAAAGTTTTAGGTTTTTCATACACGGATAGTCTAAACCCTGGTGTTCTTGTATTTAGTTATCTATTTATTTCTCCATTTTTAGAATTTTTTATTATTCATTTTTGTATATTTTCTATGAATATCTTTCTAATATTTGTTTTTTTTTACTTTCTGTGTGAGGTACTCGGTGGACTTGGAGGGGTTTTCTTAGAAACCGACGCAACTATAAGCAACCGGACGCACAAAAATCTATTTTTAGAGAGAGAGTGTGTGTGTTGTTTATTTAATTAAATTAATCATTTCCAGCAGTTCCCGATTTGGTTGTCATGTGCAGAAAGAGATTGGACTTTTTTGCGGTGTGTCGGACTAGTTTCACTAACTGGTGATGGGAGGCCCGACTTGATTGGTTCATAGTTCTAGGACTACACAGACGTCTATTAGAGAAATTAAAATTCTTGATTGTACTCATAGAATTTAGGACCACACTGCACTTAATTAGACGCACTATATCGAGTTTCATTTATCCAAATTAAATTATTCTGTCACTTGTTAATAGAAATTCGTGTTCTAGGTGTGTTTCCACATTCAATCATTAGATTTGTTTTTCTATTAAAATTTAAATTATGTTTAGCATATTGCACGAGGATTGCGAGGAAGCACTGTAAGTATCTCTGACTTAGCATTCATCATTGTATTCCTGTTGCACGGCTTTTTCGTTTCTCCCTCGATTTTCATTCACATAGGAATAAAGGAAATTGGAATCCCCGTGCAAACGTGTATTGACAATTTAAAGAGATAACCAAACTAAAAAAGGGACCGCTAATATTATTTACTAATTAAAATTAGATAAAATTGAATCATTATTTTTGGGAGAGCAACCGCATCATTGTTTGATTTACTGCAAGTGAGAGAGGGACGAACACTAGGATAGAGCCAAGCTAGGATTTTCAGATTACCTGTTGATTCTACAAAAATGATTAGCCACTTCAAGTGAGGATCTACGGGTAGACGGTAAACGATCCGGAATTCCCTAGTAGAAAGGGAGTTTTAGAAGATACCATGTAAGGCTCCGTCCTCATGAAACGTGTAATAGTATTCATACGGTCCGTACTTACTCCCATATTGGATCAAAGTGGGTACAACTAGTCGTAAGAGTCAGGATATTCATTTGGGAAATACATGCACTGATGAATCCACGATTCATCGCCTTTCTTCTTTTATTTTAGCTTCATTTTCTTAGTCAAACACTTGTAAAAACCCACTAATTTCATAATTTTACCATTTTGCATGCATTTGTTAAAATTGCATTTTTAACACTTTTTTGTACATATATAAAAGAATAAAGAAGAAAAGAAAAAGAAAAGAAAAATAAAGTATGTATTTATGCAATAAATGCAAACTGACCCTAACCTCGAGAGAAGGTCAAGACTTGACCTGGTCGACCAGGATAAAGTAGGGGGAGATAGGATCTTCTGTCAAAAATCCAAAAATAATTTGTACATAAATTCCCTGTATATTTGTATAAAACTTGTACCATTTTATTTGTACATAATTTGACATCAAAGTAATTATTTTGTAAATAACAATGTGTTGTAAATAATAAAAATAATTGCCAGGAAAAATAATGTATATACTACAAATAATCATACCCAGAAAAAGCAGCAATGCGATCATTGAAATACCAATTCCGGCTCCATACGAACTCAAATTGAACCAAACTTAATTCCATTGTACTCTAAATTAAATTATCTTTCAAATGGTTGTGATTTCATTATTTTTAGAGTTACGGTTCAAAAGTAGGTTTTCTGGGGTATTTTGTGCAGTTTTCCCATATACTTGTTGTATATATTTTATTCATATATAGAATGTATATATTTGTAAATATTATTTTCATTAAAAATAAAAATAAAAAATATATAAATCATAAAATTAAAAAAATGTGTTGTAAGAATTATTTCCTCATTTGTACATATGTATATTGTATTATATGTACATAATATGTGTATACAACGAACATCCTTTTATAAAAATCACCAAAAAATAAAATATGTCTCATTAATTTATTCATTTTATTTAATTACGAAATTCATATTTAACTATTTGATTTATTTGATTTCTTTGAATTAATTAATTTAATAACTTTCCTTGTATATATGATTTTATTCAACACCTTATATAGCCACCATTAAGGTGGTTAATTGATTTCCATACATTACTTTATTTATTTAATTTATTTAATTCCGAATTTTGTAATTTATTTTTTATTTATTTATTTATTTATTTATTTAACCAATAATCACCTTCCTTATTTGTCGATACTTTCCATTTTCATTTTCGTCTTCTTTTTATTGGGCTCCTCTACCTCATTTTTTCCTTGATCGACCTTTGATGGATAGGAGCCCGATCTCCGAGAGCCATCTCGTTGAAGAAGGGTGCCTAGCCTCCGAGCCGTCCGGTGACAGCGTATTGGCCCTCGTTGAGGACATCATGACATTTCCAAACTCCGAGGTGAGATCCAATTTATTTCCTGTCTTCTCCTAGATAAATCGTAGTTTAAATTTTTGCGTAGGTGTAGTGATTAAATTTTACATCTTAAAAGCAAATTTTCACCATATAATTTACGTCCGATCCGCCATCGATTTCCATCTCATTTTTTCGTATCCCACCATTTTCTCATTCTACCTCGCACAACCTATCACCTCCGACCGCGCACGGTGGCCGGAGTTACGGATCTCTTCTTTCACCACACCGAGATCCACATCCATTCACGAATCTCTAATCTATGCATAAATAAAAAATAAAATAATTTTTCCTATTTATCTCACAATTGTTTTGCAGGAAGAATTTAAAAAAGTCCTTTCTTCTCTAACCTTTATTTTTGGAGGAAAACTAATAAAAAATTGTTGGGTGTCTCTAATCTTTTTTTCGCAGGAAAACTAAAAAAAATATTTATATTTACATTTTCTCTTAAAAAATTAAAAAAAAAGAACTTTTCCTTTCATTATATTCTCTGATTATAGTAAAAAAATAAAAAAACAAAACAAAAAAAACAGCTCCGGCGTCAACCGTCGGCTGCCTCGCCCGGGCGTGGGCCTCCTCCATCTCAGACCCCCGCAGCCCTCCGTCTAAGCGGCACCACCTACTCGACACCCGCGCGCGGGGTCGCACGACGTCGGTCGTGAGCCAACCGCCCGCTCCACGTCGCACCTTCGTCCTCGCGGTCTTCATCCCTCGCCGCAGCACGGGCCACCCCCACCTGCTCCGACCTCCAGCGCCCTCCTTCACCCAGGCGTGTGTACGCTGCCCCGCCGCTCGCGCACCGCCACCATCCGCTCCTCGGTGTCGCCGCCAACGAGACGTGCATGGTAGCGTGAGCCCCCGTGGCCCTGCGTGCCTCCGCGTGCCAACACCCAACCTCGCCGACATCGTCTGTAGCCGCTCATCTCCCCCGCGCGGCAGCTCGCCGCTGCCCGCGTGGCCTGCCATCACCGTCCCTAGCGGCGCTCATGCCCTCGTGCGCTGCCCTCCACCCCTCACCGGTCCGCGCCCTTCGTGCCGTGTGACCTTCCTTCTCGTCGTGCCGCCATCTTCCAGAAGATATAGAGGGGGCGGCGGCTGCCTTAGCCACTCCTGTTTTGTGAATAAGAAAGGAAGTTCAGGATCCCTAAAGGGAGTGATATAATTAATTTGGAAAAATTACGGTCACACCTCAAGAAATTTCAGAATTTGCAGAGAGCCCCTCCACCAATCCAACGCTCATGCAGTGCACGTGTTTACTAAGTAAATTGTGTTTTTCCTCCCTACGTATATATTGTATTAATTTTAGATGCAAAAACATTAATAAATTGTGTTTCACTCCCTGTGCTTACAGAACTTTAATTGCATGTTTTTTTTACTGAAATAAATGTTTTATGTATCGCAAAATTCTCAAAAAAAAAACTGTGTGTGCTCCTGCTATAATGTTGGTCATTGTATAAATTTTTCATCAATTTTTATTGTCATTTGATATATTTCAAAATATTAAAAAATAGTCACATTTTGTATGCCTGAAATTAGAAAATTCGTAAAAATTCATCTAAAAATTCCAAAAAAATATTGTAGTTGTCTTTTGTTGTCATTTAATTTCTATCCAGTTTTTGTGCTTAGATGATTTACAAAACTCCAAAAAATTGAAAAAAACATATTAAAAAATTTTTAGAAAATTATAGAAAAATTCAAAAAATGTGATTTCAGTTTTGGATTGTAGATATTGTCTTCTAGTTTCTACTAAAAATAAAATTCAGGGATTTTGAGCAATTAAAGGATTTTTAACTTGCAAAATATTCATGTGTGTGCACTGTTTCACTTCTTTTGCACCGTTTGATTTTTATAAAATCACAAAAATATCAGAAAATTGCAAAAAAATTATCAAAAACATTTTAAAATATATAAAACATAAAAAACATTTTCTTTTTAATTTTCTGAGTATTTTTGTCCTTTCTTAAAAATACAAAAAAAATAGTGTGGGTTGTGTGTTTTATCCTTTGTACCTTATTTGAAAAATTAAAAAAAATAAAAAAAATCAAAAACCACTAAAAATTAGCTTGGAAATCTGACTACTCAGTTTTTAAATTATGCTCCTTGTGTTCGACCCTGGTCGCTATACCAGGTAAAAAGAATAGCGAAAACCGTTTACATTTGCTTCTATTGATTTATCTTATTTTAAGTTGTTTGATTATTTTTCTCGTTGATCGATTCGCGTGGATGAGAATAAAAACTTTGTGATTTATTTATAATCTCGACCGTACAATTTTCGGGTCATCTGCGAGGGAGAAAGGGAATGCTATCATCTTGATAGTGTCCTCGTCCATGTCTGTCGTGGACAGTGCTGCAGATCATCTCAAACTCCTGCAGGTGAAGATGCGGTTCCTCGGTGGCTAGCCCAGAGAAATTGGGCAAAAGCTGAATGGTCTGGAGGGAATCTTGAAATTGCCTAGAATCTCAGGGAGCTGAATCCATCAATGAGTGAGAGTTGCAGTAGGATTGTGCAATTGTCTCATCGGTCGTTGTTGTCTAGCTGGCTCCGGCTTATCCTCCGAGTGTCCGTCTGATCCTCCTCCAAAGTCTGGAATCTCTCCACCAAAGAGAAAATGTTTTTATGTTTTATATATTTTAAAATATTTTTGGTAATTTTTTCGTAATTTTCTGATGTTTTGTGATTTTATAAAAATTAAACAGTGCAAAACAAGTGAAACAGTGCACAGGCAGGAGTATATTGCAATTTAGAAATCCTTTAAGTCTCAAAATCCCTAAAATTTATTTTTAACAGAAACTACAAGATAATATCTACAATCAGAAACTGAAATCACATTTTTTTCGATTTTCTAGAATTGTCTATAATTTTTTTAAGATTTTTCATATTTTACAATTTTTGGAGTTTTATAAATGATCTAATCACAAAAATTGGAAAAAAATTAAAACACACCAAAATGCACCTACAGTAATATTTTTGGAATTTTTAGACGAATTTGCGAATTTTTATGAATTTTAGAATATCGGGCAGACAAAAAGACACTGTTTTCGATTTTTTAAATATAACAAATGACAATAAAAATCGATGAAAAATTTACACAATGACAAACACTATAGCAGGAGCACACACTATTTTTTTGAAATTTTTTCGAATGATAAAAGCCTTTATTTCAGTCAAAAGAGTAAGTAATTAAAATCCTGGAAGCACAGGGACTGAAATGTAATTTTCTCAAAGTTTTTATTTGAAAAGATAACAGAATAAAATGCAGAGGAAAGCATGTAATTTACCCAGTAAGCATGTGTGGGGCACGTGACTTGAAGTTGACAGGGGGCACTTTTGCAAATCTTAAAACTTCTGAGGACGAACTTGTACTTTTTCCAATTCTCTTTTTTTCTTTATTTTAAAACCTCCCTAGGGTTCTCTGTTAGCCTTCATTCAAGCAAAAAGGCGGAAAGGGTAGGGTCGCCGCCCTCTTCAACAAGATGGGGGAGGGCTTGGCCGTCGCCGTGGGCTGGATGATGGAGCAGCGCAGTGTTAGTAGCGACGCAGGCACTTCAGGCGGCTGGAGCACGACTAGAGGGTGTGGGTGGAGTCGGTGGGGCTGCCACGGATGGTGGCTGGAGTAGCCTCGTAGAGGGGCGGCACAAATGGACCGCGCGTCGAGCGGGAGTGAACGGGGACGCCCGCTGGCGGTACGGGGCGGGGCGGACGCCGCCGCCTGCATGGGAGTGCAGGACAAATCTGCGCGGACTCGAGGGCACGCGCCGTCGCCTGCGGAGGGAGCGTGCGGGATGAGGTGGGCGGCGTTGCGAGACGGGGTATGCGGCGCTGCCGCCCACTACAATTTTTTTTGTTTTCTCTTTTTTAAAATTTTTATTTAAACAAACAATATAAATAAAGAAGATGAGGTTTTTTATTATTATTATTTTGAACAAAAAAATTTAAACAAGAAACTCTGTAACAATTTTTTGGAAAATAGTATTGTAAACATAAATTGAGATTTTTTTTATTTTTTTGTTTACTTTTTTATTGATCCTGCAAAACAGAGGTTAGAGGCAAAAACAAATGTGTTTTTTTAGTTTTCCCGCAAAACAAATATTAGACAGAAAAGTAAATATTTTTTTATTTTCTTTTATTTATTTATAAACAAATGGAATATGTGAAATGATCAAATCTTGACGTAGTGAGAGATAGATCCAGGGACTCCGGTCACCTTGCGTGACCGGAGGTGGAAGGTTGAGCGAGGTAGAACGTGAAGATGGAGGGATATGGAAATGAGATGAAAAATCAATGTCGGACGTGAATTATGTGGTGAAATTTTGGTTTTAAGATATAAAATTTATTCACTACACCTACGCAAAAATTAAAACTACGATTTATCTAGGAAAAGACAGGAAATAAATTGGATCTCACCTTGGGGTCGGAAATGCCATGATGACCTCGACGAGGACTGACACGCTGTCACTGAACGGCTCGAGGGCTTGGCACCCTTCTTCAACAAGAATGCTCTCGGAGATCGGGCTCCTCTAATGACGTGAAATCCGACGCGGTCAAGATGGATAAAATAATATCACAAAGTTATGTCATTGTTCTCAATCGCGCGATTCGGTCTCCAATGTAAGCGGTTTTCGCTATTCTTTTTTACCTGGTATAGAGATCACGGTCGAACATAAGGAGCACGATTTAAAAACTATGCAGTCAATTTTCAGAAGTGAATTTTTTAGTGTTTTTTATTATTTTTTTTAATTAAGAACAATATGCATAAGTGATAAAACACAAAACCCACACTCTTTTTGTATTTTTAAGCTAGTAATAAATATTCAGAAAATGAAAGAGAAAATGTTTTTATGTTGTATACATTTTAAAATATTTTTGGTAATTGTTTCGTAATTTTATGATGTTTTTGTGATTTTATAAAAATGAAACAGTGTAAAACAAGTGAAACAGTGCACAAGCACGAGTATTTTGCAAGTTAAAAATCCTTTTAGTACTCAAAATCCTGAAATTTATTTTTAATAGAAATACAAGACAATATCTACTATCAGAAATTGAAATCACATTTTTTGAATTTTTCTAGAATCGTCTTCAATTTTTTTAAGATTTTTTGTATTTTGCATTTTTTTGGAGTTTTATAAATGATCTAAGCACAAAAATTGGATACAAATTAAAATACACCAAAATGCACCTACAGTAATATTTTTGGAATTTTTAGATGAATTTGCGAATTTTTATGAATGTTAGACTTTCGGGCAGACAAAACGATACTATTTTTTATTTTTTAAACATAACAAATGACAATAAAAATTGAGGAAAATTTTATACAATGATAAACACTATAGCAGGAGAACACACTATTTTTTTTTAAATTTTTCGAATGATAAAAACCTTTATTTCAGTCAAAAGAGTAGGCAATTAAAATATTGGAACCACAAGGACTGAAATGTAATTTTCTCAAAGTTTTTGTTTGAAAAGATAACAGAATCAAAATGCAAAGGAATGCATGCAGTTTACCCAGTAAACATGTGCCGAGCACGTGACTTGAAGTTGACAGGGAGCACTTTTGCAGATCTCAAAACTTCTAAGGACGAACTTGTACTTTTCCCAATTCTCTTTTTTTCTTTATTTTAAAACCTCCCTAGGGTTCTTTTTGAGCCCTCGTTCAAGCAAAAGGGGGAAAGGGGTAGGGTCGTCGCCCTCTTCAACAAGATGGGGGAGGGCTTGGATGTCGTCACGGGCTGGATGATGGAGGGGCGCGGCGTCGGTGGTGGTGCAGGCACTTCGGCCGGTTAGAGCACGAATGGAGGGTGGGGTGGAGTCGGTGGGGCTGTCGCAGATGGCGGCTAGAGCAGCCTCATGGAGGGGCGACGCAAACGGATGGCGGCTGGAGCGGCCTTGTGGAGGGGCGGCGCAGGCGGACCGCGCGCAGAGCGGGAGTGAACGGGGACGCCCGCTGGCGGCACGGGGTGGGGCAGACGCCGTCGCCTGCGGAGGGAGTGCGGGACAGATCTGCGCGAAAATGAGGGCGCGCATCGCCGCCTACGGAGGGCGCGCATGTGATAGGGTGGGCGTCGCGGCGAGACGGGCTCTTGTTTTTTTTATTTTTTTATATAAACAAACAATATAAATAAAGAAGAAGAAGAGGTTTTCTTTATTATTATTTTTTTGAACAAAAAATTGTTAATCTTAAACTCTGTAACATTTTTTGGCAAATAGTATTGTAAACAGAGAGTAAGATTTTATTATTATTTTTTTGTTTACTTTTTTTATTTGATCCTACAAAACAGAGGTTAGAGGCAAAAACAAATATGTTTTTTTCATTTTCCTGCAAAACAAATGTTAGATAGAAAAGCAAATATTTTTTATTTTCTTTTATTTAATTATAAACAAATTGAATGTGTGAAATGATCGGATCTTGACGTAGTGAGAGATAGATTCAGGGACTCTGGTCACCGTGCATCACAGGAGGTCGAAGGTTGCGCGAGGTAGAACGTGAAGATGGAGGGATATGAAAATGAGATGAAAAATTGATGTCGGACGTGAATTATGTGGTGAAATTTTGGTTTTAAGATCTAAAATTTATTCACTACACCTACACAAAAATTTAAACTATGATTTATCCAGGAAAAGATAGGAAATATATTGGATCTCACCTTGGGGTTGGAAATGCCATGATGGCCTCGACGAGGACCGACACATTGTCATCGGATGGCTTGAAGGCTAGGCAACCTTCTTCAATAAGAATGCTCTCCGAGATCGGGCTCGTCTCCACCAAAGATTGATTAAGTGTGATTGAGGGAGGAAGGAGCCAATAAAAAGAGAAGAAAAACAAAAGAGGAAGGTCTATACAAAAGAGGAAAGTAATTAGTGGTTATTAAAATTAATTAAATAAATAATCAATTAATTAATTAAATTAAAAATGAAATTCGAAATTAAATTAATTAAATAAATTAAATAATTAATGAAAATCAATTAGCCACCTTAATGGCGGCAATTAAAGGTATAAAATTAAATCTAATATACATGGTATGTTATAAAATCAAATAATGAATTAAATAATTAAATGTAAATACAATTTTCGTAATTAAATTAAATTAATTAAATAATGTTAGATATTTTATTTTTTTGGTGCTTTTTATATAAGGAAGTTAGTTGTATACAAATATTATGTACATATAATACACTATACAAATATACACATAAGGAAATAATTTATAACCATATTTTTTAAATTTTATTATTTATATTTTTTGTTTTTTGAATGAAAATAATATTTATAATTATATACATTATATACAAAAATAAATATGAATAAATATGTACAATAAATAGTGGTGAAACTGCAAAAAAATCTTAGAAAACCGACTTTTCAATCGTAACTCCAAAAATTATGAAATAATAGCCATTTGAAAGATAATTAAATTTAGAGTATAGTGGAAGTGAGTTTGGTTCAATTTGATTTCGTATGTAGCCGGAATTGATATTTCAATCGTATTGTGGCTTTTTCTTAGGGTGATTCTTTGTAATATATACAATATTTTATTTTACACTTATTTATATTATTTACAATACAATTTTATTTACAACTTTTGTTTACAAAAAAAATTAATTTGAGGTCAAATTATTTACAAATAAAATAGTACAAGTTTTATACAAATATACAGGGAATTTATGTACAAATTATTTTTGGATTTTTGACAGAAGACCATATCTCCCCCTATTTTATTCCTGGTCGATCAGGTCACGTCTTGACCTTATCTTGGGTTTGGGTCAGTCTGTATTTATTTCATAAACACATCCTTTATTTTTCTTTTCTTCTTCTTTTCGTTTTTATTCTTTTATTTATGTACAAAAAGTGTTAAAAATGCATATTTAACAAATGCTTGCAAAATGGTAAAATTATGGAATTAGTGGGTATTTACAGGTGTTTGACTAAGAAAATGAAGCTAAAATAAAATAATAAAGGCGATGAATCGTGGATTCATCATTCCCATATACTTTACCTTTGCTAGTCCCTTAGCAAACACTTATTTGGAAAATAAGTGAAAATAAAAAATAAAGAAAAAAAGGAAAGAAGTTAGAATAATGTTGACTTTTAAACTTATCTTCATAAAAATGTAGTCTGGAGCTCTGTCGGACCTTTGGATTATTAGTGTGTCTGAACCTTATTAGGATATGGATTTAAAACCTAACAGCCTCTAAGTTCCACAAGACTCCTATTCAGGTCTCCTCAATAGTCAGATCAGAACAAGTATACATACACAAATTCTTATGACTATGAATTCTTACTTGTATGGTGTAAATGAATATAGCTCATCATCTCAGTAACAAAGAAACAGCCTCTCTCAACAAGGTAACTCTAATCTCCCGGTCTAGCAACTCTTTCCTCGAGGAGCGAGGATATTCCCTTCCAAGTTCAAGTACAACTAGCTCAAGAAGAGGGGATGGAGAAGAGAATGGATGGTAACCGGTGTAGTTACCTATCCTTGGATTCATGACCAGTGTAGCCATGTCACCCGCTGCAAGCTAACAAATATTTGACTTTGAAGCTCTTATTCTTCTTTTTTTTCACTTGTATATACACTCCGGCAGGCATTTTACTTTTCAATCAGGCATGTCCACTTTTGGAGATTTTGCATTTTTTTGAAGATATATACAAGGTGCAGCATGTACATAAGGAGTTTTTCCTCTTGAGCCAGTAGACTATGTTAGCAATGTGAGCCCCAGGCGAACCATTTCTACAATAAATGTTATTGTAATGAATAAATTATCAATGAAAATTATTGATTATTTTTCACTCCCTTTCTGAGATTGAATGAATGAATGCACTGTAGGGGTCCCTCTGTACAATAAGGGTTATGTACCATGGCCAACTTGATGATCATACATCTGTTGATTCATTGGATGATTCATAGAGGCTGATGTTTGGATGAATATCTAAGGAGTTAGATAGAGGACTCATCAAGCATCATCAAATGATTGTTAAGTGATGATCTCCAGCCTGAGTAGGAGATGGAAATCCTATCTCATATGGCTGATATCTGACTGACCTCTTGATGCAGGTCCTCTGCATGGGAATAGTGATTCGGAGGTGTCAGGTTAGTTAAGTCAATGGGTTGACTTGACGAGATCAAGATAACGAAAGAACTACGTTGAATACTGTCACAACATAGGCATGCATCCTCTGACCGGAGACAGATGTTTTGTTGTATGTCTGAGTGTGTACATTTGGCAGACGAATAGGTTTATGACCTAACCAAGGTCTATACACCGACGAGCTGGTGTGCATTTATGGACATATGAGTAATACGATCTCTCAATGGGATCATACAGGTTTGCTTGTGAACCGGGAGACATGAGCTCACTCATGAGGTATTGGGACTGAACAAATTCCATGCAAGGTCATCATGCTTTGGAAGCATGACATGAATTTGAAGGTAAGATATATGCTTTGTGAAAGCATATGATCTATGCCAAATCCCAATGACCAAGATTGAGAAACTTAATGATCTAACCCTAAAGATGACAGTGTAAAAGTGATCTTTATCTTTAGAATGATCATAGGTCTTCTAGTATGCAGTATGTACAGGTATTGGGAATACCTGAGGGTGATGTGATCATATACGATTGTATAACCATGACGCTTCCATTCCGAGGGAGTGATGAAACAGGTTTGGATTTTAGTGACTCCTCTCTTTAGAGAAGTGACCTAATCTTAATCCATGAACTGGACATTGATTTGAATGAGATTCAGATACAATGAGAAGATTAGGTCTACGGTCTTGATTTGATCAAGCATCAGTGGGAGGTCCATGGGATCTGGATTTGAGATATGATCTCAACATCCAAGTCACGATACGTGGAACAATACAATCGCCCTGTCCTTATCTCCAAGTATCTGAGGAGAGATTGCATTATTCTTGAAGGGTTCGAGAATAATTCCATAAGATCTAAGCAATGAAGAAATAATGATTAAATGTGATTTAATCATCTTGATGTGTGAAGAAATTATCCAATATAATTAAATGTGATTTAGTTATTATGGATAAGAATAATGTGGATAGAAATATCCAATTATTCATAATATATTATAAATGTGATTTATAATGTATTAGAGAGAGCTAATTATAATTTATATGTGTTGATTAATTATTATGTGTATTGGATACACATTGTGTAATTAATTGACAATGTAAATTATATGTTGTTTTGGGTTGTGAATATGATTCACAATTTTTTCATGGCAAGATTGCAATATTCTCAAATATAATTGTGAATTATTTTTGAAGAATAAACCCAACAAATTTGTTGCAAATAAATAAAGAGAGATTTCCATGGAGATATGCAATCTCATGAATTATCATGAGATTGCTCTCCACATGGAAAGGGTGGGTGGCACCCTATTCCTAATAGGTATGGGTGTCCGTCCACATGGAAGGTGCATGGAGATGAAATCTCCATGTACATTCTCTCCTTATTTATTGGGTTGATTTAGGATTGATTTATATTTGATTTTATCAAATATATTTTAATCCAAAATTTGTTGTTTTTGACAACAACAATCATGGTCATTGGATTGACAGAAATCAATCTCACCCATTGATTTTATATGTCCCATGGATTGAGATCCATGGATCCCAAAACCCTATAAATAGAGAGGCATACCATGCTCTCTCTTTATACATGCAATTTTGGAGCTCTCTCTCTCTCTCTCTCTCTCTTTCTTCATACACGACATCCCTCTCTCTCTCTCTAATATTAGTGGTTGTCCACCATACCCTAGAGGAGAGAATCATGGACGCTCTCGCCACCGCCCCGTCGCTTCGACATTCTTCGGTTCTCCGTCTTCTTGGTGTGCTACGCTCACGAAGAAGACGTTCGATCTCGTGCGACGAGATCAGGAGCAACTATGCCTGGATCAACTTCTTGGATTGCGAGGACAATGCGGTTCATCCCCGCGCTCGCAAGCGGTCTCACCGACGATCGAACTTGAGACAAGAGGTCTCTTCTCTTAGAGACTCGATCAACCACGCTTCAAGAGGTATTGCATTATACTTGTTGTGGTTATAGATGAAACGATCTGAGAATTATTCTCGGATCATGTGGTTTCATCGAATGAAAATTTTTTAAATTCCGTTGCACCGAACAACTAGTGCAACTAGTCGTTCTCCATCGTATCCAATACGACGATCACGCTTCCGTGATGCGCTTGAGGTTAAATTCCATATCCTACAAATTATCCCTCTTTTGAAGCTTTATTGCAACCCCACAGCTCCTACCTTTAGACATCAACATCATCAAACCAGGTTGAGATGCACTTCCCTCCCTAGAGGAGGGTGAGAGGTTCCGCCTAGATGTACTAGCCTCGTATGCTATGCCAAGCCAAAAGATTTTGTCCCCTCACTACCTCCTCCATGAAGAGCTATGAGTAGAGTGCTTTGTCCAAGGTATGCCACTATCTGAAAGTATCATACGTGTGTTGTTAAATATTCTACTTAGACTTATCAAGATGACATGTAAACATAGTTTTATGGACTCAAAGAATTAAGTCACTAGGACCTAAAAAGTCTTAACTCCAAATCTTATAAGGTTCCTCTAAAATTAAGTGGATAAAGGTCCAACTAAGATCCATTCTTCTAATTTATTCCAGACTTAGTTTAATTATCAAAACTATCCTTAAAAATGCATATGCCAATGCAAGAAAATATGTACAATGCAAAGAAAAAAAGCAAAATCTTTTTTGTGAAACAATTTTCAAAATTTTGAAATTTTTATGGATTTTTGAAAAATGATGCATATGAAAGGGTTTTTTCTTAATGCAAATAGTTAGAAATATATACATGTATACACAAAGTTTTTTAGATAAGGGCTAGGGATTATATACACATATTTACAAAGAAATGAGTCAATTACTTACAAGAATCATGAGAAAGGATTTACAACTTGAGTAATTTATGCAAGTATATAAATAGTTGGCATTTTATTTTATTTCTTCTTTTTTTAATTTATTTTTTTAATTATCATTTTTTTATGATGCATATATTCCTCAACTTTATTTGAAAAGAATTTTACAAACAATTGTGAAAACTATAGTCCAAAATAGATTTTCACACAATTTTACAATAATTTACTATCATTTGAAAACAATTTTTGCAAACATTTTTCAAATAGTATATATATAGATATTCAAAATAATTTTTCAACCATTTTTCCAAACATTTGCAATTAGTTTTACAAAATCATTTTTCACACAAAGAGAAAGATTTTTACATGCGGCAATCTTTTTACAAAGGTTGAAAATATTTTTCAAACATTTTTCAAATAGTTTTCAAAAGATTTTTCGAATAGATTTTCAAACTACATTCAAAATATTTTTCAAAATATTTTAACCTGGCTTATTAGTCAGTATGTACAAGAAAACATTTTGAGGAAATTTCTTCATCTTTTTTTTAGTTTTTCTTTTAGTATTTACACAGTATTTTAGCCATATTAAAAATATGAAAGTACGAGTTATGGCTAAAGTATATATACAATATATACGACACCCCCCTATACTTAGCTCGAACTATGTCCTCATAGTGATCAAAGAGCTGGAAACAAAGATATAACTCGTGCTAAGTATAGAAAAGTGAAAAGAATTATATACTACAACGACGAATAAAAGAATATAATAAATAGAAGTCGGGGATCCACCTATACTTAGGATCAAGTAATCCTAAGTATAGAAGATTGTACACAAGAGGAAAACCGAGGAGTAGAATGCACTGGGTTTACCCCACCCCCCCCCCCATACTTATGGTAAAATATCCCTAAGTATAGGCAGGAAATCAGAGGCAAAAAGAATCAAACAAATACTCACAAGTCTGACACCCCCCTATACTTAGGGTAATGTAAACCCTAAGTATGGAATAATTATTTAGGAGATGAATATGGGGTGTGAGAAAGAATGGATGTATGATATAGACAAATGGATCTATATAGATGTGAGAGGAAGTGAAAATCAGGCATGAGATGCAAATGATGTGAGTCAAAAACCACGTCTCTTGCAAAATGAATAGGGGCAACATCGATAATCAGCGGATCATGATCTAGATATGGCTTCAGGCGTTGACCGTTAACTCGGAAGGTGGATTCAGATGACATCTCAGATATATCATGCTGCCATTGTCATGCACCTTCTGGACCAAGTATGGTCCCTTTCACTTGCTCTACAACTTCCCAGGAAATATCTTTAGCCCGGCATCAAATAACCATACTTTCTGATTCGGCTCAAACTGCTTATGACTGATGTGAGAATCATGCCATATCTTCACTCGTTCCTTATACTGTAGGCTACTCGAAAAGGCTGTATCTCGAAGTTCCTCCAGAGCTGCCAATTATGCCTTTCTCTGATCTCCTACACTCTGTGGATCCAAAACTATCTCAGTAACAACACATAGTGACTTATGCTTCAGCTCAACTGGTAAGTGGCATGGCTTGACATTAACGAGTCGGAATGGAGATGTACCCAATGGAGTCTCGTAGGATGTCCAATATGACCACAAGACCGAGTTCAAAAGCTGTGACCAATACTTTCATTCTGGACGGACTACCTTTTGCAATATAGTCGTAATCTCCATATTAGAACTTCAGCAAGACCATTCGCCTGTGGATGATAAGGAGTGGAAACTCTATGGTCTATGTTGAACTCGTTAGCAAGAGCCCTTACCTTGTCGTTGATAAAAATAAGTCCCCCCGTCAGATATCAAAACTCTAGGTACTCCAAATCGTGATATTTTACCTCAAGAATTTGCAAACGGTATTAGCATATGTGGTTCGGGCGGGGATGGCCTCAACCCAACGTCTCACATAATCTACAGCAAGCAAGATACACTCAAATCCCTGACTCTTAGGAAATGGGCCCATGAAATCGATGCACCATGCATCAATTACCTCACAGAAGTGAATGGGCTACATCGACATCATATCTCTCTACATCGGCCTCAACCCAATAGCTCACAGAGAAAGAGATGCTAGCTATAGTCTTTGCCTTGGATAAGTTTCGATCTCACATTCTTGGATCTAAAGTGACTATCTATACTTATCACACTGCCATCTGATACTTAATGGCAAAGAAGAATGCCAAAGATAGATTGACCAGATGGATCCTTTTACTCCAGGAATTTGACATTGAGATTAAGGATAAACCTGGAGTCAAGAAGGTGATGGTGGGTCACCTCTCCCATCTAGAGAACCTTGAGGATTCGGATCAGATGACACCTATCACAGAAACTTTTCCAGATGAGGCGATCCTTGCAATCACCTCACTTCCATGGTATGCCGATATTGTTAACTATCTTGTCATGAAGAAAGTACCACAAGATTGGCCTAGACAGCGACTTGAGACCTTTCTTGTAAAGGCCAAGTCATACTATTGGGAGAATTCCACTCTTTATCATGAAGGAGGGGATAGCATCTGGAGACGGTGTATTCCTCAAGCCTTGCCACTTACCAGTTGAGCTGAAGCATAAGTCACTATGGATTGTCACTAAGATATTTTTGGATCCAGAGAGTGTAGGAGATCAGAGAAAGGAAGAATTGGCAGCCCTGGAGGAACTTCGAGATACATCCTTTTCGAGTAGCCTACAGTATAAGGAACGAGTGAAGATATGTCATGATTCTCACATCAGCCACAAGCAGTTTGAGTCGAATCAGAAAGTATGATTATTTGATGTCAGGCTAAAATTATTTCCGGGGAAGTTGCAGAGCAAGTGAAAGGGACCATACTTGGTTCGGAAGGTGCATGACAATGGCAGCATTGATATATCTGAGATGTCATCTGAGTCTACCTTCTGAGTTAACGGTCAGCGCCTGAAGCCATATCTAGATCATAATCCACTGATTGTCGATGTTACCCCTATTCATTTTGCATGAGATGTGGTTTTTGACTCACATGATTTGCATCTCATGCCTGATTATCACTTCCTCCGGTAGTTGTATAGATCAAGATGTCCATATCGCACATTCTTTTGTCTGATACCCCATCTCCATCTTATGATTATGCTATACTTAGGGTGTACTTTACCCTAAGTATAGGGGAGATGTCAGACTTGTGATTATTCTTTTGATTCTTTTTACCTCTGTTTTACTACCTATACTTAGGGATATTTTACCCTACGTATGGGGGGGGAGGGTAAATCCAGTACATTCTACTCATCGGTTTTCCCCTTGTACAATCTTTTATACTTAGGATTACTTGATCCTAAGTATAGGGGGATCACCGACTTCTATTGATTATATTCTTTTATTAGTCGTTGTAGTATACTATTCTTTTCACTTTTCTATACGTAGCACGAGTTATGTCTTTATTTCCAGCTCTTTGATCACTATGAGGACATAGTTCGAGCTAAATATAGGGGGTGTCATATATATTGTATATATACTTTAACCATAACTCGTACTTTCATATTTTTAATATGGCTAAAATACTGTAAATACTAAAAAAAATAAGATGCAGAAATTTCCTCAAAATTTTTTCTTGTACATTCTGATTAATAAGTCGGGTTGAAATATTTTTAAAAATATTTTGAAATTAGTTTGAAAATCTATTTGAAAACTATTTGAAAAATGTTTGAAAAAAATATTTTCAACCTTTGTTAAAAAGATTGTGGCTTGTAAAAATTTTCTCTTTTTATTAAAAAAATGATTTTGTAAAACTAATTGCAAATATTTGGAAAAATTGTTGAAAACTTATTTTGAAAATCTATATATATATATACTGTTTGAAAAATGTTTGCAAAATTGTTCTCAAATGATTATAAATGATTGTAAAATTGTGTGAAAAATTATTTTGGACTATAGTTTTCAAAATTATTTGTAAAATTATTTCAAATAAAGTTGAGGAATATCTGCATCACGAAAATAAATAAATAAATATATAAAGAGTAAAAAAACCAACTGTGTATATAATTGTATAAATTACTCAAGTTATAAATTCTTTCTCATGGCTCTTGTAAATAGTTGACTCACTTCTTTGTAAATATGTGTGTATAATCCCTAACCCTTATCTAAAAAAAACTTTGTATATACTTGTATATATTTCTAACTATTTGCATTAAAAAAACTTTTGCATATGCATCATTTTTCAAAAATCCATAAAAATTTCAAAATTTTGAAAATTGTTTCACAAAATGATTTTGTTTTCTTCTCTTTGCATTGTACATATTTTCTTGCATTGGCATGTGCATTTTTCAGGATAGTCTTGACCATTAAACTAAGTCTGGAATAAATTTGAAGAATGGAGCCTAGTTGGACCTTAATCCACTTAATTTAAAGGAACCGTATAATATTTAGAGTTAAGACTTTTCAGTTCCTAGTGACTTAATTCATTGAGTCCATAAGACTATGTTCACATGCCATCTTCATGAGTCTAAGTAGAGCATTTAGCAACACACCCATTATTCTTTCGGACCGTGGCTTACCTTGGACAATTGCACTCTACATGTAGCTCTTCATGGAGGAGGTAGTGAGGGGCCAGATTCTTTTTACTTAGGGTAGCATATGTAGGCGGAACCTCTCTTCCTCCTCTAGGGAGGGAAGTGCGTCTCAACCTGGTTTAGTGATGTTGAGGTCTAAAGACAGGAGCTGTGGGGTTGCAATAATGCTTCAAAAGAGGGATAGTCTATTGGCTCAAGAGGAAAAACTCCTTATGTACATGCTGCACCTTGTATATATTTTCAAAAAAAATACAAAATCTCCAAAAGTGGATAGGCCTGATTGAAAAGTAAAATGCCTAGCGGAGTGTATATACAAGTGAAAAAAAGAATAAGAGCTTCAAAGTCAAATATTTGTGAGCTTGCAGCAGGCGACATGGCTACACTGGTCATGCATCCAAGGATAGGTAACTACACTGGTTACCGTCCATTCTCTTCTCCATCCCCTCTTCTTGAGCTGGTTGTACTTGAACTTAGAAGGGAATATCCCCGCTCCTCGAAGAAAGAGTTCTTAGACTGGGGGATTAGAGTTACCTTGTTGAGAGAGGCCGTTTCTTTGTTACTTCTGAGATGAGGAGCTATATTCACTTACACCGTACAAGTAAGAATTCATAGTCATAAGAATTTGTGTATGTAGACTTGTTCGGATCTGACTGTTGAGGAGACCTGAATAGGAGTCTTGTTGAACTTAGAGGCCATTAGGTTTTAAATCCATATCCAAATAAGGTTCAGACACACTAATAATGCAAAGGTCCGACAGAGCTCCAGACTACATTTTTATGAAGATAAGTTTAAAGTCAACATTATTCTAACTTCTTTCCTTTTCTTTTCTTTATTTTTTTCACTTATTTTCAAATAAGTGTTTGCTAAGGAACTAGCAAAGGTAAAGTATAGGGGAATGATGAATCCACGATTCATCGCCTTTATTATTTTATTTTACCTTCATTTTCTTTCTCAAACACCTGTAAATACCTATTAATTCCATAATTTTACCATTTTTCATGCATTTGTTAAATATGCATTTTAACACTTTTTTACATAAATAAAAGAATAAAGAGAAAAGAAAAAGAAAAGAAAAATAAAGGATGTGTTTATGCAATAAACAAAGATTGACCCGAACCCGAGAGAAGGTCAAGACTGGACCTGATCGACCAGGAATAAAGTAGGGGGAGATAGTGTCTTCTGTCAAAAATACAAAAATAATTTGTACATAAATTCCCTGTATATTTGTATAAAACTTGTGCCATTTTATTTGTACACAATTTGACCTCAAAGTAATTATTTTTGTAAACAAAAATTGTAAATAAAAATGTGTTGTAAATAATAAAAATAATTGCCAGGAAAAATAATGTATATACTACAAATAATCACACCTAGAAAAAGCCGCAATGCGATCATTGAAATACCAATTCTGCCTCCATATGAAATTGTACTCTAAATTAAATTATCTTTCAAATGGCTATGATTTAATAATTTTTGGAGTTACGGTTGAAAAGTCGGTTTTCTGGGGTGTTTTGTGTAGTTTTCCCATATACTTGTTGTATATTTTTTATTCATATATATAATGTATATAATTGTAAATATTATTTTCATTAAAAATAAAATAAAAATAATATATAAATCATAAAATTAAAAAATGTGTTATAAGAACTATTTCCTCATTTGTACATATGTATATTGTATTATATGTACATAATATGTGTATACAACTAACTTCCTTTTATAAAAATCACCAAAAAATAAAATATCTCTCATTAATTAATTCATTCAATTTAATTACTATATTCATATTTAATTTATGGATTTATTGGATTTCTTTGAATTAATTGATTTAATAACTTTCCTTGTATATATGATTTCATTCCACACCTTACATGGCCACCATTAAGGTGGTTACTTGATTTTCATAAATTACTTTATTTATTTAATTTATTTAATTCCGAATTTTTTAATTAACTAATTCTATTATTTATTTAATTATTTTATTTAATTAACCAATAATTACATTCCTTAATTGTAGATACTTTCCATTTTCATTTTTGTCTTCTTTTTATTGGGCTCGTCTACCTCATTTTTTCCTTGATCGATCTTTGGTGGAGAGGAACCCGATCTCCGAGAGCCGTCTTGTTGAAGAAGGGTGCCAAGACTCCGAGTCGTTCGGTGACAGCATGTCGGCCCTCGTCGAGGCCATCATGGCATTTCCGAACCCCGAGGTGAGATCCAATTTATTTCCTGTCTTTTCCTAGATAAATCGTAGTTTAAATTTTTGCGTAGGCATAGTGATTAAATTTTATATCTTAAATTCAAAATTTCACCGCATAATTTACGTCCGATCCGCCATCGATTTCCATCTCATTTTTTCGTATCCTACCATTTTCACATTCTACCGCGCACAACCTATCACCTCCGATCGTACACGGTGGTCGGAGTTACGGATCTCTTCTTTCACCACACCAAGATCCACATCCATTCACGAATCTATAATCTATGCATAAATAAAAAAATAAAATTATTTATCTTGTTTATCTGACAATTATTTTTGCAAGAAGAATTAAAAAAATATGCTTTCTTCTCTAACCTCTGTTTTTGCAGGAAAACAAATAAAAAAATTGTTGGGTGTCTCTAATCTTTGTTTTGCAGAAAAATTAAAAAAACTAAAAAAATCTTTTTTATTTCTATTTACATTTTCTGTTTAAAAAAAAGAACTTTTCCATTCATTATATTCTCTGATTATAGTAAAAAAACAAAAAAAATAAAACAAAAAAAATAAAACAAAAAAAACAGCTCCGATGCCAACCGCCGGCCGCCTCGCCCGAGAGTGGGCATCCGCCATCTCAGACCTCCACGGCCCTCCGCCTAAGAGGCGCCACCTGTTCGACACCCGCGTGCGGGGTCGCGCGGCGTAGGTCGCGAGCCAACCGCCCGCTCCTGACCGCACCTTCGTCCACGCGGTCTTCATCCCTAGCCGCCGCGCGGGCCGCCCCCACCTGCTCCGACCTCCAGCGCCCTCCTTCACCTAGGCGGGCACGCGGCCCCACCGCCCGCGCACCGGCCACCATCAACTCCTCGGCGCCGCCGCCATCGAGACGCACGCGGCAGCGCAAGCCCCCGTGGCCCTACGTGCCTCCGCGTGCCGCACCCAACCCCGCCGACCTCGCCTGTAGCCCGCTAATCTCCCCTGTGTGGCCGCTCGCCCCTCTCACGCAGCCTGCCATCTACGTCCCTAGCGGCGCTCACGCCCCCATGCGCCGCCCTCCGCCTTCGTCGGTCTGTGCCCTTCCCCCGCGCCGTGCGGCCTTCCTTCTCGTCGTGCCGCCAGTGGCTGCCTTAGCCCCTCTTGTTTTGTGAAGATGAAAGGAAGTTCAGGAACCCTAAAGGGAGTGATGTAATTAATTTGGAAAAATTACGGTCACACCTCAAGAATTTTCAGAATTGGCAGACAGCCCCTCCACCAATCCAACGCCTGGGTAAATTGCGCTTTTCCTCCCTCTGTATATTTTGTGTTAATTTTAGATGTAAAATCATTAATAAATTGCATTTCAGTCCCTGTTCTTACAGAACTTTAATTGCATGTTCTTTTGACTGAAATAAATGTTTTTATGATCGCAAAATTCTCAAAAAAAACTGTGTGTGCTCGTGCTATAATGTTAGTCATTGTATAATTTTTTCATCAATTTTTATTGTCATTTGATATATTTGAAAAATTCAAAAACAGTGACATTTTGTATGCCCGAAATTTGAAAATTCATAAAAATTTGAAAATTCATCTAAAAATTCCAAAAAATATTATAGGTGTCTTTTAGTGTCATTTAGTTTCTTTCCAATTTTGTGCTTAGATCATTTAGAAAACTCCAAAAAATTGCAAAAAATGAAAATATTAAAAATGTAGAAAATTATAGAAAAATTCAAAAAATGTGATTTGAGTTTCTGAGTGTAGATATTGTCTTGTAGTTTCTATTAAAAATAAATTTCAGGGATTTTGAGCAATTAAAGGATTTTTAACTTGCAAAATATTCCTGCATGTGCACTGTTTCACTTCTTTTGCACTGTTTGATTTTTTATAAAATAATAAAAACATCAGAAAATTGCAAAAAAATTATCAAAAACATTTTAATATATATAAAACATAAAAACATTTTCTTTTTTATTTTCTGAGTATTTTTGTCCATTCTGAAAAATACAAAAAATAGTGTGGGTTGTGTGTTTTATCCTTTGTACCTTATATGAAAAACTAAAAAAAATAAAAATTCAAAAACCACTAGAAATTACCTTGGAAATCTGACTACTTAGTTTTTAAATTGTGCTCTTTGTGTTCGACCCTGGTCTCTATACCTAGTAAAAAGAATAGCGAAAACTGCTTACATTTGGTTCTATTGATTTATCTTATCTTAACTGGTTTGATTATTTTTCTCGTTGACCGATTCGAGTGGTTGAGAATAACGAAAACTTTGTGATTTATTTATCCATCTCGACCGTACAATTTTTGGCTCATCATGCACCTAATAGCTCGTTAACTCTTTCATAATTTGCAATTATTGACAACTAAAATAGACAAGATAATTTGGTCGAACCTTTCCAGCCTTCACTGAGTTGAGTTGCTGAATTTAGAGTTTACATTTGTGTATTGAATGGTGTCACAGTGCAGTTGCACACACAGATCATGGTTTCACAAATCTATTTTTTCTCTCCATTCAAAGATTACATAATATTGGCATTCATAGCCAGACTCACTGGGTCGCAAACATATGACAAATTCCCAATCTTCTTTCCCACTCTATTTTCATAGGAACCCTCTCTTTGAGGTAGTTTCTCCCAAGCCTTCATTATTTTCACCCACCCACCCTTGGTTGAACATTGAGATATGAGAAGCTTGCATAACCAAACACATATTTTGTAGACACAATAGAGCGAGCACATTTAAGGATGAATACAATCATAACTGACTTTGATAGAGGAACATGATTTCTAGTTACGTATGATAATTTACTGTTTGAACCATCTTCTACTCAAGATGATTCACAGCTCGAGTATGATCACTTTACCTTTGAGCACACAGATGATACCCTAAGTCAAGGAAATAGGCCTCATGACTAGACCCTGATCGCAAAGACTGACTACATCTCTATTCAGGAGAAAATGCCAATGTCACGGAATATCGAGTATAGTCACCCAAATACGAGTCATGAGATGGTATTGGATGACATAGCTAGGATCAATAAGAGAATCGAGGTTTTGAAAGAACAATTTGATAATGTCATCCAAATAGTAAAAGGCATGATAATCAACCAACAGGAATGAAGAAAATCACAGAGCGAACCTGAAACTCATAATGTATCTGATTCACTCACACAAATGCCACACATACATAACCAGTCCATGGACAACCTTATTGAATCTAGTGAAAATTCTAAAAAAATCAGAAAATTAAAAAAAAACGGATAAAATCAATATTGAAGAGTTTTGTAAAAGCTTGATCTTAGAGATTCCATTAATCAAGGCTACAGAATATGTACCCTATCTTCAAAGATTTGTGAGGAGTCAGCTATCACCTAAGAAGATGGGAACTAAAAGATCTCGAATTGAATATCATCTAATTATTATGGCCAGTTCAATGGTACTGACCCAGACAAGCAAGACAACCAAAGTCAAACGGTTGACCAAGGTGACTTGTGAAATTGAGAATATTGATTTTAATAATATTTAGATTGATGATGATTCCACCCTGAATATTCTCCCGAAGTCTATTTTTGACTGAATTGAACTCAAACTGCTCAGAAAAATCCAAGTGATCGTTTAGTTTACCAACTGATCCACAAAAAGACCGAGACAAATTTTTTCTGTCATCATTACATTCCAAGGTGTCGCACATAGAGAGGAGAACGTACACTAAGGAGATTTATCTGAGTCTCCCATCATTTTGGGAAACCCATTTCTGGCCTCCGCTAGAGCGACTATTGACTGTGAGACTTAGGACATCATATTCCCGAACCCAAACAAAACCGATTAAATTCTCAAGGACACACCAGACCTTGAAACAACTGAATAAGAAACCGATACTAGTGGCATAGAAGAATCGTCATATGCCCAGACCTCTCTACTTATCACATACACAAACGAAGGAGAGACTGCTTATGAAACGGTTGATGAGGCTACAAAGGTGAATAAAATCAATCGAGATACATCTGATTCACCACATCCAGAAAAGTTTATTTTAGATCTCCTTGAGTCCACACACACAAACCTAACAGAGAGAAAATACTCACGACATATGCTTACCTTACAAGAATATTACAATTTATATGGAGACTCATCTGATAAAGAACCTATGGTTAGTAACTCACAAAGAGTACATTTTGAACCGACTAAGAATGCCACTTTCAACATTTCAAAAAAATAATCTTCAGACGATTCCTCATCAGGTTCGGAGGATGCGATCACTATGAGAGAGTTCAGTACGAAGAATCTGGAGCCCGATTGAAACAAGCAGTCATACTTCGACCCACATTAGACTTTCCCTACCCCTCTTTTCTATTCTTCTAAGGTCGACTCCCTTGGGCCCATTGAATACATGGGACCAATTTGTTATGACCAGATTGATACTTGTTCATTTCAATATATAGAGGAAGAATGAATTGACCTGAAAATTGAGTGAACTTTAAGAAAGAAGCTCAAGAATATAAGTAGTTGGAGTAACATTACCTTTAAATATTATTCTTCTGATGACGGCTCCGACGGTGGCTAGGAATTTTCTGATTAATCTTATTCCTATCAATATCCTCTTCTACCACATGACTTGAAAAAGATCATCCTTAAACCACCTTGATTATCGACCACCCTTTCCCCCACCCTCATTGGTTCTCTTGTATTTTTTCTTTCTATACTTAGGCCAAGGCCTAAGTATAGGAGGGGCAATGCCATATGTATTTACTCGTCATTAAATTCCCCACTCGGTCTGTATATTCTCCAGGTCTCATTGGTTCTCATACTCACTATCGTCCTATACTTAGGCTGACCAGAACCTAATTACAAGGGGCCTAATGTTATTTCTCCTCTTGACCTCGACTGCTCCACTTTTTGATCTTTTTCTATACTTAGGGTAAATAGAGCCTAAGTATGGGGGGCAGTTGATTTATATACTCCTTTTTTATTTTTCACTCTTTTATGTAGCACAAGGTATGTCTTTTTGTCACTTCTTATGCTCTGAGGACATAGCACATGCTAAGTATAAGGGGGCGTGTATATATTACATATATATTTTACCCATAGCTCATGCTTTCATGCATTTCATATATATTACGCAGTAATTACAGGATGGGTAAAAGTCAAAGAGGGAGAGAGAGAGAAAAACAAACAAAAAAACTTCTTTGCACTTGCATTTCTACATTCATAACAAAAGCCAAAAAAAACTTTACTCTTGCATTCATACAAAAAAATCATCATCATGCACCTCATATGCATCTACATTTCATTTGCATATCTAGCATATGCAAAGTTAAAAGTTATTGGGTTATGAATATAGTTATGAATAGAAGTGGAGAGTGGTCTTGACTTGGCCTTAATCAACCTAATTTCTAGAGGAACATCACTGACATAGAGGATTTTAGAAGCTTTAGGTCTTTTGTCTTAATTCTTCGAATTCCGCATGAAAATGTGGATGCTTTAAATCTTAGTGTCTAACATGTCAACGAATTCTGGGTATAACTTTTGAGTAGGGAATTAATATGTTCTCTCTCACACTAGGCACTTAGCTCAACTCAGACAGGGTGTTGGAAGACTGTGCAGGTCTTTTTTCTACTAGCGTGGACACCTAAAGATTGAATAAGGGTTGGACGGTTGGGCACATGTTTTTCTAAGACCCCAAAACATGTACGCCGAGAGATCCATATCCTAGGGGAACAAAGATCCATGCATTGTCACCAAAAATCCATAACAAAAAGAAGCCAATTACCATATAGACATTTGACTAAAAGGTCCAAGCTTCAAGAAAACCTGCAGATCTTGGTGGAGACTTGGCTAACTGGTCAGCTTCAAAAGAAAAGGTGACTACACTGGTCACCCTCCAGTTCTTTTCGACTTCTTCTAATTGCTCCCTTTTTCGATTCTGAACATCACATGACAAACCTTGGAAAGAAATACCTCACTCCCCCAGGATGAGTTATCGGGAGGGTGGTTTGCATGGTAGTACGACATTCTTGATGGGAAGATCTAAAACGTTTCACATACATGAGGCAATTGTTCAATATTCATGGTATATGCTTTGGGAGAAGGATTGATCTAATATGACTTCTGAGGCAGAACTGTTGGAGGGATATGTAGAACTCAAGGACTGTTGATTTAAAACCCAAATTATCATAGAACTTCCGCAACACTATTAATCCAAAGACCAGGTCTAGTTCCATTTTCACCTTTTGCTAATGACCTTAGTATGGAACCCAAAATCATTTCACTCTTGCAATTATTTTAGTTGCTCGGGGACGAGCATGTTTAAGAATAGAGGGTTGATTAGTCTGTGATCCGTCGTACTAAAAGATGAAAATAGAGCTTTATTCCTAAGTAATTAGTTACATTTTATCAATTATTTTTCATTTTTACCATTTGTGCACTTAGAAATAATTTCTGCATTTTAACATGCATAAATGCATTCATAATCATATTCACATTTCCATCTAACATCATGCATTTCAGATAATTCATGCTAATTCCAATTGACTTCAAAGCAAATTCATTGTGTACATATCACTAGGTAAAATGAAAAATACAAAAAAATACTAGCTCAAATAATTGGCCCATGAGACAAAACCTAAATTCTAGAATAGATATACTAAAACACACATATCTTCCTCAAACAATGTCCAACTAAGGTCTACTCACTTTAAAAGTAATACACATTCAATGAACTTCAAAATAAGACCAATTTCATAAAAATTGGAGCTTATATGTAAAAGTTGGGTTGTGGGGCTGTTTTGCACATTTTGTTTTTAGCGATTTTTGACTTGATATTTTACGTACATACATAACCCTTTTTCTTTTATTTATTTTTCATTTATATTATTTAATTAAAGTTTTATTAAAATGAATAAAAATCCATATCCAAAATAAGACAAGAATCGTATAAACTGATCGAGTATTAGTATCCTTTGTGAGTTTGTACAAATATCACCCGATTTCCGTTTTATTTTTTATCCCTACTTTCTTATTTACTAAAAATCCAAAATGATCACATCGCCCTCAGGTATATCCAATACCTGTACATCCTGCATACTGGAAGACTCAGAATAAACCCGAAGTATTGGATCAACTTTATACTGTCTACTTCATGGTTTTATCAGTAAGTTTCTCATTCGATCATTGGGAGTCGGTATCGATCATATACTTTCCAAAAGCATATATCATACCTAGGTCTTGATCATATACTTTCCAAAAGTATATATCAAACCTACAAATTCAGTCAAGCTTCCAAAGAAAGACGACTGTGCGCACGAAATTTGATTCTTCCCAATATCTCATGAGTGAGCTCATGTCTTCCGGTTCATTAACTGAACCTGTATGATCCCTTTGAGAGATCGTATTACTCATATGCCCTTATATGCACACCAACGTGCCGGTGTATATACCATGGTTAGGTCATCAACCTATTGGTCTACCAAATGTACATACTCAAATATATAGTAACACATCTGTCTCCGGTCAGAGGATGCATGCTTGTATCGTGACAACATACGATATAGGACTTTGTTTATCTCGATCTCGTTAAGTCAACTCTTTGACGTAACTAATCTTACACCTCCGAATCTCTATTCCTATGCAGAGGACCTGCATTAAGAGGTCGGTCAGATATCAGCCTTTAGAGATAAGGATTGCCATCTCTTACTCAGGCTGGAGATCATCTCTTATTGATCATTTGACGGTGCTTGATGAGTCCTCAATCTAAATCTTTAGATATTCATCCAAGCACCAGCCTCTATGATTCAACAGTTGAATCAACATCTGTATAATCATCAAGATGGTCATGGTACATAACCCTAATTGTACTAATGGACCTATTATGCAAATTATTCATTCTTCATTTCAGATCAGGGAATGATATTTGCAATAACATTTATTGCATAATGGCTCGTCGTGGGCTCACATGTCCAATATCGTCGACTCTACTCATGCATTTCAAAAGGCCTCGCACCAACCGCATCACCGAGAGCATCATAAGGAGGCTAACATTTCATACTCTGAATCCAATGCCAGCATGGAATATATCAGTGAGAAATTAACGTTGGTAGATGTCATTCGAAAGAAAGTTCAAGACCTACAACTGCTGCGAGAGTTAGAGAAACTCTCATCATTGCCTCAGCAGTTGAGCGATCTGACGAAGAAGGTGACGGACCTGCAGCTTGGGTATCAACAGGCTCAAGCTTCTTTGACGTCATAACTTGCTCGGAGATCTTTACCCGCTCCTCCCACCTGACAGATCCCTTTCGTCTAGAGCGAGCTGAAGACACCGCAGATTGGTGGGCATGAGGACCATACTCATGCCAATCCCAACCACATTATCAACCCTCAAACATCGATGTTGAGCCTCAAGCCACTCTTGACACTCTGATTCACCATCATTCACTTCTTCTCAGATCATACATCCACAAAAACAACGATAACATTATCCACAACATGGATGTCAACATTATCAACACTAATAGCACAACATGTAGTAGCATTCTCACCAGAACGTTTATCACATGCCACATTCTTTTCATCATCCTGCTCCCTAATCACATCCGAATTATTATCAACAACAACAACAGTCTCCATACATGCCACATTGAACTCGTAAGCAGTATGCTCTGCAGTAGCAGATGTAAAGGCATGAGAGAGTCGAGAGCCAGGGTTACCGTGCCGTATCAGAAATGACTTCACCACTGAACCAAATCATGGATATGTTGAGCACGCTCCAGACTGTGCATAAGACTGAGATGGAGCAGGTTAATCGCACCCAAGACCACTCTTCCCACATAGCCTCCGATGAACCCGAACAATAAATGGAGGCACCTAGATCAGTTAGACATGTATGATCTCTTTTCTTGAATTTTTATCTAACTTCATTCATCTCATGAGAGGTAGATTGCCACAAGCACCTGATCGAGAGGAGGAGATGGCACAAGGAGAGGAGCGAGAGCCAGACCATGATATACAATCTGAGGAGGAGAACTGCAACAATTCCAGGGATCAACCACTCGATGATCAGGGTGAAGGGAGCGATGCCAAGACAGTCGATATGGACAAAAGAAAATCATATGATGACACCACACCAGGCCATGCAGACACTCCCAAAGCTAATGTGTCCTTTCTTGTTTTAGAGAGTTTTGTAGATAATTTTGAGACTCTCGATGTTCAAGTTGAACCCGATCTTAATAAAAAGAATGTTGTTTTTTTCCTAAAATTGTTCCATTTCCCAATGCTTTGAGAAATTCAAGAGAAATTATTGAAAGATTGCATCTTTTTGAAAATCCCAATCCATGATGCCTTGGATCAATTCCCTATGCTTAAGCAACAGCTAAAGAATAAATGTACAATGCGTAGGAAGAAGAAATCCCGAACAGAGAAGCATATCTTGACCAATGCCATCGCCTGCTTTATTCATAACATATTTCTAAAGAAGAAGAAGAAGGACACAGGAGCGCATTATGTCAGATGCGATATTTCAGAAGCCTCATTCGATCACACTCTTTTAGATAAGGGATCCTCTATTAATATTTTAGCAACTTGTTTACTCGATAAAATCGAGTTAGGTCCTCTTTACGAATCTTGTTCGATCCTTCAGTTTGCTGATAGATCCGCAGAGAGACCTAGGGGCATTTTAAGGAACGTTATCACAATCGTGCAGGGTCTACAATAAATAGTGGACTTTACTCTACTAGACATGGAATGCCCTACGTAGTTACACCTTACCACGATCATTCTTGGGAGGCCTTTCTTGGAGACCGCAAAGTCTCTCTTCGATTATGATACAGGGAAGGTATCTTTTCGTGCCTACAGTGAATAGGTACATATAGAGATGGTGGGAGAATCAACCAGTGCCGCATCAACAACTTGCTTGTGATTACATGATGAGGTTCGTCTGGACGACCTCGAAAGGTATCAAGTAGAGACCCGTGATATCCTAGAAGACAATGGATCTGAGACTTCAAGTGCAAGCTCTTCCGATAGTACTTTATATTTCAGCATGGATGGTGAAGATAATATGGAGCAGAGAAGTGAGAATTATATTATAGACATTATATGCTCGGAAAATCTACAGAAATCCTCCATCTCAGATGATTTAGAGACTGATTTTTACTTAGCAGAATTATTTGTGTCCAATCATTCTGAGGATGAGCACCGTAGTGAGTCGAATGATGTTCTAGACATCTTGTGTTGTCTGACTCTAGATAATGTTGAATAACCTTAAGGAAGATACATCCATCAGCAGTACAGTTCCCATCAAACAATCAGAGGATGATAAAGTAGAGCCCGATCTAACCTTAAATGAGCTGAAGACCTTACCACCGAATATGAAATATGCATTCTTTGCGGGTCCACAGCGATAGTTTCCGATCATTATCATCACATATTTGACCGAAGAACAATAATCTTGTCTGATGTAGATTCTTGAAAAAAAACCTCATGGCCATTGGGTAGACTATATCCGATCTCTACAGGATAAATACTGCTTTGTGTTCTCATCATATCTATCTTGATCATGACAGCAGACCCTTCAGAGAGTTTTAGCATAGGATGAATCATGTTTTATGTGTTGTTGTCAATGAAGATATAACGAAATGGTGTGACACCAGCTTTATTTATCCTATTTCCAACTCTGAATGTGTTAGACCATTACATGTTGTCCCGAAGAAGTCAGGCATTTAGATGGTTAAGAATGAGAATGGAGAGGAGATTCCAAAGAGAGTAACCACATCATGGCGGGTGTGTGTTGATTATAGAAAGTTGAACGTCATGACAAATAAGGATCACTTCCCTTTACCTTTTATTGATTAAGTGATAGAATGGTTGGCTATGAAGGAATACTTCTACTTCCTAGAAGATTACTCTAGATACAATCAGGTTTCAATTTCCCCTAAAAAACAGGAGATGACCTCTTTCACATATCCTTGTAGCATATATGCCTTTAGATGGATGCCCTTTGGATTATGCAATGCCCCCGCTACATTCCAGAGGTGCATGCTTTCCATTTTTGCGGACATGGTCGGTGATTTTCTCGAGGTCTTTGTGAATGATTTTTCGGTCTATGGTAAGTCCTTTAACGATTGTTTAGTGCACCTATACTGGGTTCTTCAGAAATGTTGTGAGTTCGATCTCGTTCTGTCTTGGGAAAAGAGCCATTTTATGGTTAAAAACATGATCATGTTGGGGGACCTCATCTCCAAGCAAGATATTGAGGTTGACCGTGCCAAGGTGGATGTCATCAAAAGACTCGATCCACCATCCAACATAAAGTATTTACGGTCTTTTCTGGGGCATGTCAGGTTTTACTAATAGTTTATTAAGGACTTCTCCAATATCGCCCAACCATTAACTGAACTTTTAGGTAAAGGACATCGGATTCTTGCTAGATGAAAAATGTCTTCTTGCTTTCCTCACTCTAAAAGAAATGATTATCAGTGCTCCTATCCTACGGCTGCCTAATTGGTCTCTACCTTTCGAGATCATAACAGATGCTTCAGATTTTGCGGTCGGGGATGTATTAGGACAGCAAAGGAACAGACTTCCAGTTGCCATCTACTATGCCAACCACACTCTAGATGATGCACATCACAATTACACAACGACAGAGAAAGAGATACTTGCAATAGTGTTTGCTTTAGATAAATTCAGATTTTACCTTCTAGCACGATTTATACTAATCACTCAGCTATCTGAATTTTAATGGAAAAGAAGGATGCTAAGGCACACCTTCTCAAATGGATTCTATTACTCTAGGAATTTTATTTAGATATTAGAGACAAGCATGGGGTAAAGAACGTGGTAGTTGATCCCCTCTCCCATCTGCAGATAGATAAACCTTCATATGATTGCACGCTGGAGATTGTAGAGAGATTTCTAGATGATAGCATCCTTGCAGTGATAGAGCTCCCCTAGTATGTAAACATAGTGAACTTTTTCCTTACACGGAAGAGTCCACAAGGTTGGTTGAAAGACCGAGTCGACATGCTAGTGTACGATGCATGATACTACCATTGGGAGGATCTCATTCTTTTTCGTGAAGAGCCAGATTGCATCTATAGGCAATGTATTCCTTAGGAGGAATACAATAGTGTCCTCACTTTGTGCCATTCCTTATTGGCAAGAGGACATAATTTATGGAAGAGGACAATGCAGAAGGTACTTCAGAGCGGATTTTGGTGGCCAACTCTTACTAGAGATGCCTGGACATTCATGAAGAGTTGTCCAGACTGTCAAAGAGTCGTAGGGACAATTGGTGCTCGAAATGCCATGCCTATGCGAGCCGTTATCTTTTGTGAGATCTTTGACGCATGGGGTATAAATTTTATGGGATTGTATCCCTCCAACAGTGGCTTTGAGTACATCCTTGTTGCTGTAGATTATATTAACAAATGTGTGGAGGGTATACTCTCAAGAACCGTTGATAGTAAGATGGCATGAAAGTTCCTAAGGGCAGAGATCATTTCGCAGTTCGGTATTCCATGTATTCTTATTTCAGATGAGGTAGCCATTTTATTAATAAGGAGGTGAAAAAGCTACTAAGGAGTAATGCCATTAATTACAGAGTAGCTTCTCCTTACCATCCGCAGACGAATGGCATGACAAAAGTTTCAAATAGGGAGGTGAAATCCGCTCTTTAGAAATTAATACGACAATATAGGAATAACTTGTCAAAGCTTCTAGAATAAGTTCTTTGGGCATACCATACTCCTTATAAGACTCCCTTAGGTACATCACCGTTCAGATTAGTTTCGAAAAGCCAAGTCATTTTCCCATAAAGATCATGCACAAATCTGAATGGGCTATCATAGAAGTTTCAATACAGATACAGAAAGGATGAGATAATAGAAAGTTAGATCTGAATGATCTAGTAGAGATTCAAAATATGGCATACGAGAATACCCTCATTTATAAGGACAAAGTGAAGCGATGGCATGATAGACATATCTGACAAGATCTTTGTTCCTGGTCAGAAAGTTTGGTTGTTCAATGCACCAATACAATTTTTTCTTGGCAAATTGAAGAGCAAGTGGAAAGGACCCTACATAGTCTGAACAATACATGACAATGGTAGTATTGCTATATCAGATGTGCCACCTGGTGCAAAACTGTTTGTAGTGAATGGGAAGATGCTGAAGCACTTCATGGAAACTACTGACCATCTACCTCGTGTCAAAGTGATCAACTTTGTGTATGATGCATGACTACTCTTCCACTTCATTCCATCATTTATAGAGTTTCGTGAAGCTATTTGATTTTCTCGAGTACACACCTGTATATTCTTCGTAGACCATAATCGCCCCCATTTTTTCTCATCTTATATGATTAGGATACCAGATCCTAATTATAGGGGAGACAGACTGTCCATTGATTCTTGTGCTTCAACTTTTAATCTTTTTACTTTTCTATTGTTTATCCTTTCCTTCACTCCACTAGTCCCTAATTTTGGACATACTCTTTTCTTTACTTAGGATGACTTATCCCAAGCATAGTAGGGACCGAGTGATTTCAATGATTTTGTTTTCTTATTCCTATTGTTCCTTCGTTCATATATTCCTTTTCCTTGGTTACCTCTTTTGTGTTCCACTCTACCACTATACTTACGATGGCCATATCGTAAGTATAGTGGGGTCAACTGACTTCACATCACTTATTCTTTTTTACCTACTTTTACTTAGGATGAGTTATGTCCTCCGTTTCTCTTTTGACGCTACGAGGACATAGCCCAAGCTAAGTATAGGGGGTGTGTATATATTTTATATATACTTTTGTCCGTAACTTGTACTTTTATGAATTTTCTATATCTATCAAATCCATAAAAAGTGGGTGAGGGTTCACTTAAAATCCTCCTAACTATTTATTATTTATAAAATACTTGGAAATAAGTAAAATATGCCTAAAATACTTATATAAAATCTTTAATTTAAAATAAATATTTAAAACATGTCTAACACTTATTTAAAATTTTGTATATTAAAATCTGTGTAAAAATTATATAAGTCTTGTAAAATACTTTGTATATAAGATTCGTAAAATCCATTAGCTATATAATCTAAATAAAATATGGGTAAGTTATCATGTAAAATTCTTTGTACATAAACTTGTTTATAAAAACCACAAACTCCATAAAGAATGTAAAGTAAAAAATCCATAAAAATTACAAAATCTTTATTATTCATAAAAATGAGTAAAATTCGTAAAATTAACTTCACAAAAACATAGTTGCATTTGCATTATCATTTTTCAGAATAAGTTTGATTTCTAGAACTAAAGATTGGGAAAAGTCTAAAGGATGGATCTTGATTACGACCTTTAACATTCATTGTATGGAGCCTAGTTAGGAACTGTAATTTGGACTCTTCACATCTTTGACTTTAATCTTTGGGTTCCATGAGATCATGTTTGGGAAGACAACTAGAAAAGTGCCTAAGTAGAACACTTGGTGTCAACAATACAATTCTTCACCACTGAACAAATTTTAGACACATGCACTTTACACATAGCTCAACTTGCATGTGGCTGAGATGGGAAATCCATCTTGGTGGCGCATTTCTATCCTTGTATTTGCGGCATTGACGTCTAAAGATAGGAGAGATTAGGGTTGAGATAGTCGCTACAGATGAGGGAAGGATCTGCTGACACAATTTTTCCAAGACCTCAAAAAATGGATGGAATGGAAGGATGTTATATCCATCGAGGCAAAAAAAGATTAATGCAGTGCAAGAAACAATACAAAGCCAATACAAAGAAGAAGCCACCGACTATAAATACGACCACAAAGGCTCGAGCTTCCACCAAAAAGGCCTCCACATCTTAATGGAGACTAAGCTACACCAGTTGGGCTTCACTACAATAGTCGCACTCCAGTTTTTTTCTCATTCTTCTACTTCCTCTCATATTCGATTGTGGACATAACACGAATTGACCTCATAAGGGATTACCTCCCTCCCTGAGGAAAGAGTAGCTGGACAAGGAACCAATGGGAGTGTATAGCTGGGATGGGTAGTTTCTTCACTTTTTTAAGAGAGAAGAGCAAAAATATTTCACACACCATACAGATTGAATTCAAGGATTGATAGAATTTGTGATATGAATAAGTGAATCTGAGCTGGTTGATGAGGTGAACTTAAACAAGGATTGGCGGAACTTGAGGGTCGTTGAGGTTAAAATCCTTATCCTAATAAAGGCTCCAACAAAATGCTTGTTTTAGGCATGATCGAGCTATGTCCTTTATCTGTTCTCATGAATTGGTTTAGGAAAACAAATTCATTTTAACTTTCTTTATTTTCCCTTATTTTTCAAATAAGTGTTTTCTAAAGGACTAGCAAAGTTTAAGTATAGGGGATTGATGAATCCATGATTCATTAACAATTTTATGCGTATTTTATCTTAAAACCCTTAGCAAATACATGTAAATATCCATTAAATTCCACCTTTTAACAAAATCCTAATCATGAATAAAAATGCACTTCTATGCATTAAAATCATGTAAATAAAAAAATAAAAATAAAGAAAATAAAAACAAAGGCAAATTGTAGATATGCATATTTGTACCTGATGACTTGTAAAAATAAATATAGCTGAAAGATATATTTATAACCTAATCCCTGAGACTAAGTGAGCATGGATTGGTCGATAAATAAATAAGTAGGGGGAGATAAGAAAGAAAATAAATAAAAATAATTAATTCCATACTTTATACATTCTTCATTAATTATTTAATAGATAGTGAAATCGAAAGATTTTTAATTAATTCATATGAACTTATTTGCATCAAACTCTTCTCCTAATTTTTTCTAAGAATGCATAGAAAAATATAAAAATAAGTTAAAAATTTTACCTTGTATATATACCAAGAAATCCAACTTGTAAATTCTCAAAATCCTAACTTCCGAACATCATAACTTTCTCGTGTGAACTCCAACTTTACTCTACATACCTTTAAAGATCATAAAATAATATTCCCTAATTAATAAAGGTGATTTCACTAAAATCAGAGTTCATTTGCAAAGAGTCAGTATTGGGACCTAACCACAAATGGGTTTCTGGGCTATCTATTTTATTTAATACACATTATTTATTATTTTAATGATTTTACATTTTCTAATTATTTTCTTGATATTGTATTTTAACTCCTAATTTATTTCATAATTTTTAAAGCTTATTTATTATTTTAATAAATAAAATATCCTAATTTATAGGTATAAATGAATTGTATAACTTATACACCTATTAATTAAAATACCTAAATAATTTATTAAAATCTACATAAATTTGTACAAATTTTTTATTAATCCAGTTATTAAGAAAATGTAACTAATATACTATTTATTAATTTCTAAATTAAAAATATGAATCCTCTTTAATAAGTATTCTTTATACTTATCTATTAATATAATATTTATATTTCGAAAATAATTATTATTTACGAAAACTAATTATACTATGATTTAAATACTTTAATTATCTACACATTTTTATACCTAATTAAAATAAGGCTTTACACTATTTAATTCATATTTATTAAGGTATTTCTTGAACCTGGCAAACTAGGTGCTGACACGGGGACCTTCTTCATCAAGAAGGTCGGTCAGTTTGTTGTTCGAACTACCAATCTTCAATCATTTTTACATGCAACCTCTAAGACCCTTTCTCTGATCTAATCCATTAAATCTCTACCTCCAACAACCTTCTCCCACACCCATCATTGATCCTCTAACAACCTCTCATCAATAAAGCTATAAAAACCTCTCAAGATCTCCATTAACAACTAAACAATCTTGATCTTAAAGCTACCAAACCCTCCTGGCAGTCGATCCTACTTCTCTGCCACTTTCCGACCGACTCCAGCTAGGACAGAGGTTCGTGGCCCTCTATCGCTGACAAGGGTACGTCAAAGGAGACGTTCCAAGGCGATTCGCCGCGTTAGATCGCGCGTAGCCGCCATGTCAAGCTCTGGTGTACCACCCGTCAAGCAACTACATGGAGGTCATACACCTCCAATCCACATGTATTTCCTTCATCATTTTGCATTTTTGATTCTTGATATTCGATCCATGATTAGGTAATCAATCACATAATTAGATTCTCTAATCATCATAATTAGACAAGCACCTTGCACATTTTTTTTAAATTCAATTCAAATTAATTTGATTCCCTTTCCATTCATCACATAACAAGCGTTTTACATTTTCTCGAAAGTTTTCATTAGATCTGCAACATTATCTTGAGTTTGTTGGCCTATTTGCGTGCAAATAGAGCACCAAGATCTTCCTTTGCAGGTCCATTTTCCATCTGGAGCTTAATAACCATCATTTGGAACTTCAAAGTTGGGAGACAGATTGAATCAGGAAGCCACTCAACCATGTCCAGGTCTACCTGAACCACCTTCTTCACCAACTCATAACCGTCCATTCTTGCCACCTCTAGAGCTCTTCACCTGTAGGTGAGATCGAAGGGAGAAGGAGTCTCCCTCCAAGCCCTATCAGGGGCCCAAAAGATCCATCGAACGTCGTGCATTAATCGAACAAGAGACAACCATCTCTAGCTAATTGGAAGAATAGAAGAACAACAAGAACACCCTGACCTTATATGCTTCTGACATGTGTCCGAGCCGACGGCTCAGATCGAGTCTCAGCTTCTAATCACAACCGTCCAATCTGAACCGGTGGGACAATTGCATACTAAACTAAGGCACAGAACCAGATCTTCCTTCAACTTAGAAGCTTTCCAAAATTGTATTTAGGTCCCCACGCAGGGATCTAATGCAATGAAACTTCTTTTCTTTGCATTTTAGTCCCTAACAGGGACCATTTTGTAACATGTCAAGTAACTTTTCTTCGCATTTGTACCCCTCGCTTGTAGGGTATTTTGGACCCTTATTTTATTGTATTCATCATCGATCTTTTTAGGGTAGTTACACAACTACCCCAGCTACGTTCTAGGTATTTTTCGTGGCTTTTCAATGCTTCGTTTCTTCTATTTGATTTTTTGTAAAATCGAGTTAGTTTCGAGTCTTTTCTTGTATTTGTTGTAAAACCACGACTATAGTGAAGTTTTAGAGATTGATTTCTTTTATCGAAAATCAAAGTTCAAATATGCTACCTCTTGAGTTCGACCCAAGCACACTTACTTGGATAAATAATATAGTGCCGACAAAATACGAGAGATAAAATCCGCTTATCCCCATTCTCTCTCTCTCTCTCCTATTTCATTATTTTCTGTTTGATAAACCGAATCTGATTTCATGGTTATTTCTACATCGAAAGCTCTCTATATCAAATAATAGCGGGTCTAATTTTCGAGCTATCAGTAATATATCCCTACGTGTGTTGATGTACGACGGATGAGTCTTCACTTGCCATGCGATGCATCTTGGCTCCGTGATGATACTTCAGCTTAGACAACTACGATTAAATCATGGCATAGATTGAACGGGAGATGGCTCTTTGATCAAAAAATAGTTGCTACTCTGAGAGGGACTCCTTAATGAACGATGCTAGAGCAAGGTGGAAGAATAGGGAAAAACTCCGCTTCCCTGTTGCTTTGATAAGCCAAAGTTTGAGACTTCGGCCTCCTAGAAGGTTCCCAAGTGTATCAAAATGAAGCTAATCATTCTCTGCATCGGATGGAATGCACAAAAAGGTTAGGGAACCATCGATAGGGTCCTATAATGCTTGGAAATACATTGCTCCATGAATACCTTTGGTCATGCAAAAATCGACCCAATAGTGGTCTTAAAATCCAATACCTATAGGTTTAGCATCATACAATACTTACGAGTGTACGAATCTTGATTGGAGCAAAAATAAGCGAGGATGAGGCGAGGCGGAGGTCTCCGGCACGCAAAAAAGGTGGAGACCTTGATCACCTGATATGTGCAAGATACGTGGGAATGGATTGGTGCTAGAGATTCAACAACAAATTAGGAAGTTAGTGTTGTAGTTGGCAAAGTAAGGAGGCAGTTGGAGCATGGTGAACTCAAGCCGGAGCTTGAAGGTCTAACAAAGTATGATTTTTTATTTTACGAAATACACGATAGAATTAAATGAAATAAAAAGCTAGACTATACTATTGATAGGGATAGGAATTGAAAAAATGAAAAAAAGGCTACTTGAACCTGGGGTAGGGAGCAGAGAACCTTTTCCTGAGCATGTCCGGCAAGGATTGGATCTCGCCTGTCCGCCTCCTTCACCATACTTAGATCTCAAGAGATCTACCCACTATTATTGGGGATGCTCTAGGAGAAGAGAAATGTAGATGAAGATGGGTCAAGATAGATCAAATTCAAATGGAGGTCAGAGGAGAAGCTAAATTGGGAGGCAACTTGGATTAGGGTTTGCAGATGATTTGATGCTCCATCGTTCCAGAAATTACCTGGGCGTGAAGGTCCAATGAATGAGAGACATATTTGTAGAAGAAATTCGATCAATCTACATTTCATTAAATTTATTCATTTATTTTAGCTTAAAATCACTTACACAACACCTTTAAATATCAATAAATCTATCTTCTTACTAACCAACATCCTTGTGTAAATATTATATATTTATCACTTTTTAATCTAAAATAAATAAATAGACAAAATGAAAATAAAGAAAAATAAAGACTGTATATATGTAATAGATGCAGGTTGAATCAATCCTCGAAAGAAGGTCACGACTTGACACGAATGACAAGGAATAAAGTAGAGGGAGAGAAGGCTGGTGAATCCATGATTCACGATCTCAATATATTAATATTAGCAAATTCCTTGGGTGAAATCTCAAATAAATTTAACAAAATCAATAAAATAATAAAATAACCCTTGTAACTAAAATACATTTACTATTGTATATTTTATTGTACGAAATAAATTAACAATAAAAAACCGCATAATAGAGGAGTTTTTCACCTGTAAATGGCCCAAAACTTTATGTAATAAATTCATTTCAACTCCTTTTTGGATGATTCTTTCCCTGACTTGATAATGAAAATGTATAGAAAATATAAAAAATATAAAATAAATGTCACCTCAAACAAGTACTTCTGGATTCCAAAGTGAAAAAGTCATAAAGTCCAAATTCCCTGTCGAATTCGCGCTCCATATGAACTCCAAATTCACCAAACTTACTTTTAATGTTCAAGTTAGAAAATTATCTATCTAATGAAAGTAGTTTCATTAAAATCAGAGCTCGTTTGCAAAATTTGAGTTTCAGGACCTAGGTGTAGATTATATATAATGTAAATAATCATTATTTCTTCAGTTTTTATTTATTTTTCCTAATTACTAAAAATTTTAAAAAAATCATTTTTTGGTTTTATTTTATTTCTACTATTTCATTTTATTTTTATGTTGTAAAAACCTTTTATTAATAATGCAAAAAAATAAAATTGGAAAAGTCAAAAAAATATGTACTAATTGCTTTCTTATTTTGTAAATTCTCCATTCTCTTTTCTTTTTATTTTATTTTCTTTTTTAGTAGCTAACTTTTAATTTCTATTTATTTTTATTTTCTCTACTCTAACCTCTCATTCTATCACCAACTTCCATTCAACTCCAGCATCCTATCTAACCTCCCATTCAACTCCTTAATCTCCATCTTCATTTTAGTCCAACTTTCCATTCTTCTTCTTTTTATTCATCACCTCATATTCATTTCCTTTCATCCTCTATTCTTAAAGGAAAAGGAGAGATATAGAAGTGTTTTGTCGGTGACAACGGTAGAGCATCATCCCCATGTAGTAACCTCCTTCAGGAGAGATTCGCAACGATCATCATTGTCGTGTCACGAGCTTTCCATCAAGCTCACATAGCTTGTCAGATTTTTTTCGCTACTGGATCGAGGCCACGACAGGAGTCTAGCGTAGCTGCTCCACAAATCCGGTGAACCTCTACTATGTTTCTCATTCTAATTTTCCTTATTATTTTATTTTATCTAACATTATTTTCCCTTATTTTATATCACCACCCGATGAATCCACATTTCATCATCTTTATTCTATCATTTTGGCCTCAAAAACCCTGACCAATGCATGTAAAATCCATTAATTCATACATTTTAGCATCCATGCATGTATGTATAAATACTGTATAAAATACAGTTTTTAAAGCCAAAATTATATAATAAATAAAAGAAAAGAAAAAGAATAAAATATTGTAAATATTTTATGACCCGAAACCCCGAGACCTAGGTATCTAGATGAATAGGTCGACAAGAAATAAAGTAGGGGGAGATAAGGGCAACAATATAAATAAAATTCCCTTTCATTTTTATTCAGTTTTTATTCATTTTTGGGACCTATTTGTAGTTCCACTTTTTATACATCAAATAAATAAACTTTGTACATGAAAGTTGTAGATGATTAAATAAAGAAAAATACAAAATTTACTTTACTCAAAAACAATCTACAAATACCAAGTTATGGTCTGAAAAGCTCAAAAAGTATCAAACTCACCTTTAATTGTATATAATTTTAAATAGCCTATTTAATGGAGGTGGTTTCATATTTTACGGAGCTATGGTTTGAAAGTGAGGTTTTAGACTCCTATAGTATACCTATATTGATTAAAATATTTATTTTATTTATTATTCATTATTTTCGTAATTTTATATTTTTGTAAATTTGTATATATTATCCAAGTATGTGTGTACAATAAAACAAGAATAAAACATTAAAAGAAACTACTTATATTTCACACATAGGTAAAATACCTATACTTGTACCTATACTATATATATCCTTAATTTATCAAGTGTACAAAACACATCATAAAAATAAAATAAAAATATATTCACATCCCCAAAAATAGTTGTAAATTTATAAAATAATAAACAAAATTAATAAAATCAAATAAATAAAAATAAAAATAAAATATTAATACATAGATACATGTACCTATATATGCCTAAAAAGGTAACTTGTATTTTTATACCTCAGAAAAATAAATAAAAATCACTAAAAAATTCTTTATAAAACAAGGAATATTTTTTATTTTATAATCTAAAATTAATAAAATCATTTACTAATTTATTCCGAATTTTGAAATAATTTTGACTAGCATTTTTCTGATAGGTCCACGTGGACCAACCAACGCTGGTCGTTGGTTGACCTCGGTCAACCCCCTGACCGAGGCCTACCAACTTATGACACCCGATTTTTCCCCAACTTCGCAGATTTTTGGAGCTCGATCCCTTCTCCCTCGGGCCTCGCTTCCTTCTTAGAACTCCTTTCTTGATTATCACTGATCCTCGCCGAGCGCTCCAATCTCACCATATCTCCATCATTCGCGCATTGACCTCGCCTAAAGGAGACGCCATCACCATGTATATATTGAACCCGCCACCTTCGAGCTCAATTTTGAAGCCCTTCAGACCGAAACTTGCCCCTCCTTTCGAGTGCCCGTGCGAGCTAGAGTGACAGGCTACCTCCAGGGCCCGTTGATGAGTCGCGACATGGACCAAGGCAGTCTCCATCACCTCTGGCATACCTCGTCGTCGAGGTTTCCTCCTCTGGTTTCCAGCCATCGAGGTATACCCCTTTTCCCCTTCCTTTTTTCTTCTTTTTATTCCCGGTAGTTCTAGGATTTCCCCCCCCCTTAGATCTTCAAGTTCCGTTCACAGAATCGCCCAATCGCACCCCCATGCCGGAGCGCACCTCCGGTCGAAAATCCAAGTCACCACTCCACCTTCATCCTACCACCTTCGCACCTCTGCGGGGTCAAGGAAGTTTGCCCTGGACCCTCTCACCCCTTTTTACAGGTCAAATCACATTCAAAGAACCTGGGGACCATTTTGCATTCTTCGCCGGAGATACCTGGAGCTCCAAGCTCCGCCGCCTTCACGCCAACACAACAACGCTCCTCCGACAAACCTGCATCCTCCAGCACCTAGCCTGACCTTGCAGGAGCACCCCTGCCATTTTTCATGCTTCCAGACTGCTGGAGGCCCGAGATAGAGCTCGAGGAAGTTGGCCTCGTCGACGTTCTTCCCCGTTCTTTCACCTCGCTTCTCCACCGTCGGATCAGAGGCCAGCTCTAATTCGATCAGCAGTCGTCCGATCTAGGCCCACGTCGACCGTCGATCTCCTTGCCAGATCTGATCTGGGCCGCTCATTGCCTAACCGTCGTCGCTTGTTGTGCGCGCGCCACGTGCATAAATGAGCGGCTCTCCGCCGTTCAATCGCGTACATGTTGGGTATTTTGCACTTTTGACCCAACCATTTTGTATATTTCATCTTAGTCCATAAACTTTCATTTCTAGTTAAAATATTTCTGTAATATTTGCATCTAGACCTTCATATTTTTAATATTTGCATTTAGGTCCCGTCCACGTCACCTCACGTGACATGTGCACGTGGGGTGACTGGCATTTTGCAAGGACCCCCCGAGGTTTGCTTATTTCATTCTAGTCCATGAAGTTTTGATGTAAAATTTTGGTAAAATTGTGCCCGAGTCCCTGGAACTTTGTAAAATTGCAAAAATACCCCCACCAGGTCACGTGCCCCGTGCACGTGAGTTTGGAAATTTTTCAGAAACACCCCACCGGCTTTGCATATTTAAATTTAGTCCAGAAAATTGTGTTTAACGTTGTATACTTTTGGAAAATTTACAAGTTGACCATTGGACTTCTGTGTATTTACATTTATGCCCTTGCCATTATTGTATTTTTGTGTGGATGATTACGTTTATTTCATGCACATTTTGTCTTGAAATATTACCAAAAAAAATACCTTAAGCTCCTTTTCCATTGTAGTTTAATGCCATATTTTTAGTTTCCATTTTTATTGCATTTTCATATTTATAAAAAATCAAAAATAGGCATTTTCATCACTGTTTGCATTAGAACATACAAAAAAATAGAAAAAGTTTTTAAAAAAAATCCAAAAATATTAATTTTCTTTGTTTATGTGTGTTTGAACTTCAAACCAAAAATCATTAAAAATTTCAAAAGAAAACACCTAAAAATCACAAACCCCTAAAATCTTCATAAAAATCTTAAAAATTCTACAAAACCCTAAAAATACAATTTCAGTTTCTAAATTTTCCCTATTTTGTTATCTTTATGTTAAAATTAATTTGAGGAATTTTGGTCACTATTTAATAATTTTCATCCTCATTTTAATTTTGTCCAGCAATTTAGTTCACTATTTTCTAGTATTTTTGACTTTAAAAATACCAAAAAATAGGAAAAACATAGAAAAATCACAAAAACATTAGAGGAATATAAAAAGCCCAAAAATATTTTACTTCCTGTATTTTTTTACTATTTTTCTCTATTTTTACCTCTCTTTTATCTCTTCTATCTATATATCCTATATAGCTTTATATCTTTATTAAAAGAAAAAGAAAAAGAAAATATAAAAAATATAAAGTATAACAAGCAAATATAAAATCAGATAATTAAAAATCAGAATATAAAAATATAAAATCAAAAACTAAACAAAAAAATAGAAAATAAAAACCCACAAAAATAGCATATTTGTAGACATGTGATCATATTCACAGCATTTTTGCCCGATCTATCCTATCTCCTCCCTGTGTCCGACACTCTACATACTTGCACTATACACATATTTTGTAGAGTTATAATAAATTTTAACTCCACATTTACTTTTATTGCTTGATTTAATTGTCGTGGGTTACTTGTTGACTAACCCGGGTTTCCTGAGCGGTCGCCACAACGACTTTGTCTCCCCCTTGTGTGAGACATATTTACACCCTCGCAAAATCTGAGTTATCAAATGGTGCCATTGCCGGGAAGCAATAGCGTATAGATCATTTCTTTGTGATTGACTGTGATTGCTTGTCTACATTTTTATCTCTCTCATTTATATATATTATTTGAGCTATCTAACCCCTCTCTTTATTGACTTTGTGCGAGGTACTGCGGAGCGAGGGAGGCGTGTCTCCTTAGGTGCCTACACACCCACATGAAGCTGGCTTCAGCCTACTACCCCTGCACGAGGAAGACTTGGAGAATTTTGTAGATTAGCTTATTTATCTGCTTGCATATATTTGTGTAATTCAAGTGAGAGAGTGACACACAACTTGTAATATTCAGGACTTGGACATTACGACACTTCATGAGGTCCAGTGCTCGAGGGATTGTTTCCTTGGGGGCCTCGTCGGTTTTTCGTGGCTTTCTCGCGGGTTTTGTCGATTTTAGTACATGTTTGATTCACACGGATTTAGCCCCTAGATTTAGGAGTTTTTATTGATTGTGGCGTAAATAGCTAAGGCCCAACACCTAATATCTTGACTGCACCCATAGCTCGTAATTGGACTTAGCTAAAAATCAATTGAAAAAGCTATTTGACTTGGACTAGAGACCACATGCCGGGAGGGGTCGTATACAGCGCTTGCAGGATCCATTATGGTGGACACCGATCGGCTCCCAAGACCGGACTCTGGTCTCTCTTCCTAGTTGTAGCTACTTGTGCTTCACGATTAATAGAAATTGCTCATCTAGGGACGGTTTCCTCGTGCATCATATAGGTAGTTTATTTTATGTCTTTCAATTTATGCGCGGATCACCTTGCATGTAGAGTGCTAGAGTAAGGTACGTATTTCTAACTTTGCATGCATCATTGTGTTTAATCGCGCATCGGCTTTTCTGACTTCCTCCTCCATTTTATTGGACTCAAAGTAACCAAGAAAATCGGAAAATTCGTTAGGCATTGCTTTTATTTAGAAAAATACTAAAAAAAGAGATAATAAAAAAAATTAAAATTGGGACTGCTAATTGAACTTCACCTCTAAAATTAAATGTAATTGATTCACCATTATATTGGGAGAGAAACCCCGTCCTTGTTTGTGCTTTTAATTGCTCGCGTACACACTAAGGAGTAGTGACCAAATACCATTCAAGCCTCCTAAGTGTTTGTACAACTTTTGTTTAATCACATAACTCTAAAATTGAAAAGATAAAAGACTAGATCTCACAGTCTTCACATTGCATAGAGTTGGTGAATCGGGGGTTTGCTTTGTGTTGTTTGAATGTCTTTTGTGTGAGACTGGTTACATTTATCTTCTATCATTAGCAGTCACCTTCTCTTCCTTTCACTCTCTTCTATCCCACCCTCCCTCCCTTCATCGTTCTCATTTCCCTCTCTTCATGATGGGTCACACTTCATTTCAGTTGAATTTTGCGGTGTCTTCATTTCATGCCCATCATTCCCTCTCACTCTCTTGGGAGGTCGGAACTACGACCGACTTCCCATCCTCTCCATACCCACCTTCTTTCTCGGGACATGCTGCGAATGATGCCCGAAGAGTTTAGATTGACCAGATACAAAACCCGGGCGAATACCTTACTGAGATGAGAGTGCATTCCATAAGAGATCAAATGGAGCAGTTGCAAGCTTTAGGTGACTTTAATCTTGAGATGATGGATGAGTACACGGATCAAGAAGCACACTCCGCTTCTACATTGAACCCCTTCGTTTTGGATTTAGAGTTCATATATCTACTGCCCAAATTTTCAGGAGGAGTGCAGGAGGAACCATATATTCATATATCTGAGTTTGAGGATTTTTATGAATCACGATCATACCTTGATATCACTTATGTGGATCTGATGTTGATGAATTTCCCTTTCTCACTTCAGACTAGAGCTTCGAGATGGTATATAGAGTTGGGAAGGAAGATTGCTACGTGGAAAGATTTACGATCATTATTTTTGCAGAGATTTTACCCCCGACGTAAAGCTGATATGACGCGGTCTTGCATTCTTGATTTTTTAGTTGACCCCCAGGAGCCATTGAGAGATTCGTGTTTGAGGTTACTTGATCTTTTGAGGAGATTTTCGGATCATGGATTTTCGATGACTGACTTAGTCCAGATCACCATGAGGGGGATGATCGCTAAACAGATTGCATATGTTATTACCTCGTGTGGTGGTTCACACCGCAGTCCCGACCTAGATTTATTTGAGACCATCTTGGGAACACATTCAGACATTTCATATACACAAGATGATTTATTCGGGACATCACATGAGGGAGAGATGACATCTGTTGAGTGTGTGACACATCATGCAGATTCAAACTGCATACACCAGTCAAAGGATATGGATGTTACTACTTTTCATATGATGGATGTGTTGACTACTACTGTGAGTTCCCAGAGTCAGACAGTGGTTGAGGACCCATCGGATTTATAGTCAAATTTTGAGCCAGTTTCGCTCTTTCATATAGAAGATTCTTGGATTCTAGATTTCTTAGGAGCCCCAGAAATAGAGGCAGAACCCACATCTCAACCATCCTTTGAATCATTTCAGTGTCCATGCTCAGTTAATTTAGTGTCTTTTCTTCAGAAGATTGTCTCAGATTCAGATATACAGTTTGATTCATCTCAACTGAGAGAGCTTGAGGAGGGACTGATTTTTGATTTGAAAGACATAGATTGTCCTGTATTTGAGCCCTGTATCCTCCCAGTTGATGAGGTCGATATATTTTTGGAGGACTTGATATTTGATAGCATTGATCCTCATTTTCCTGATGATTCGGCATTACTCCCCAAGGGTTATCTACGGGAGGATGCCACGAACCCTATGTCCTCAGTTTCACTTTCTGAGAGTGCATCCGATCTGTCGGATCATGAGACCGAGTTTTCTGATATTTCTGATCATGAGTTTGATGTTTCTCTCCTCGACGACCCTCCAGAGGATGACCCGATCTTTGCGGTATTCGATGATTTCACTGATTTATCTACATTATATGCATCAGATATCAGTCTTTTCAGCGAGTCTCGTGACCTTGATCTTCATTATCTATTCGAGACAATGATTAACGTGGAGGATTCACTAACAGATCCTTCCTTCTCCACGTTCGACATCTTTGGCTCTTTCATTTCACTCCATTCAGATCTTGAGCTGACGATTTCTTTTGTGCTACCGGAGCCCGATTTCATCTTCCCATAACTTTACCCGGTAGCAGGCATCTGCTTGATTATTTACTTGGGTGTCATTATTTTCTCTATTAAGTTCGTTGTGGTTCTCTCACTGAGACTGCAACGACAGTATGGTATTCGCCTCACAGATACCGTCCTGAACCTCGATACGACATTATCCTAGCCTTTGCGCCCAGCTAGGGGCGTAAACTCTTGCGCTTGTTGAGAGGCACCTCAACATTGATCACCTCTGTATAGATCCATATGTCCATATGTTCATTCATTCTTTATGTCTGCCACCCCGTCGCCATCTTATGATTTTGCTATACTTAGTATACACCTTGTCCTAAGTGTAGGAGGTGTACACCCGGAGTATCTTCTATTCTTTGATCCTCTCCATTGTCTCCTCTTCTTGTATATACTTAGGGATACTTACCCAAAGTATAGGGGGAGACAGTCTGAGTACGATCTGTTCATTCCCACCCTTGACCCTCCCTGGTTTGTGTACAGTCTGCTATACTTAGGATTATTTGATCCTAAGTATAGGGGGACGATCAACTTCTCATTCATTCATTCCTTCATCTCTTAATTATTTATTCTTTAGACTTTTCTATACTCAGTATGAGTTATGTCTTCTCTTTTCTCTCCGATCTATGAGGACATAGCTCAAGATATGTATAGGGGGTCGTATATACTGTGTATATACTTTAGCCATAACACATACTTTAGTATTTTTACTATAATTATACTTATGAAATTCATTAAAAACCTTAATTAAAAGATGTGATCATTCCTTAAATTCTTTTTGTATATACTGATTACTAAATCTGGTGAAGAACCTTTGCAAAATGTTTGAAAAATTGTTTGAAAATCTTTGTGAAAAATATTTTGAAAACTGTTTGGAAAACATCTTGTTAAATGTTTTCAACCATTGTAAAAATATTTTGGTTTGTAAAATTTGTTTTCTTTATGTGAAATAAAATGTTTGAAAAATGATTTGCAAAGGGTTGCAAAAATATTTGAAAAATCTATATATGCTGTTTGGAAAACCTTTGCAAAATGATTTTCAAATGTGTGTACATGTTTGTAAAAACTGTTTGTAAAAATTATTTTGGACTATAGTTTTCAAAATTGTTTGAAAAACATTTATCAAATAAGTTTGAGGAATACATATATCTCACCTAAATTCTTTATATATATATATATATATATGTATAAAACTGACCACTTACCCTTGTAAATTCTTAAAATCTACTTCTGGTAAATATAAGATGCATACCTGTGTAAATATTTGTACCTAGTTTTTGGCCAAAAACTTTTTGTTTTCAAAAATCGCAAAAACATTTGCAAAATTAAAATCCAAAAGCATTTAAAAAATATTTTTGAAAAATCTAAAAAAATGCATATGCATCATCTTTTCAAAATCCATAAAAAGTTCAAAATCTTTGAAAATCGAATCACAAAAATATTTTCTGCATAGCATTTGCATCTCATGAGCATTTTTCGGATTGAGTTTGATAGTTGAACAAGTCTAAGTAAAATCCGAAGATTGGAGCTTGGTTGGACCTTAAAATCTACCTAATTAAAAGGAACCTTATAGGAGCTGGATTTGAGGTACTTCAGGTGTAGTTGACTGAAATCTTTGAGGATCATGAGACTGGGTTCAATGGATTCTTGACTACCTAAGTAGAGTATTTTGGAGCACACACACGACTCTTGTTGATAATGACCTAACTTGGACACCTGCACCTTTCACATGGCTCAACTCAGTTGGAGTGGTGAGGGGGCTGGATTTGCTGGTATGAGACGCACACAGGTGGAAACACTTGTCCTCCTCTAGGGAGGTAAGTGCATCCCAACCCGTCCAATGATGATGAGTTTTGAGGACAGGAGATTGTGGGTTGCAATAACGCTTCAAAAGAGGGATAGTCTACTGGCTCGAGAGGAAAAACTCCCTATGTAAATGCTGCTATGTGTAGTATTAAAAAAATGCAAAAAGCAAAAAACACAAAAAAAGTGGACATGCTTGTACAAAAAAATAAAAATGCCTACCGGAGTGTATATATGTGTATAGTCCATAAGCAAGCTTGAGCCTCAAAGTCAAATCATGTGAGCCTACAGCTAGATGACTTGACTACACTGGTCTTGCATCCTAGGATAGGTAGCTATACTGGCTACCGTCCATTCTTCTCTTCACCCCCTCCTCTTGAGCTGGTTGCCACTTGAACTTAGAAGGGAATACCCATCTCCTTGAGGAATGAGTTGTTGGATTGGGGAATCATTGGGTTGTCATACTGGAGAAGTCAGTGTCTTTGTCATTTCAGTTGGGGAGAGCCACCATCACTTACACTGTACGAGTCAGATTCATAGTCGTAAGGGTTTGCGTATGAGTTGAAATATTTCTGACCTGGCTATTGAGGAGACTTGAGCAGAGTTTTGGTATTCTTGAAGACTGTTGGATTTCAAGTCCGATTCTCATTAAGGTTCCGCCCGCACTAAAATTCCAAAGGTCTGACTTCGGCTCCAAACTTTGATTTTGTGAAGACAAGTTTGATAATTGAAATCAATCCATTTTTCTTCTTTTTCTTTTCGTTGTTTTCTTTTCTGCACTTATTGCATAAGTGTTTGCTAGGGACTAGCAAAGGTAAAGTATAGGGGGATTATGAATCCACATCTCCTCATCTTTATTCTATCATTTTGGCCTCAAAACCCTGGCAAATGCATGTAAAAACCCTTAATTCATACATTTTAGCATCCATGCATGTGTGTATAAAATTGTATAAAATACAGTTTTAAAGCCAAAATTATAGAATAAAGAAAAGAAAAGAAAAAGAATAAATTATTGTAAATATTTTATGACCCAAAACCCCGAGACATAGGCATCTAGATGAATAGATCGACAAGAAATAAAGTAGGGGGAGATAAGGGCAACAATACCAATAAAATTCCATTTCATTTTTATTCAGTCTTTATTCATTTTTGGGACCTATTTGTAGTTCCACTTTTTATACTCCAAATCAATAAACTTTGTACATGAAAGTTGTAGATAATTAAATAAAGAAAAATACAACATTTACTTTACTAAAAAAACAATGTACATATACCAAGTTATGGTCTGAATATGATTCCAAAATCCTAACTTCCTAGACATATATCTCTCAAATAAAAGTCAAAAAGTATCAAACTCACTTTAATTGTATATAATTTTAAATAGTCTATTTAATGGAGGTGGTTTCATATTTTACGGAGCTACGGTTTGAAAGTGAGGTTTTGGACCCCTATAGTATACCTATACTGATTAAAATGTTTATTTTATTTATTATTCAATATCTCCATAATTTTATATTTTTGTAAATTTGTATATATTATCCATAGTATGTGTGTACATTAAAACAAGAATAAAACATTAAAGAAACATTAAAAGAAATTACTTATATTTCACACATAGGGAAAATACCTACACTTGTACCTATACTATATATATCCTTAATTTATCAAGTGCACAAAACACATCAGAAAAATAAAATAAAAATATTATTACATCCCAAAAGAAAGTGGTAAATTTATAAAATAATAAAAAAATTAATAAAATCAAAAAAACAAAAATAAAATATTAATACATAGATACATGTACCTATATAGGCCTAAAAAGGTAACTTGTATTTTTATACCTCAGAAAAATAAATAAAAATCACCATAAAAATCTTTATAAAATAAGGAATATTTTTTATTTTATAACCTAAAATAATAAAATCATTTACTATTTTATTTTAAATTTTCAAATAAGTTTGACCAACATTTTTCTGATTGGTCAACGTGGACTAACCAACGTTGGTCGTTTGTTGACCTCGATCAACTCCCTGACCGAGGCCAGCCAGCTTCTGACACCCGAGTTTTTGCCCAACTCATGTTTTTTTGGAGCTCGATCCCTTCTCCCTCGGGCCTCGCTTCCTTCTTGGAACTCCTTCCTTGATCATCACTGATCCGCACCGAGCGCTCCAATCTCGCCATATCTCCATCATTCGCACGTGGACCTCACTTGAAGGAGACGCCATCACCATGTATATATCGGACCCGCACCTTCGAGCTCAATTTTGAACCCCTTCGGACCGAAACTTGCCCCTCCTTTCGAGTGCCCGTGCGAGCTAGAGTGACAGGCTACCTCCAGGGCCCGTTGGTGAGTCGCGGTGTGGACCAGGGCGGTCTCCATCACCTCCGGCATACCTCGCCGTCGAGGTTTCCTCTGATTTCTAGCCATCGAGGTATACCCCTTTTCCCCTTCCTGTGTGTTCTTTTTATTCCCGGTAGTTCTAGGATCTTTTCCCCCTTAGCTCTTCGAGTTCCATTCGCCCAATCGCACCCCCTCGCCGGAGTACACCACCGACCGAAAATCCAAGTTGCCGCTCCACCTTCATCCGACCACCTTCGCACCTCCGCGGGGTCCAGGCAGTTTGCCTTGGACCCTCTCACCCCTTTTTTGCAGGTCAAAGCGCATTCAAAGCACCTGGGGACCATTTTGCATACTTCGCCGGGGATACCTGGACCTCCAAGTTTCGCCGCCATTGTGCCATCACCACAACGCTCCTTTAACAAACCTGGATCCTCCAGCACCTAGCCTGACCTCCCAGGAGTACCTCGGCTATTTTGCACTCTTCCAGACCGCCGGAGGCCCGAGATCGAGCTCAGGGATGTTCGCCTCGTCGGCGTTCTTCCCTGTTCTTCCACCTCGCTTCTCCACTGTCCGATCAGAGGCTCGCTCCAGTTCGATCAGCAATCGTCCGATCTAGGCCCGCATCGACCATCGATCTCCTCACCAGATCCGATCCAGGCCACTCATCACCGAACCATTATCGCACGTTGTATGCGCGCCATGTGGATAAGTGAGCGGCTCTCCGCCGTTCGATCGCGCACATGTTGGGAATTTTGCACTTTCAACCAAGCTATTTTGTATATTTCATCTTAGTCCATAAAATTTCATTTGTAGTTTAAATATTTATGTAATATTTGCATCTAGACCCCATATTTTTAATATTTGCATTTAGGTCTCGTCCACGTCACCTCACGTGACCCGTTCACGTGGGGTGATTGGCATTTTGCAAGTAACCCCCTGGGGTTTGCTTATTTCATTCCAGTCCATGAAGTTTTGATTTCCGTTGTAATATTTTGGTAAAATTACTTATGAGTCCCAGGAACTTTGTAAAATTGCAAAAATATCCCTGCTAGGTCACGTGCCCCGTGCGCGTGAGTTTAGAAATTTTGCAGAAACCCCCCATCGGGTTTGGGTATTTATATTTAGTCCAGAAAATTGTGTTTAACGTTGTATACTTTTGGAATATTTGCAAGTTGTCCCTTGGACTTTTGTGTATTTACATTTATGCCCTTGCCATTATTGTATTTTTTCTTGGATGCATGCGTTTATTTCATGCATATTTTGACTTGAAATATTACCAAAAAATGCCTTAATCTCCTGTTGCATTGTAGTTTAACTCCATATTTTTAGTTTGCATTTTTATTGCATTTTCATATTTATAAAAAATCGAAAATAGGCATTTTCAGCACTGTTTGCATTAGAAAATACAAAAAAATCAGAAAAAGTTTTTGAAAAAATCCAAAAAATTACATTTTCTTTATTTATGTGTGTTTGAACTTCATACCAAAAATCATTAAAAATTTCAAAAGAAAACACCTAAAAATTGCAAAACCCCTAAAATGTTCATAAAAATCTTAAAAATTCTACAAAACCCTAAAAATACAATTTCAGTTTCTGAATTTTTCCTATTCTGTTACCATTATGTTAAAATTAATTTGAGGAATTTTGGACATTGTTTAATAATTTTCATCCACATTTTAATTTTGGCCAGCAATTTAGTTCACTGTTTTCTAGTATTTTTGACTTTAAAAGTACCAAAAAAATAGGAAAAACATAGAAAAATCACAAAAACATTAGAGAAATATAAAAAGCCCAAAAATATTTTACTTCCTGTATTTGACTATTTTTCTCTATTTTTACCTCTCTTTTATCTATTGTATATATATATATATCCTATCTAGCTTTATATCTTTATTAAAAGAAAAAGAAAATTTAAAAAAAATATAAAGTATAAAAAGCAAATATAAAATCAGATAATTAAAAATCAGAATATAAAAATATAAACTAAACAAAAAATAGAAAATTAAAAACCTATAAAAATAGCATATTTGTAGACATTTGATCACATTCACCGCATTATTTTTCGATCTATCCTATCTGCACCCTGTGTTCGACACTCTACATACTTGCACTATACACATATTTTGTAGAGTTATAATAAATTTTAACTCCACATTTTCTTTCATTGCATGATTTAATTGTCATGGGTTACTTGTTGACTAACCTGGGTTTCGTGAGCGGTCGCCACAACGACTTTGTCTCCACCTTGTGTGAGACATATTTAGACCCTCGCAAAATCTGAGTTACCACCACCCTAGTCATACCATCACCATCACCTCGATTATCATCTTCGTCATTCCCCTCTACCACCATTTTTTATTTTTTTTATTTTTTATCTTAGCTTCAGAAAATATAAAATATCACAAAAACTAAAAAATAGAAATAAAAAACATAGGAGAAGAAGCATATTCGCCCCTACAGCCCCCTCGCTTATCCTCTGCATGCGCCCCACCGCTTTGGCCATCCTCCACCACCAGTGTGGCAGCCACCTCTGCCTACTCCTGCATCACTGCACAAACGGCCCCCTCTGCCATAGCTCTAGTCACCTTCCCACAGTCTTCCTCCATCATCCTGCATGGGTAGGCCCTCCAGCCCTCCAAACACGACACCCTCCCAGCGCCACTGCGGCGTGCTTCAAATTACCTAAATAAAAAATTACCTAAATTAATTATTGCAGTATAATAATTAAAAAATGCCCTTCAAAAAATTACCTAAATTATTGAACATAATAATTTTTAAATTTTTGAGGGCATTTTTTTAGTTATTATGTTGCAATAAATTAGGTAATTTTTTCTTTACATCAGCTCTTGTTTGAGAGTTCACACTTGTATAAGGACTGGACATTTGACCCGTCTGTGATCATGTGGTTGATTGACGTAGAATCGGATTTGCACTCGCATCTCTTAGAGAATTCTACAAGAATACTTTTATTGCTTGTCCTCGTAATCTTTAGTACCACACATCACATTTAACGAGACACACTTAGACCGTAGAGCTATTAGTCCAAACTAATTTGTTCATCACTCACTAATAGAGATGTCTATCTAGGAACAATTTTCTTATTTGCATTCATATAGCATAAATTTTCTATTCTACGTTGCATCCTACATGTAGAGTACACGTATCATTGTAAGTCTTCTCAACGGGGCATGCATAATTGATTTCACTATTTGCATCGATTTTTCTCGACTAGCTTCCTCTTATTTTTGAAACTTAGGTTAAAAAGAAATCGGGACAGGTCGTTAGGCATGTCCCATTTGGTCGATTAATCAAGTGATAATTGAACTTAAAATCGGGAATGCTAATCAGAGTTGACCAAAAGAAATTGACTAAAATTAACACTTGTTTTTGGGTGATTAAAACATTCATTATTCTTGTGCTATTGTGATCGTTGAGAGGTGAGGACTTATTCCTCGGATAGTTCCCAAAACCTACTTATAAGACTTGAATAATTGGGTGTATATCTTGATTTATCATCTAAATAAACTTGGAAAGGTAAACGGTCAGGACTCTTGCAACCATCACTGTGTTGAGTAGGTGAACTTAGGGTTTGCTCTTGTGTTTCTCTGTTTGTGTGTTATTCAGTGCACCTGCACACTTTCTTTCTCGATCTGCTTCATTTTCCAATCTCTTTTCAAAGATGTCGGAATATTGGTCATCATATTCATATCACTCCGCTTTGACAATATTTTGAACATCTCCATCCTATTGTTCTCCCTCATACCCACACCCTAACCATAAAGTCAGAACTTTGACTGACTTCTCCACTTCTTCGTCCTTCTTACCTACCCCACATTCTTACACCCCTGATCCACATCCACCCTAGATTGACTCACCATATTCACATCCCCTTGTTGGAATCAATGAACAAATCGAAGAGCAAGCGACTGCTGAGATGAATGATTAGCATAATCAGTAACCCCCACAGACCTCAGTCTCACCTCAAGTTGGGACCGGACAACAAACCTATACACATACCAATTTAACCTTAGGGTACAACATAATAGACCAAACAAACCAAATGTAGAGGCTTTCACCCAATGATCTTCCTGACTTGATTGACCTGAGTAATAAAGAATACATTGACCAGCCTTCATATCACTCATTCGAATAGCCAACACACACATGGATTGGATTAATGCGAACGATCTACAAATCCCTATCTATTAACTCCATATTATGAGGCTCCGAGCTATAGCTTCTATACAAGTGTGCCATACCAAACCCAAATTACATACATGACTCAAGGTGTATTGAGTAAAAGAGCCTTAGTTGTCAGTATTATCCTCCAAGTTAGCGTACTTCTCTCATGATGTGTCATGAGAACTTACTAGAGGATGAAATTTATAGACTGATCAAGAGTCCAAGGTTGAAAGTGGATCATGGATTTTGTGGATTAAAGTTTGAAACCCTAGAAGACACTAGATTGACCATGCGTCATGTACAACTGGAGTCTCTTCTACCTCCCACTGCTACTAACCACTTTCCCTCCAAATTAGAGTATGTACATTATCCTATTCCTTATTCACCTCTAAAGAGACAAAAATGAAAATCAAAATACACCATAAAAATTGAAAATGGAAAATAATTAAAAAAATTAGACCCTGCACTTTGGTAAGTACTTAATAGAAATTTAATTTTTGAGCTTACCTTAATAATGTACATTGAACACTTTCCCGACCTTAAAAGATTTGTGAGATGTAAATTAATGCCTAAAAGGTTAGGTAATAAGAGAACAAGGACTGAGAGACACATAGTGTCTATGGCCACCTCTTTTCTGATAGGGAGAAAAACCAAAAAGCCGCAGAGTGAAGTGGTTGCCTAGGACTGATTGTGAAATCAAAAACACTACCTCCACCCAAGCAAGAATCGATGATGACATGCCGATAAATATACTCTCAACATCTATATTTGCCAAGCTCAAACTCGGATCTGCTAAGAAGTCAAGAGAGATCGTTAGTTTTGTGATCGTTCTATAAAATGGTCGAGAGGAACTATTTCAATCATCATTACTTTCCAAGGTGCTCTACCTTAGGTAGACTTCACAGTCATTGACATTGAACACTGAGGAGAGTTCACTCAGTCTCCGATCATTCTCTAACAGATGTTCTTATCCTTGGCTAAGGCAACTATAGATTGCGAGACTCCACATATCGATTTAAATGCATTGGGAGCACTCTGACCTCACCCAATCTTTGAGGACACATGATAGTCTGTATAGTCACAGATAGTCAAGACCTTCGAGAGACAATTGAGTCACATCTCTCTACTATACATAAGATACCGATTGTTCAGATAACCATTGATTCAGACTTCCTACACCTCTACATCACCTACTGCTTGCAACAACACCACCTTCACATCTTCTAGATGGTCGAGTAGATTCACAAGAGGGTCACTGACCTTCAGTCACTCCCGCGATTGCCGAAACAAGTGGAGGAACTTACTGAGAGGGTATCCAAGATACGACTACCTGCCCCTTCTGCACCACCTGTACCTATGCATCGAGTTCATATTGTACAGGAACATGCACCGGGGCCTCAGAATGATAGAGTAGAAGAGCAAACCTACACTCAGCAGGAGCATCACGCATCCCCACAAGTGGAGACAGGATACGAGGAGCCTCCACAGGTGTTCAAGATCAACGGGATGTGGTACAGCCATGACCCAGTTGCCAGACAGTCAGGGATGGGGAACGGTCAGCTACACCGACCTTCCCTAGCTTACCAAGAAACCAGCTCTGTCCCCGTACCGCTCTTCGTATAGTCCTAGCCCGGATAAGGATACCAGCCTAAGCAACACCCGTAGCAGCAACACACATTCCACTCAAGCCAGTAGGGCCCGCACCTCCCCATTAGCAGCAACAATACCGGCATGGCCAACAGGGCCATTACAGAAACTCATCCCCGTGTCAGCGAGCCCAACCCACTAGTGAATTGGAGTCCCACACCTTAGCGATACAGACCCTGATTGATAGGATCCAACAAATTCAGAATGATTATCTAGATATGAGAATCGATTTGAATCGTGTCTCTTGTATCCAGAACCAGCAAACGACGCCAAAGACTCCAATTCCTGCCCAGGTTCATGCTAACCCGGATAGCTTGAATCAAGGCCAGAACCGACCACGAGATCAGGTATACTATTCAGATAATTCATTATATGAACATGAGATCCTTTTGTACGATAATGTTAACCATATACCCCTCAGGAGCGGAAGGACCGTGATCATACTTGATCGGGCACGGGCACCAGAGGAAGAAGCCACCAAGTCTCTACCTGAGGAGAACTTGGAAGCTGAGTAGCACCACCACCACCACCACTGGTAGAATAAGAGGACTTTTGAGTCCTCCAAGAAGCAGGAGAACCGCACCATCAATGAGTCAGACGAGATTGACGAAGAGCCCGCACCTCCATCTAAGGACGATATCCCTAAAGTCGCGGAGAATGCATCACCGGTCTCGCAACAGAAACTTTCTCTTCATCATTGTCAGAGTCAGAGTTCGAGTCAGTTGCAGTTTCGGAGTCATGTACGGAACTCAGTTCCTAGTTTAAATGAAAATCTTTCAGTTTCAAAATCTGAGTTAGCATCAATAATCCCTTTCCCCCGAGCTCTTAAGGGTGGAAAGAAGAAAACCAAAAAATACAAAAAGATGACCCTGAGATGGCAAAGTTTTGCAATAAACACATAAAGGTCACAATCTCTTTCGACAAGTACGTGGAGATGACACCTGCATTTCAGAAATACCTTAAGGTGAGATGCAAACCTACTAGGGTTAGCAGGAAGACCAAAAGCCATGTTGAGAAACACATTCTGTTGGTATCCACTACTTGTGCAATAAAGAATTCGTTTCCGAGGAAATGAAGAGACATCGGTGCACATTATGTTGTGAGTCACGTTGATGACACTGCATTTGCAGGCACTCTCCTTGACAACGGATCCTCGATTAACTTAATGCCTACAGTCTTCTATGAGAGGCTTAATCTCAGACCTCTTAGGAAATCTAGAGCCCTACTTCAGTTTGCTGACAAATCAACTAAGAGGTCCCAATGAGAATTGAGGAATGTTGTCATAAAAGTCAAGGGTCAGGAGTACATGGTGGAATTTACCATCCTTGATATGGAGACCCCTCGCAATTGGAGAGATTACCAGATCATATTAGGTAGGCCATTCCTCAGAACAGTAGGAGCCTTATTTGATTATAAGATTGGGAAAATTCAGTTCCAAACTCCAGGCAGAGAAGAGGAACTTGAGATGAAGCAGTCTAGAAGGCATAGGCCGGATTCAAAATCCAGTATCGAGTACTATTCGTCTGAAGCAGATTGCATTCATGTAGACACCGTTGGGCCATGGAGACAGAACCCAGCTATCACCGATGAGTCCCTCTCCTTTGGAGAAGATCCTATGCATGAGTCAGGTTGAGAGGTCCTTATAAATGAGTACAACTCACAATATGCATCTCCCTACATATTCGATGACTTAGAGGATCACTTGGGACTGTCAGTCCTTCCCTCTTTAGGATAATAAGAAGATGAGGATGATGAGTCAGACGTGGCTTTCGCTGATTGCTTGGAAACCTTTGACGATCCGACTCTAGAGCCGAATGAATTGGTGGCATCAATTTCAAAGACAGATCCAGCCATTAACAACACAGAGCCAGATTTCCTTGATGATCACACATTACCTGAGCTTAAACCTTTACCCACAACACTTAAGTATGCCTTCCTTGCGGGGCAAGAGAAGAAGTATTCGGTCATCATCAGCTCGCAATTGATCGAGGAGCAGGAATCTTTCTTGCTAGAGATCCTGGAGAAAAACTGCAAGGCGATAGGCTGGAGCATCTTCGATCTCCACGGGATAAATCCCGCTTTGTGTTCGCACCATATCTACTTGGAGAATGAGGCTAAACCCTATCGTGAATTCTAACGCCGGTTAAATCCAAATTTACGAGAGGTAGTGAAAAAGGAGATAGAGAAATGGTGCAACACGGGTTTTATTTATCCCATCTCCGATTCCAAATGGGTGGCCCCCAATCCATGTTGTCCCGAAAAAGTTGGGAATTCATACAACAACCAATGAAGACGGAGAGGAAATCGTGATGTGAGTACCCACGTCGTGGCACGTCTGTGTGGATTACAAACGCTTGAATGCTGCGATGAAGAAGGATCATTTCCCCCTACTATTTACTGATCAGATCATGGAGAGATTAGCAGGGAAAAATTCTTCTGCTTCTTGGATGGGTTCTCGGCCTTCAATCAAGTAGCCATAGCTCTGAAGGACCAGGAAAAGAACATGTTCACACGTCCCTTTGGTACCTATGCCTTCAGACGCATGCCTTTCGGGTTATGCAATGCTCATGGTACTTTTCAAAGGTGCATGACTGATGTATTCGCCCAAATGGTCGATGAATTCCTGAAAGTCTTCATGGATGACTTTTCGATCCATGGTGATTCCTTCGATTATTGTCTTAGGAATCTGGATCGAGTCCTAAAATGATGTTGTGAGGTCAATCTGGTGCTCTCCTGGGGGAAAAGTCACTTCATGGTAACGGAGGGTATTGTGTTGGGCATGTCATCTCCAAAAGAGGAATGGAGGTTGACCCTGCCAAGGTGGATGTGATCAGATGACTCCAGCCACCAACCAACGTGAGACAATTTCGATCTTTCCTCGGGCATGTCGGATTTCATCGAAGATTTATCAAAGATTTTTCTAAAATACCCTGACCTCTAACTGAGCTTTTAGGCAAGGACATGGAGTTTATTGTTGATCACAAATATCTCTAGGCCTTTAAGGTATTACAAGGAATGATCATGGACACCTCGATCCTACAAGCCCCAGATTGGTCTCTGCCTTTTGAGATCATGATGGATGCGTCAGACTTTGTTGTTGGGGCTTTATTAGGACAGAGGAGGGATGGCGTCCCATTTGCCATACACTATGCAAGCAAAGTGCTTGATCCTGCTCAGCATAACTATATAGTTACGGAAAAGGAGATGCCTGCGGTAGTGTTTTCCTTGGACAAATTCAGATCTCACTTAATCGGATCCAAGGTAATTGTGTTCACTAACCATACAACGCTAGGTATTTAATGGAAAAGAAGGATACGAAGACGCATCTTCTTAGGTGGACTCTACTTATCCAAGAGTTTGGTTTGAACATTCAAGATAAACCTGTAAAGAAGAACGTAGTCGCTGATCACCTCTCCCGTCTCGAGGATCTTGATGCTTCTGAGGATTCACCGATTCGAGATTCCTTCCCTGACGAGTCGATTTTTGTTGTCGACTCACTCCCATGGTACGCCAACATTGTGAACTATCCTTTTCTAGACTAAAATCGGATTCTAGACATTACCACTAGGAGGATCTAATCCTTTTCTTTGTAGGAATGGATTGTGTCTGGAGGCGGTGTATTCCTCAGGAGGAATACCAGAGTGTCCTTTCTCTATGCCATAGTCTTGAGGTAGGAGGACACCGTTCCGGGAAGAGGACCACATGGAAGGTACTTCAGTGTGACTTATAATGGCTGACTCTGTTTCGCGATGCCATCATCTTTGCGAATTCATGCCCAGTATGCCAGAGAATGGGAGGAACCATTGGGTCCAAGGACGAGATGCCAATGCAACATGTCATCATTTGTGATGTCTTTGACACCTGGGGCATCGACTTCATGGGCCTATTCCCTGTTAGCCACGGATTCGAATATATCCTTCTTGCGGTAGACTATCTATCCAGATGGGTGGTGGCTATCCCAACCCGAGCCACAAACAGAAGGACTGTCTGTAAATTCATTAGAGATCATATCATCTCTAGGTTCGGGATCCCAAAAATGTTGATATCAGATGGGGGTAGCCACTTTTTAAACAGAGATGTGAAGAAACTCTTAAAGGATTACGGCATTGAACACCGTGTCACGAGTCCTTACCACCCACATACCAATGGTATGGCTGAGGTGTCAAATAGGGAGGTGAAAACCATATTGCAGAAGCTTGTCCGCCCAGACAGGAAGGACTGGTCTCAGATCTTGGATCAAGTCCTGTGGGCTTATAGGATAGCTTATAAGACATCGTTAGGAACCTCTCCATTTAGGATGGTATTTTGGGAAGCCATGCCATTTGTCCGCAGAATTAGTGCACAAATCAGAATGGGCAATCAAAAAGGTCAACTGGATCATACACCTAGGACAAAAATAGAGAGACATGGATTTGAATGAGCTTGTGGAAGTCGGAAACCGAGCCTACGACAATAGTTCGGTGTACAAGGACAAAGTTAAGCATTGGCATGATAGATATATCAGACGAAAGACCTTTGTTCCTGGAGAGAAGGTATGGTTGTTCAATGCAAGGCTGAAAGTATTCGAAGGCAAGCTGAAATCAAAGTGGATGGGCCCATTCATTGTCCGTAATGTCCATGACAGTGGGTGTGTTGAGATCTCAGATCTCACAGATGACGCACAGACATTCTTAGTCAATGGACACTGTTGAAGCACTTCATCGATCCCAATGAGCAATTAGTCCATGACGAGGAGATTGTATTCATGCGTAAAACGGAGTCAGCAGAGATACATAGAGCCACACATGAAACCTTGCAGCAATAGACTCTAGTCATCAGCAACATCTAGAAAGATTCAGACCGCGATCCTTGTATATACCCATCACTCCTATACATTCTCCCCCTCCCTCCCGCTACTCTGATCACTCACCCCAACTTCATCTATGACTATACTTAGGATGACCTGATCCAAAGTATAGGGGGGAGAGTGACCCTCATCTATTCACTGTACATCCTCCAAATCCCATCAGTCCTCATACCCATTCCTGTCCTATACTCTGTATCTCCTCCGACGAGCTGCTTGAGCTCGGGATGCTACCGACCCTTGAGCGAAGACCAGGAAGCTCTTCTCTGAGCTTCTGACCCCAGGTAGACTCCTCCATTACCCTCTCCGATCTCCATCTTATCTCTCCTCGTCTTCCTCGAAATTTATTCCGCATTCCCCCTCATCTTTGCCCTCCACAATCATCCACCGAGCTCTGCCTTGGATCTCTGATCCTTGCACAACCATTCACTTGCCACCACGTCGCATCGAGTTCCCCTCCAACCACAGCTCCGCCTTCCCGGCGGAGAAGAACCTCTGGTCGTCACCATCAACACAACACTCCACGAACAAAAACACACAATTTTCTTGCATCCACTAACCATGCAGGTCCCTCTTCTTCACTGATCGGAGTTGTCACCGGAGCTCCTTCAAGCTTCATCTTCTCCGACTTCCAGAACACCCCAGATTCATCCAAGGCCCTTGGGCACTCCGCACGCTTCCACGATCATCCCCAGCTATGTAGGAGCCTCCGGTGATCAACGTCGAGCAAGAACCAAGTCGGCGAGGCTAAGGAGGCTTCGTTGGAGCCCAGTCACGTCTGCCGCAGGAGGCGGCAGACCGGAGGAGCACGAAGCACAACAGCCGTACGATCCTCAAGATCAGACGGTTCTGATCGAGCTACGTTCGCCTCCGACCTACAGCGGCCGTCCGATCCTTAAGATAGGACGGTTCTGATCGAGCCACATCACCAGTGCCCTGCCTCAGTTGGATCAGGAGGATCCAACCGCCCGCATTTGTCCATGTCACCATCGCCTCCGACCTACAACAGTCGTCCGATCTCGCGAGGATCGTGCATCTTGCAACACATCACATCGCTTCATCCCAGGAGCCATCAGCGACCGTTCGATCAGACTTGATCCAACGGTTCTTGGCGCACCACGTCATGCCCTCCGAGCCTCTTCCCCGAACCTTAAGCCCGGAGCCCCCGAAGCCATTCTGAAGCATGCCCGAGCCTGCAGCGTACCCGAGCCTCTAACGCCTACTAAGCCTAGATATCATGTATTCCTCATGTGCGGTCTGGGCATTTTGCATTGAGGCCCCTATAAGTTGGTGAAATTATATATTAGTCCCTACCAGGAGCATCACGTGAGGAACACATGTTCATCTGGGCATTTTGCATGCATACCCCCAATATTATAGGTAATTGAATTTAAGTCTCTATCAGCATGTTTAATTTTCAGTAATTTTATTTTCTGATTTGCAAATTGGTCCCCGACTTTGCACCCATATTTAGGTGTCCATTTGGCATTATTTTTTAATTCTAAAAATTACGTGATGTAGCTTATCTTATCCTCTATCTGATTGACATGTGTTTCATTTTTGTGACATTTTGGGAATTTAATATTATGAAATTGGTGAAATTTCCATATTTTGCCCACTATGTGCCTTTTAATTTATATTAAATTCCTTGTTGCTCCAAAAATTATCAAAAATTCACATTAGACTTAGGATAATGTATTTCACATTGTAGCAAAAAATCATCGCATTTGCACTTATCATGAGGCATGAATAAATTAGTAGTAATTTCCTTAATTGATTTTAATAGGCCCAAATCACATAGAATTTTAGGTTCATTAATTTTTCTGGATTCATCATACTTAGATCTATCTAGGATAATTTTTCTAACTAGAAATAATTTGATTTGGTATTTATTAAAATTAATTTTGTAAAAATCACCTTGCATTCATATTTTATTCATAGTAAATACATAAAGTGTCAGAAAAATCCAAAAAAATAGTGTAGCTTTATTTCATTGCATTTCATATTATGGCCAAGTTTCATAATTTTTTGACTTAATTATACTATATTTCTAATTTAACCTGTAAAACTGGCCTGAAATTGCTTCGTCTTTATTTTAAATTGCATAAAATTTGACAAAAAGTATCAAAAATATTCTTCTGAAAATCCGACCTCTGAATTAGCTTAAAATTTACCTAGGGAGACAGCTGCCTCCCTGAGTTCGACCTTGGGCTTGCCCAAGTAAAATAAATCCGCACTTGTGAATAACTCATCATTAATTAAAGTGGTTTTTAATTAGTCCATTCTACCTAACGACAAGATATCATTAATTTGATTGAATTAATGAGGGTAGAAACAGGGCTTGTCAATAATACGATAAATGTTGCACTGACAGTTAGAAGAAGGGTGACACCATTAGTGTTAGAGACACCATGCCTCTCAGATATATTTAGATATCTGACGTCTTTAATGCATGGGTAATCCTCTATATATGCCCATTCCCTAATAGTCATTGTTATGAATACATCCTACTTGTTGTCGATTATGTTTTCGATCCGTAGACAGTCACACAATGTATGTGATTTCCTTAAAGACAACATCATTGCATGGTTCGAAATTGTGAAGATCCTTATATCGGACGAAGGTGTCCATTTTATCAATAAAGAAGTGAAGAAGTTGACAAAAGTGTAAGACATTGAGCACCATGTCTCATCTCCTTACTACCCGTAGACTAACGACTTGGCCTAATGTTCTAATAGGGAGATCAAATCCATTTTGTAGAAACTAGTACGTCCTGATCGAAAGAAAGTTGTTACAGTAACTCAACTCAGTTCTTTCGGCCTATCGCACTACGTACAAGTCTCCACTAGGAATGTCTATGTACCATCTAGTGTACAACAAGCCACATCATTTGCCCATAGAACTAATTCATAAATTGTAGTGGGTAGTTGGTATAAATAACCTAGATATATAGAGTTTTGGGAAGAGCGAGAAGCTTGACCAGAATTGATTGTTAAAATTCAGAGAATCTATAAATGATAATAGCCTCATGTATAAAGAGAAAGTCAAGAGATGTCCCGATAAGCATATCAGCTGAAAAACTTTAGAGTTTAATTAGAAGGTGTGATTTTTTGATGCAAATCTAAAGATATTTCCAGGAAAACTGAAAAGCAAGTGGCTAGGGTCCTTAATTGTCAGGAATGTATATGACAACGGTAACATTGTAATATCGGGATTATCAGCTGATGCACAAACGTTTCTCGTGAATGGGTAGTTGTTGAAACCATATGTTGATCTTGACATGTTCCTGTCCGTGGTTGACTCGGTAGAAGTGGCATTTCAGGATGACTTTCTAGAGATATAGAGATGACACACATACACTTCAAAAAACATTTCTTAACTTTCTTCTTTCCTTCCTTTAATCATTTCATTTCTTCTTTATATTTTTCACTCTGTCATTATTTCATGCCTCACATTAATATGTGCTATACTTAGGATATACATAATCCTAGGTATAAGGGGGTGAGTGTATTTGATTTACTCTCATTTGTTCTCTCCCATGTCTCCTTACTTGCTTGTACTTGGGGCTATTTTACCTTAAGTATAGAGGGAGCCCAGCCGAGCTCATGGATTTGTGCATTCTGCTTCTCAATCATTCCCACTTGGTATACAATATGCTATACTTGGGATTATTTAACCCTAAGTATAGGGGGGACAGTAGACTTCTTTTGCTTTAGTCATTGCAGTATAGACTTTCCTATACTCAGCATGAGTTATGTTTTCCTTTTTCTCTTTGATCACAATGAGGACATTGCTCAAGCTAAGTATAGGGAGATCGTATATATGTTGTATATACTTTAGATATAACACATAGTTTCATATTTTTGAATAATATGGCTAATATAATATGTGGTAAGGATATATGATTAATTAATTGAAAAAGCACACTATAAATATGTATAAACGTTTTCTGAATTCTTTGTAAATATGAATAACAAACCGATTTTAAATTTTTTTTCATAGTTATTTGAAAAAAATGGTGGATAATGACTTGAAAAAAATCTTCAAAACCATTTGGAAAACTTTTTTTCCAAACCTTTCTAAAACTCATTTTTAAATATTTGCAGAAATCTTGTTCTTTTAATGGAATAAAAGTTTCGAAAATTCAATTTGCAAATGATTTGGAAAATTTTGTAAAGGTATTTATAAATGTCTAATTATATTATTTGAAAAATCTTTGCAATATTATTTTTAAATTTTGTAAATGTTTGCATAATTTTGGTAAAAATTATTTGTAAATAAAGTTTTCGAAATGTTTGTCAAAATGTTTTCAAACTAGTTTTAGAACCTTATACGTAACAAATAAATATCTTTACAAGCCTTGTATATAAAAACATGTAAATAACAACAAACTTAACCAATAAAAATACCAGTGTAAATCCTACAACTACTTCTTGTAAATATTGACGCACTCCCTTGTAAATATTAGTAGATACTTCTTTTCCAAACCCTTATTACAAATCCCTAAAATTTTAGAAATTTTCTGGATCCATAAAATTTTACAAAATATATTTGAAAAATACATAAAATTTTTTCAAAAATTTTCGAAAAATGTATAAAAAGTTCAAAATCAGAAAATGGTTCACAAAAATAATTTCTTTCCATGGCATAACACTTTCATTTTTCTGTTTGATAATGACAATTGAACTAGTCAAATTAATATCCAAAAATTAGAGCTTGGTTGGACCTTCATCCACTTAGTCACAAAAAACTTATCGGAACTGAAATTTAGGCGCTTCTGGTCTACTAGACATAATTCTTTAAGACCATGAGACTAGATTCATATGTCATCTTGACGTCCTAAATACGCACGCATGACTCTTGTCGATAGTAACCTAACTTGGACACTTACACCTTACATTTTGCTCAATTCAGTTGAAGTGGTTTAGGGTTGTATTTGCCCGCATGGGGCACAAGCAAATGGAAAATTATAAAGTCACAATCTGTGGCCATTTTACCCCAACTCGATCTAGTAGTGATGAGGTCCAAAGATGATGTCATGGGTTGTAATATAGCTTCAAAAGAGGGATAGTCTACAGTCTCAAGAAAAAAAATCCATATGTAAATGTTGTTATGAAAAGTATTCAAAAAAAATGCAAAAATGATAAAACTAAAAAAACTCCAAAAATAATAGATAGGAAAAGAATCAATGAAAATTAAAATCCTTTTGGAGTATGTATTCAATAAGGTTGTACTTCAAAGTCAAAGATTCACGTGAGCTTATCGCTTGATGACATGCCTAAACTTGTCAAGCATCCTAGGATAAGTAGATACACTGGCTACATGCCATTTTCTTCTTCACCTCTTCTTGTTGAGCTTGTTGAACTTGAACATAGAAGGTAATATCCCACTCCTCGAGGAAAGAATTGATGGATTGGGGAATTAGGGTCTCCATGTTGGAGAAGATTGTCGCTTTACTGCTTTAGTTGAGAGGGGCTACATATCACTTACACTGTACTAGATATACTCATAGTCATAAGAGTATGTGTATGAAATAGACATGATCTAACATGGGTCTCCAAGTTGGAGAAGACTGCCTCTTTACCACTTCATTTGAGAGGGGCTACATATCACTTACATTGTACTAGATAAATTCGTAGTTATAAGAGTTTTTTATGACATAGACATGATCTGACATGGCTTTTGAGAAGACTCGGGTAGACTTTTGGTGTTCTTAGAGATTGCTAAGCTTCAATTTGGCTTCACTATAAGGTTCAGACCAAACCTAAATTACAAAAAATCAGACTGAGCTCCAAACTTTGATTTTATGAAGATAAGTTTAAGCGTTAAAATCAAACCAACTTATTCCTTTTTCTTTTCCTTTTTTTCTTTTTCTACACTTATCTACATAAGTGTTTGTTAGGGAATAACAAAGGCAAGTATAGGGGGATGATGAATCTTCATTTCATCACCTTTATTCTTTCATTTTGGCCTTAAATCCCTATCCAAATTCATATATATATATATATATCATTAGTTTATACAAAATTACGCTCAATAATAGATACTTATATGAAATATTAAATATTATATTTAATTTAAAAAAGGAAGTGTCAAAGACACCGAGTGACCCTAGACCCTGATACCCAATCATTAGTATAACTTTCTAGACAAAGAATAATGTACAGGAGATAATGCAACTTAATTGTACCAAGAACAACTTAGAAACCCTAATTTTTACATCACTAATTGTATTATAAAAACTATTTTATTCTCCCACTTTATACCTCTATTAATAAAACCCACAACATAAAATTTGTACATAAAAATACAAAGAAGAATACAAAATTAGTTTCATTCAAAAATAATACACAGTTCACCAGGGCCACACATAACAAAAAGCTGTAAAGAAAACTTCCCATACATGAACCCCTTTAAAGACTCAAAATTAACCAAACTCACCATTATTGTCTATAAATTAAATTATATATTTAATGAAGGTGTTTCATTTAACTGGGAGTTGAGATGCAAAAGTTGGCTCTTGGGACCCTATTGTACTATGTACCTGTATATAATAATCAATATATTTATTATGAATACTTTTAGATTCTTTATATTTTTATGTATTTGTAAATATTCTACAAAACACATTTAAATAATGAAATTAGAATAAAATCATGAAGTATATATTAAAATAAATAAAATTTAATAATATAGAGATTAACTATATCTACATAATACATGCACATATTTATTTAAGTAAATTAATAAATTAAGAAAAACAAAATAAAATATGTAAATGTATAATTTAAAAAGTTATAAATATATAAAATATGTAAATAAAAAAAATAAATAATAAAAATAAAAATATACATGTATATATATGTAAATATTAATATCTAATAAAGAGTCTTATAAAAATAAATAAAAATCGAAATAAATATATAAAAATAATAAATATTTTTCACTTTTTGACAAAAAATTATTAAATCATTTATTAATTTATATTTAATTAATCAGAGAATTCCCCCTATTAATGTTCTGGTTAGTCCACGTGGACCAACTAGAGCCATTCTTTTGTTGACCTCGATCAACTACCCCATTTGGCATCTCTAACTTGCCAAACACATCGAGTCTCCAACTTTTCCCATTTCCCTACACAAATAAATGATCAAAACATCATGTGCACTGAAAAAAACTATCTAACCAACCTAGATCTCCTTCGTAAATCACCTCCTCTATTTGTTTATAAATAGAAGACCATGTCGTCCTATTTGGATTTTATGCTCGTTCATCCTATGTACCTCCACACTTTGAGTCTCTTGAGTTTCTTGGTGACAATGGAAATCTCGTAGGAGCATTAGCATGGATAAAGAACAACTGGTCGAGCTCGTTGAAGATTAGGTCATATAGAGCTCTATGTTATTTGGTCAATTGAACCAGGTACAAGTTGTTCTTAGTCTCTATTTATTGTATTTTTATCTTGCATTGTAGATTAATTTTTAGTTTCTGAAATTAGGATGTAACTTATGATAGTTTCCAATCGGGTTGTTCACAAGAGCACGAGCTTCATACCCAAATCATCGTCAATCTCTCGTTGTTTCGATCCATATCCACCTGACTCTCGTTCCTCATCATATTCTTCGTAGAAGACCCATCTTTCCACCTTGGATTCTATATGAATCTGAGCCTTCGAGCATTGATGAATCTATGATTCATCACTCGAAAAGATGAAAATAGAGCTCTGATTATCAGTAATTACTTGCATTTTTCCATTTATTCTGCATTATTACCATTCATGCCTTTAGAAATAATATCTACGTCTTAGAATGCATTTGCACAGGAAATAAGAAGCCAAATTCACTTGTAAATATCACATGCATATTCACCTTATTTTCTTTATTTTTTATCTATTTTTGTCTAACTTGGAATTGAATAAAATCAACTCTATAGTGTATATTTTACTAACATTAATAAAGGAAAAATATCAAAAAATATTACTTTGTAAAACTGACCAATTAAATCCAATCCCAAGCTTGAGACAAAGAGCCTTAAATTGTGAATATCTCTATCAGACAGTCTCCTATGGACTCCTACTCACTTTTGAATTAATGTATGTTCAATTACCTTAAAATAAGACTAAAATTCAAAGAATTAGAGTTTTTATCTGAAACTTGGATTTTGCCCCTATTGTACATTTTACATATATACTTGTATTTCATTTATTCTATCTTTGTATTTTCTTAATTATTAAAAAATTAACAAAAATATATTAAGTTGTACTTATTGGTTTGTATTTACTTTAGTTTTATTTGATTTTATCTTATTTTTAAAATGCCAAGAAAATATGAGAGATAAAAATGTGATATTTTATACCTATAAGGTACCCCAAAAAATACTTTTTATACAAATGACTTCTTTTGATTTTCGATACTTCACAAAAGTTGTGGACCTTGTCGAGAGGAGCAACTTCTGTGCTGACCACTTTCTGAGTTGATCTGTTTTATTATTTATTTATTTTTTTTAATTTAAGATTTTTCTGGGAGCGACACATGGCAGCTCCTGGAGTCACTACCTGTCACCCCATTTTATTTTATTTTCTTAATTTTATTTTAGTTATTTATTTTATATCTTTCTAAATTATTTATTTATTTATTTATTTTTATTTAGTTATTTATATTTATTATTATTGTTACATTACTATTTAATTTTTAATTCTAACTTTAATTTAATTCTTCATCACCATGTGGCAGCCTCAAGGCTTGCCACGTATCCCGCCTCCTTCCACATCTATAGCAGCATGCACCTTCCGCCCGCAAGCTATCCATCGTTTGCAACAACTCCCCTGCCAATCAGCAGTTGCACCTTGTGCATGACCCTACGCCAACCACCTCCATCGCATGCTCCCTCCTTCACTTCTCACCCTCAGGACCCACACCCTCACGCCTGGTGCAGCGGTTGCACAACTGCCTCCACTCTTCTCTCTTATTATCTATCCTCTTCCCACATTGCTTGTCCTCCCACTCTAGCGCAACTGTAGGACACCACCTTCCACTCGTTCCTTCACCAGACCTACGCACATCCCGCTCTTCTTCACGATGCCATCTCCCCGTCTCTCTCGCAAGGCCTAATCACCGTCCCCCATAGCTCGTCGACCTCCTCCATATGTGCTAGTAGGACCTACTCTAGCTAATCGCCCTTGAAATTGCTTCAACACCGAGTTTTGTAGATCACCTGCCATTGATGGAGGTTAAGACACCAGCTTCTGAGGTACTCTACGTGAGAGCTATAACCCTTAAACGAGAGGCGATGATGTCAAATCCACTCCAAGCGAGATACAAGGAGGAGTCATATGCCTTGTTGTTGTTCTTTTCTAAGGAGCAACTCAGCCTCTCGCGCTTTACGCTGGCGTGATTTTGAGGCAAAGAACTTTGGTGCTAAATCGAGCATCCATCCCCGGGCGATCCAACCCACTACAGGTCATTTCTTCCCCTTATTATTTTCCACTTCTCTTTTACTTCTCTTTTCCTCTAATCCTTCTCCTCCTTCCTATAAATTTTTTATTTTCATCATCCCCATCATCATTCCCATCTTCTCCCTCCACCGTCATGGTCTCTCTATAACCTTCGCCTCGTGTGCCACCTTACCATCTGTTCACCGATTGCCCTAGTGTGCTTCTCTTTGGTCGCCTTGCCATAAACCGATCGTGTGTCGACCAGTCTACAACTAGCCTCCACCTTCACAATTCCATCGCCCTCCATCCACTGCATCGTCGTGCTTCCGAATAGTATGTCACACCACTGCCATAACCATGCTCCCCCGGCCAGGCTTGACCTTTATCCCTCGAATGGAGCACCTATGTGCTTGGTCTGACAAGAAGGCCACTCTGCAGCCCCTCTCCTCAGTAGAACTGCCTTAAGCTTGCCTTCTCCATCAATCCCCGATCATGTGTCGATCGAGCGACATCGTGATTCCGTGCAGCAGACATGTGTCGCATGTGCTCATGCCAGGACTCTCAGCCTGCTTCTGCCTCGGCCTTTGCCTGTCACGACTTCGAATTTGGTCCATCGGAGCCTCCCATATCCGAATGTGGTTACTCAGTAATAATTTATTCAGCAATCATAACTAACATTATGAAATAGATTGCAAATAAAAATACTCAGAAGAGAGTATTTCAACACTTTTTCTTTCACAAAATAAAATTCACATGATACATTTCCCCATTATAACCATTTACATGTACATTAGTTTGAAAGGAAAATACACAAAAGATTACAAACTACCTTATGGAGAAAAGCTACTTTTGTTGGTTGGATGACTACGTTAAATAGCTGGATTATTAAAGTCCTTACGAGGGCTCACTGACACCTATTGGGTTTTCCATAATTGATACGATAACAATTAGCTAGTGCAAAGTAGCAAAGAAGAGAAAAGTAAATAATTGTATAATTTTTCAAAAAGTTGTTAGCACAAAAAGTTACATTTATTCTCATTAGTTTAAGTCATATTCCTTCTATTCTACATTAGGGATTAGTCCAAGGGAACCCTGCCATTCTTGGACTCCGAAGCTGTGGATACTTCAGGATTGGAGATTGCATTGATCTAGTGACCTTATGTTGTTGCACACTGCCTCAATCAATCCTCCAATACTACCCTGATAATTATCCTTTTCTTTTATTAATTAGGGTCTCAAACCCTTATCCTGGAAAACAAAGGAGCACACCGTCCTCGAGGACCCAGTTGCTTAAAACCTCAGGTTAACCATTAATCACATACCCTGGAGGCTTTTAGTACATATTATAGTGACCCATCCGCTACTGAACCCGTGCCTCCACATGGCACGACCACATCTTCCGTCGTTCAACCCGAATATATTGGCTCCCGGTACCACGTGCTGCAAATCATTCATTTTATGCACACTTATAACAAAGCATTTGTGTACCACCTAGGTAGGGCAAAACCAATATGGGTTCCTTCAAACAAACATACAGGTTGCATGCCCGACTTGTATTTCTACTCCCAAACATTCTTAATGTAAGACATAATCCTTTTTCAAGATCCAACTCAAAACACATCAATTCTCATGACATAATTCCTCTGTTAAGCTTTATATTCACATAAACATAATACTGAGTATAGACTTACACATAAATTAATTTATATATTTATAAAATAATATTTACGCTCATTTTAATCTCCAAATCCTAATATCTGAGCCACTATATCCATTCAATGCTTAGACCTTCTTTTAGTTGAAATCACAAACCAACTTTTCATACTTTCTAAAAAATAGCCAAATTAGGGTTCTTCATAATGAAGAACATAAAGTCAGGAATCTCAACGATCTCATATGAAAATCCAACAGCAAAAGGAAGGATTTTGTTACCCAATCGAGCTCTCTCGTATATGTAGTGCTTTATCGTGATTCGTTTTCGGAAAAGGATGATTTACGTCTCCTAAAACGATCGAATTTCATGTTTGTATCAAAAACACTAAAAACGTGCCAAGAACATGAAGAACAGACGAAGAACACGAAGAACGCAAAGAACACATGAAGAACACGAAGAACACATTTTCTCTTAAAATTTCAGAAGAGCTTCCCCTTATACAGGTTGATATCTCTAAGTAAATTTTGGCATAGTTTTTCCTTGTTCTGGGACATATTTCTAGAAAACTTTTGGTAGAGTTTCCCCTTATATCGGGATATATTTCTATAGAAAATTTAAACAGAGTTTCCCCTTATATCAGGACATATTTTTAAAAAAATGAAAAGAGTTTCATCTATAAAATCACCGAGAGGAAAACAACAGCTAAAGTGAAAGGATATAATCAAACAAAGAGAGAAGAAGAATAAGTAGACACCACGCATCTTAGGTGAGTGAAGGTGTGATGAATCACAGGGTTCACTGACGTGCAAAACCGTCGGCACCAAAGTAGGGTATTACATAGATTTCTCCATCAAAATATCTATAAAAGCAAAAAATTGAGAATAGAACCACAAGAAATGGAGAATCGATAGACACCACGCGTCTTAGGTGAGTGAAAGTGAGATGAATCATAGGGTTCATTGATTTGCTTAGTTGCCCGCACCTAATAGGGTGTTACATAGATTTCACCTCGAATAACAACAGAAAACGAATCAGAAAGAACATGGATCAAAACAAAGCCTACTAGAAGATGATCGTACATTTCTCCTCCTCGTTCTCCCGATAACGCTTCATTAGCGCTGTTTCACCTCTAGAAAACCGCTAACCATAATTAGTACACCATGGTTTAACCCTTAACCGTGATTAGTGGCCCATGATTTTGGTCTATGTTTTTGGCCAAAGCTTATCCGAAACATAGGGCTTATGTTAGAACTTTCCAAAATATTCTGGATTCACTAATGACGCTTAATTAGCGCTAATCATGATTAGCTTTTACTAATCACAGTTTAACTCCTGCTAATCGTAATTTAATCCTATATGCCTCATGCTTAAGTTCTGCTCATCTTCGATTAGTGTTTGCTAACAATGATTAGCGGTCCTTGATCCATTAGTTCCCTTAATCACGATTAATCGATCTAAATAACGGTTATTAAGGTTAATGACATCTTAAATCGCCTTCTCTTTCTTCTGAAAATCATAACAATTCGAAGTAAAGTCTGATTTACACGAAAAAATCCGTTAGTTTCCTCTTGACGAATTGGATCTTACGATATAGGATCTGAGGATGCTAAGTTCAAGACTTTACAATTATAAGAACCTTAAAGGAAGTGTTGTCGTCGAGACTTGACAAGCGGGTAAAATAACCTTAAAGCGGATTGAAACCATAACAAGCTTAAAGAGAATGAATGTCATTTCATTTACAATAAAGATATACACCGTACATAGTGCTATCTTTCAAACAATTACGGGTATTTTTCTCTCATTTCTACCTCAGGTTCCCAAGTGGCTTCTTCAAACTCTTGGTTGTGCCACAACACTTTAACTAGAGGTACCTCTTTATTCCTCAACTTCTTGATATCCCTGTCCAGTATTTTCACAGGTATTTCTATGTATGTCAAGTCTGGTTCAACATGAAGACCATCATTGTTTATATTATGCTCAAGATCATTAATATACTTTCTCAGATTCGATACACGAAAAATGTCATGTATTGCAGAAAGATGTGGAGGAAGTGCAAGTTTATATGCAACTTTTCCAATGCACTGCACAATTTGAAAGGGACCTACAAACATGGGTGTCAACTTTTTACGCAATCCAAACCTCTGAACTCCCTTCATATGTGATACTTTGAGGAATAGAAATTTGCCTACTTCAAACTCAAGATCTTTTCGCCTGGTATCAGTATAGCTTTTCTGATGAGTCTTAGTAGTCAACAGTCTTTTTCGAGCAAGCTTTACAGCTTCCTGTTTCTCTTGGAGTCTATCTGAGTCATAAAGGTTCTTTATCCTGACCTCTTGCCAACATAGAGGAGTAGTACACCTACGTCCATATAGTGCTTCAAATGGTGCCATACCAATATTTGCATGGTAACTATAGTTGTAGGTGAATTGTGCAAGAAGCAAATGTTTCACCCATGATCCTTTCCATTCTATGGCACATGCTCGTAGCATATCCTCTAAAGTCTGAATCGTGCATTCTGATTAACCATCTATTTGTGGATGATATTCTGTGCTCAAACATAGTTGTGTGCCTAAGGCTTTCATGAATTTCTCCCAATAGTGTGAGTTGAATCGTGAATCTCAATCGGAAACTACATCCTTTGGGATGCCATGAAGACAGATCACATGTGTAATATATAACTCAGCAAGACAATCTGGATCGAAAGATAAGTTTATTGGAATGAAGTGTACTACCTTGGTCAGATGATCTATTATAACTCATATACTATCTTTCCTACGAGTCGTTTGAGGTAAGGCAGTAATGAAGTCCATGGAAATGCTTTCCCGTTTCCACTCGCGTATAGGGAGGGGTTGCAATAATCCTGGAAGCTTTTGGTGTAAATCCTTTACCTGTTCGAAAGTGAAACATGAATTCACAAACTCAGCAACATCTTTCTTCATTCATGGCCACCAAAATTATGAATGAAGATCCTTATACATCTTCGTAATTTCTAGATGAATAGATAATCTAGAGTAATGCGCTTCACGTAAGATGTCTTTCCTCAGTTCAAGTGTGTTTGGTATATAAACTCTGTGATGGTTATATAGTAACCCATCTTGTATATGGAATCCCTCTATCTTGTTCTTCTCAAGTTGTCATCTCAAGTCTTTAAGGACTAGATCATCCTCCTATCCTTTCTTTATTTTATCCCAGATCTCTTGTTTGTATCAATGATGGATAGTTATAGTATCGTCACTACTATCAAATGGTTTCCATTCACTTAATGTTGATAGTAAACCCCAGAAGTAGATAGTACTCACCAACCCAGGTAAATAAGTTCTTCTGCTAATGGCATCTGCTACGATGTTCCCCTTACCAGGGTGGTAGGAGATAGTGCAATCATAGTCTTTGAACAACTCTAGCCACCGTCCCTATCTCATATTGAGATCCTTCTGATCAGATAGATATTTCAAGCTTTTATGATCTGTGAAGATTTTAAAAAAAGTACCATAGATGTAGTGTCTCCATATCTTTAAATTTAAAACTATGACATCTAATTCAAGGTCATGTGTTGGATATTTCTTCTCATGTGTCCTAAGCTATCGCGATGCATATACAACTACCTTACCGTGTTGCATAAGAACTGCCCCATGTCCTTCTTGCATCAGTGTGCACTGTAAACCCTTCACTCCTAGAGGGTAGAGTAAGGATAGTTGCATATTTTAGGCACTCTATCAATGTCTCAAAACTAGCTCTGCATGCATCAGACCATATAAGTGGGAATTCCTTCTGAGTCAGCCTAGTCATTGACAATCTTATTCGTGAAAATTCCTTCACAGATCTTCTATAATATCCAGCTAATCCCAGAAAGGGTCATATTTCTGTTACAATATTTGGGCATTCCCAACTCATCACCGCACTAACCTTTGTAGGATCAACTGATATACCTTCCCCAGAAATGACATTGCCTAAGAAAGATACTTCATATAGTAAAAAGTCACATTTGCTATATTTAGCATATAGTTTGTTCTTCCTTAGAGTTTCTAGTGCATGCCTAAGATGGTGCTCATGTTGGTACTTATCCTTGGAGTAAATAAGCACATCATGAATGAAGACTATTACAAAGTGATCTAAGAACTCCTTGAATAATCTATTCATGAGATCCATGAAGGCTTCTAGGGCATTTGTTAGTCCAAAAGGCATAACTAAGAATTCATAATGTCCATATCTAGTTTGAAAGGCTGACTTGGGAATATCCACATCTTTTATCTTCAATTGATGGTATCCAAATATGAAGTCAATCTTCATCTTGGAATACACAGTTGAACCCTACAACTGGTTAAAGAGATCATTTATTCTTTGTAGAGGATAGTTGTTCTTTACTGTCTTCTTGTTTAACTATCTATAGTCTATGCACAACCACATTGACCCATCTTTTTTATTACAAATAAGACAGGTGCACCCCATGGTGAAGTACTAGGAAGAATGAATCCTTTATCTAACAGTTTTTGTAACTATATTGTTAACTCTCGTAACCTAGTCGGTGCCATCCTATATGGAGGGATAGAGATTGGATGAGTATCAGCTACGAGAGAGATTTCAAATTCAATATCTCACTTAGGTGGTAATCCAGGCAGTTCCTCTAGAAATACTTTAGGAAACTCGCACACTATATGTACCTCTTCTATCATTCTGTTTGACCTTGATGTAGAGGTTATATAAGATAAATAGCCTTGGCATCATCGCTCTAGCAACTATCGTGCCTTCAAAGTAGAGATATATTCAATATTATATTTGATGCCTTTCCAATGAAATGAAACTCTATCGAGTTAGGAAGGTGAAAAGTTACTGTCTTCCGAGAACAGTCCAGGCATGTATGATGCCTTTCTAGCAAGTCCATCCCTAGGATAAGATCAAAGTCCATTTCAATTAGTAGTAGTGAAACAGGTAACTGATATCCCGCTATCAATACTATACGATTATCCATGATTTCTTGGATTATAAATACTTGTGATCCTAGTTCCTTGATCAGATTGGACTGTTGTACTTCTACTGTTATCTTAACCAAAGTGGGTACTAACTGTAAAGCAATAAATGAATGTGAAGTACCAGAATCAGATAAGGCATGCACTGAAAAGCCATGAATAGTAACGCTACCTCGTACGACCGTGCCTGAATCGTAGGCTTGTTCTTTAGTAATTTCATTGAGTTGACCATTAGGAATAGGCAAGCTAGAACCAACAACACTTTGTGGTGGTTGTTGTATAGGAGACACTCCTTGTGAGTCACAACCTCAACCATCTCTTCTTCCATGTGTTGCTCTGTTACTCGAGGTGGATGTTATACTATTAATTGAGGTCGGTTTAAACCTCGAACCTTTCAACTTCGGAAAGTCTTTCTTGATGTGGCCTTCCTGATGATAGTAATAACTAACACGTGCTCATGTTTGAGCTTATGAACCAACCACAGAGATACTAGCTCCTGTTGTTGAGTCGTGAGGATATAGTGGAGGTCTAGAGAAATCCCTTATTTCGGATAATTCCTGGCCCAAAGTCCGTGGCGGGCTTATATTAGACCCAGCTGGATGATAATGATTGTCTCTTCGGTTATAATTCACCTTATGTTTGGATGGTCCACCAGTAAAGTGAAAGCTTCTTCTTTGGCGGTTTCATCCCTCTCCATCTCAATACGAGAGGCGATGTCCATGGCTTCATCTATAGTGGTGGCTCTAAACCCTGCAAGCATCTCTCTCAAATCTCCCTAAAGACTACTAACAAATTTGGTAATACACTTTTGTGGTGAAGCTTCTAGAGTTGGGGAGTAATGTAGCTGCTCCGTAATGTGAATATGATAATGTCATACATTCTTGTATCCTTGGGTTAAAGAGGCCAACTCCCTCCTCTTTAATTCTTCCCAATGAGAGGAACATAAGTGAGCTAGGAACCTTTATTCAAAAACATCTCATGGAACATGATTTACTAATTTCATGGAAATGTCTCTCCACCATCGTCTTGCAAAGTCTGCTAAGGAGTAATCAGCGAAGTGCACCCAAGTGTCTGCTAGTGCGTGTATTATTCTCAACATCCTGCTAACATCATCAAGCCATAGTTCTACCTCAGCAGGTGTCTTTATGCCTTTAAATCAAGGAATCTTTCCCCTTTAATAATGGTATAGTAATGTTTAGTATCTAAGAGGGCCTTCTCCATTGCTCCTTTAGCTAGGGTAGGAGTAGACTCAGTTGAAGGATGGTAACTAGATTCTTCCTCAAAAAGATGGACAGAACCTTCAATCTGAGCATCCACAAGTCTGGATGAGGTCTCTCAGCTAGTGCATTGAGCCTCTCCTCTAATGCTTTCTTCTTTTGCCTCATTTCTTACATCATTATCATCAAAGCCGCTAATTCCCTAGACACATCTTGGTCTGCCATGATCCCGGATGAGTTAAGGCTAAAGGTTAGGTCCTATAAATTTTTGCTTGATGTACATAACGGAAAATTACTTATGAATGGCACTGTAGTCACTTATTGTGATCAAAGGATCCTAAGGCAACCTTAGTTTCTGAACACCGCTCATAATTATCAATTACTAAGAAAATTACTAAAGTAATCGGGATCTAATACCAAACTATCACGACCCCGATTCCGAGCCGTCGGATCCTCCCATATCCAGATCTGGTTACTCAGTAAAAATTTATTCAACAATCACAACTAACATTCAGAAACGGACTGCAAATAAAAATACTCAGAAGAAAGTATTTCAGCACTTTTCCATTCACAAAATAAAGTTCACATGATACATTGTCCCACTATAACCATTTACATCTGAAGGATATGGAATTATCCTCAAGCGCATCACGGAAGCGTGATCGTCGTATCGAATACGACGAAGAACGACTAGTCGCACTAGTTGTTCGGTGCATCGGAATTTAAAAAAATTTATTCGATGAAACCACATGATCCGAGAACCATTCTCAGATCGTTTCATCTATAACCACAACAAGTATAATGCAATACCTCTTGAAGCGTGGTTGATCAAGTCTCTAAAGAAAGAGACCTCCTGTCTCAAGTCCGATCGTTGGCGAGACCGCTTGCGAGCGCGGGTATGAACCGCGTTGTCCTCTCAATCCAAGAAGATGATCCAAGCGTAGTTGCTCCTGATCTCGTCACACGAGATCTAACGTCTCCTTCGTGGGCGTAGGACACCAAGAAGATGGAGAAATCGAAGAACGTCGAAGCGGCAGCGTGGTGGCGGTGGCGACGACGATTCCCTTCTCTCGGGTATGGTGGACGGCCACCAACAAGAGAGGGAGAGAGGGCTGGCGTGTATGAAGAAATGAGGGAGAGAGAGCTCCAATATTGCAAGTCCCTAGAGAGCATAGTATGCCTCTCTATTTATAGGGTTTTGGGATCCATGGATCTCAATCCATGGGACACATAAAATCAATGGGTGAGATTGATTTGTGTCAATCCAATGGCCAAGATTGTTGTTGTCAAAAGCAACAAATTTAGGTCAAAATATATTTGACGAAATCAAATATAATTTATTCCTAAATCATCCCAACAAATAACGAGAGAATACACTTGGAGATCAAATCTCCATGTGCAATCAAGAGGGGACGGCCACCCATTCCATATAGGAATTGGGTGCCGCCCACTTGTTTCCCAATGGAGAGCAATCTCATGGATTTCCATGAGATTGCATATCTCCTTGGATTTCTCTCCTATTAATTTGCAACAAATTTTGTTGGGTTTTATTCTTCAAAAATAATTCACAATTATCTTTGAGAATATTGCATTCTTGCCATGGAATAAATTTTGAATCATATTCACAACCCAAAACAACATATAATTCATATTGTTAATTAATTACACAATGTGTATCCAATACACATAATAATTAATCAACACATATAAATTATAATTAGCTCTCTCTAATACATTATAAATCACATTTATAATATATTATGAATAATTGGATATTTCTATCCACATTATTCTTATCCACATTAACTAAATCACATTTAATTAAATTGGATAATTTCTTCACACATCAAGATGATTAAATCACATTTAATCATTATTTCTTCATTGCTTAGATCTTATGGAATTATTCTTGAACCCTTCAAGAATAACGCAATCTCTCCGCAGATACTTGGAGATAAGGATAGGGCGATTGTATTGTTCCACGTATAGTGACATGGATATTGAGATCGTATCTCAAATCCAGATAGCGGGCTTCCCATAGATGCCTGATTAAATCAAGACCATAAATCTAATCTTCTCATTGTATCTGAATCATATTCAGGTCAATGTCCAACACTTGGACCAAGATCAGATCACTTCTCTACTGAGAGGAGTCACTAAAATCCAGACCCGTTTCATCACTCCCTAGGAATGGAAGCGTCATGGTTATACAACCGTTTATGATCAAATCACCCTTAGGTATTCCCAATACCTGTACATCCTGCATACTGGAAGACTCAGACTAAACCCGAAGTATTGGATCAACTTTATACTGTCTACTTCATGGTTTTATCAGTAAGTTTCTCATTCGATCATTGGGAGTTGGTATCGATCATACACTTTCCAAAAGTGTATATCATACCTAGGTCTTGATCATATACTAAAAGTATATATCAAACCTACAAATTCAGTCAAGCTTCCAAAGCGAGACAACCATGCGCATGGAATTTGATTCATCCCAATATCTCATGAGTGAGCTCATGTCTTCCGGTTCAGTAACTGAACCTGTATGATCCCTTTGAGAGATCGTATTACTCATATGCCCTTATATGCACACCAGCGCACCGGTGTATAGACCTTGATTAGGTCATCAACCTATTGGTCTGCCAAATGTACACACTCAGACATATAGTAACACATCTGTCTCCGGTCAGAGGATGCGTGCCTATATCATGACAGCATATGATATAGGACTTTGGTTATCTCGATCTCGTTAAGTCAACTCTTTGACCTAACTAATCTGACACCTTCGAATCTCTATTCCTATGCAGAGGACCTGCATCAAGAGGTCGGTCAGATATCGTCCTTCAGAGATAGGATTGCCATCTCCTACTCAGGCTGGAGATCATCTCTTAATAATCATTTGACGGTGCTTGATGAGTCCTCAATCTAACTCTTTAGATATTCATCCAAGCACCAGCCTCTATGATTCAATAGTTGAATCAACAGTTGTATGATTATTAAGATGGCCATGGTACATAACCCTAATTGTACTAAGGTACCTATTATACAAATTATTCAATCTTCATTTCAGATCAGGGAATGATATGTGCAATAACATTTATTGCATAATGGCTCATCGTGGGCTCGCATTTCCAACAATCTCCCACTAGCCCAAAGAGCCATTAATGGGCTAATCATTTAAACCCGCACTCATGTGACAATCATAGGCTATTTGGAAAATAGCTAGGTAAGCTGATCAGTCACTATGTTCCCGTGAGACTATGCCAAGTCCTTTTACGGCACTTGCATATCCCCAGTAACAGTGCTCGCATCCAATGCGAATGTTGCATCTTATGCAACTAATACTCAATCTTGTTAGTTATAGTGTCCTTTAGACTACAGCTTAACAATTATCATAACCAGTATTTCCATAATCCTTAATATCCCTATTTCTGGAGATCTCTATCTCCTAGGGTATCCTTAGTTAAGACCTTTTAGATCACTATCTATAAAGTCTTAAACTTTTGAAGATAAGACTTTGAGATCACTATCTCAAAAATATTGTCATCTATGAAGATTTTGTTATTACTGCAACCAAGTGTTTTAGTTCCATAGTAGGACTAGTAACAGTTTACTACTCCCACTGCATGGCAGCCATCTGGCTTTTGTACACATCTAGCATACACCCGGCTTCTCAGAACTGATGCCCAAAGGCAAGAAGTTCTAGCATTCACTTCCTCAACTTCTTGAGGTGCTATCCCTTTAGATAGGTCAGTACCATATCTGAAGGGATGGAAGCCATTACTAAATTTTCCATAAAATGGAATATGTCCAAGATGTACTATAAATGTGACAGTCCCATTATCCTCTTCTCTTTGCTTCCGAACTACTTCAGAACTAAGATCTGAGAGGCATCTTTGAAATCATATTTCAAGTTATGGAACAACCAGATTATAAAACACTAATTATTATCCTTATATCATTTTTAAATGATTAGGATATCATCTACATTTAGCACGATGAACACAAAAGCACTCCCACTAAGCTTCATATGGTTCATCAAGATTCTATCTGAAATCATAACATTTATAATTTCATCAAATCTTATGATCCAACTTCAAGAAGCTTATTTGAGTCCATAGATGGATTCCTTAGCTTGCACATCTTGCTTTCCTCAACCATGAAGCCGTGGGGCTACTTCATATGAATATCCTCAAAGAGGCATTCGTAGAGGAATGCAATATTGACTTACATCTTGAAGATGCAATAGTCAAGTTATGTAGCTAAGGTTAGCAATATTCTGATGGTTTTAAGCATGGTCACCGAAGAGAAAGTCTCATTGCAAGCAATGTCTTCTCTTCCAGTGTGTAGCTTATGGCTACGAACCGTGCTTTGAAGATCTCTACCTTCTCATTAGGTTCCCTGTCTCTTGAAGATCCATTTACACCTTTAGAGGTCTTACCCATATAGGTGGATCCTCGAGGGTCCATATACAACACTTGCATATGAAGTCTACATTAGACTTTTATTGCTATCCATCTATCCATGCTATGATCTTCAGAAGCTTCATCACATGAAGTTCGATCATTGTCAGATTTCTCTAACACATGGAATCCATCCTCAAACTCATTTGAAGAGGTATTAGTGTTTCATCTTTAATTGTCCTTTTAGTTTCCAATTTCAGGAGTCTCATTATCTCTTCAAGATTAAATGAGTTCCTATACTTCATTTTCATCTTGATTCTCAAGAGTCTCAACCTCTAAGAATCACATTCTCGGAGATGAGATATTTTAAGAATCTCAAGGTCATAAAGTAGGTATCCAATACCATCCTTTATTTTCCTAATGAAGTAGCACTCTCTAGTGCTTAATTCCAGCTTACTTGCAAGGAATTTTATTAAGGATATATAATGTAGTCTCTACTACACATATATACCTGGAAACTAAGGGATAATTATGCTAAAAATTCATCATTGATAAGATCATGTCACACAAGATCCAATTGTATCTCCCTATAACTCTTATTGAGTTAAGGTGTGTTAGGAGGATTGAGATAGAAATGATATTCATATCTCCATAAGGTATTCTTTTGAATTCATCTAACAGGTACATGCTACCTAGATTAGATCAAATTCATTTTATCTTCCTTCAAACTTTGGTTTTAAACCAAAATTATGAAATCTTTGAACATTTCAAAGGTTTCTTAGGTGAAGAGAAGAAATCTCATATCATACATAATCATCAATAGATATCACATATCCACAATGTTCATTATGATATATATAATCCACATACATCAATATGTATGAGATCCTGAATACCTCGGCATCTTACACCATTCCCAAAGAAGGGTGTATTGGACATTTTTACTTTGAATACAATATTCATAAGTATGTAAGTTTTGAAATTTTAGACATTCTAAAGTTTCATCTCTTACTATTCTATTGATCAAATCAATAGACAAATGTCCAAGGCTTGATGCTAGATCATTGTCAAATGATCTTCATCCTCCTATTGATCTTAAGGTTTAATTTCAGTATTCAGAAATGTTAATGAACCATTCATTAATTTTTCTAATTTATGTGGAGTCCACTAGATTTTAGATTACTATCTGAAATATCTTCATCATAACTCTTTATGATAGTTCTATCTCAGAATTCATGTTTATTTCCAGCATTTAGAAACAAACAATGAGTGTATTCTTATATCTAGGTCATAGAGACATTCTCTACGACTAAGGGCTCTCCCACTGAAATTAACAAGTCTATTAATCCAACATAGATTGTTGCAACAATTGCATCAATATTCATGTGGACAACTATAAACTTTTAAGACCAAATTTTCCAGTCTTCTAAAACATATGCAGCCTATTGCAAATGCCATCAGATGATTGAGATACAATTATTTGACTTTATCTTATTCAATAAGTAAGTCAATATCAATGATTTATGTAAATTATTCTGATGCTCCATCCGAGTCCTTTTCTAAGGATTCTAGACAGACTTGATAGTCATACTATCAACACATCAATTTATTGCAGTATTGGCATTCATCCAACTCTTTGGATGTCATATGGAAGTCACAGAAGTCCAGTCAACTCTTTGACTTTCCTTCTTTCTTGGGTCCAACCCATGCTTTCATTGCGCTCCCTTTATCTATAAGCAACCATTGCTCAAGGCAGAGGATCTCTTATTTTAAATTCAAAAGAATTCAAAGTAAGAGTTTTTCAACATTTATACATGCTTCATTAAATTCATATAATATGAATATTATGAAGCTTCATGAATGACTAGAGTGTAGACAGTAGAATAATGACACTCATCATCTACATCCATCTAAACTCATAAAACATAGGTTCAGGTAGGTACTCAAACAATTTGAATACATCATCTCTTATAGAGCTACCATTCTGCATGATGCAGAGAACCATGTCACTCATGATTAAATGTCAAGAGCACATATATGTATGCCAAAATATCTTCATTGATTTTATAAGGATTATTTGACAATTGCGATCATCATCGACATGTTACTTCCAAAGTACATCCAATGGGATAAAGACTATAGAGACATACAAACCCTAGGGTTGTAGTCCTATTATCTATTTAATTGTCATTCCTCATTAGTATGAGGAGACTTGTATATTGCAACCACATACATTATGTGTTCAATTGCAAGTACAATATCTGGATCATGAGTCCAATCCAAGATAGTTCACTGGTTACTATTGAGTATATCATTGAGTGGGTTTTAATGAATGATTATCTGAAATAAGAAATTTGCATAGATGTATGTATTTATATATACATATTTTACTTTGATTTAGGAATTTTTAAATCAAAGTTGTCTTGCCATGTCAACATTGAAAGTTCATTCCCTTAATCACTTTTAATGTAAGAGATATACTTACCATTATATCTCAAGCAAGATCTGGGATCATTTTCCTTATCTTTGTTGCATCCCAATAATATGAGAACCTACAACTCGGATAAAAAGAAGCGGGAACACATTCCGCCTTGCAAGTCCAACTTGCATCTCCCAATTCGGTCTTTAACACCCGGGCCCACCACCCCTAAGGCGATGTTGACCCGTCATTAATTGAACCAACCGTCAATAGGAATACAACTCGCTATGCGCAATCCAATATCGCCCCAATAATATGAGGACCCGATACTGGGGTCACTACGCATACGTCCTTACTCTTTCGAGAAGAGACGAGCCCGATCCAGATGCGCTTGCATACAGGAGCTGTCACTTCGGACATGCGTCTCCCACATGCAATCCCTGGCGACGGAACCCTCCGCCTTGACGGGAGACCATGGATGTCACTTATGTGATCCTCCATATCATATTCAAATTTTAATTAATTATCGTGAATCACATTCACATAATTAATTCTTCCAAGGGAATTATTAGCTCTAATCATATTAGAGTATTTCCATTGGATATAATCAATTTAATCATATTAAATTAATTATCAATCCAATTCAATCAATCAAACTTGATTATTTTACTTGAATACATATATGGTAATATCTCAAAATACGTATTAATTCGAATTTTAATAATTAGAAAAATACATCTTAATCCCTCGGACATTATCCCGGCCCTACCCGCTGTCATGGCCAGTACCGACGAGAGTGGGACGGACCACATACGTTGCAACCCGCAACCCCAATGCTCTTCGACTAGGCACCATATCCGCCTCGGGAAAGGATAATGCCAAATTGATTAATTTGTACTTGAGATGATCATCGGTTTTTCAACCGAAATTGTACCATATAGTAATAATCAAAACATTTTTGATTATAAGGAAATTTGCTAGACAAATTCCCAAATCCTATTCAAGCATCAAGTTTGAAAGATTGTGGTTTCCAATTATGAATTAGATCAAATCTAATCAATTAATTGATTGGGGCCAAGTAAATTATGTAAATAATCATCTTCAAATATTTCACAAATATTTTTCATGATTATTTCACGAAATTAACAATTAATTTCACTAATTGACAATCACTTGGTTCTAGATTAGGACTGTAATTTCAGTAAGGACCCCTACTCACTAAAATTAACATATCTCAATCAATTTAAATCCAAATTAGACAAAATCAATTTTCATAAATTGCTAATTTGATTTAGGACAGAACCCAAGTGATGTTACACGCATTTCAAGGTAATTCTAAATACTAATTAACATTTTAATCACGTTCAGATCTGCAGTTCCCGCAACAGTGCATACATGTTCATTAAAACAACCATATCTAGAGCATACGAAATCCGATTTACGTAAACTCAGATCCTATGGTTTCCTTATTTAATGGAGAACAAAATCAAAGTATTAAATTCGTGTTTAAACAATTAAAACAGTGCCGAATTTATTTACTAAACAGATCTGCGAAATCAAATGCGATAAAAACTTTCGCGACCTTAACGAAACCAAGTCGTCCTCGGTTTTTCGAATCATATTCGAAACCGTCGACCTAAGGCTCTGATACCACTTGAAGGATATGGAATTATCCTCAAGCGCATCATGGAAGCGTGATCGTCGTATCGAATACGACGAAGAACGACTAGTCGCACTAGTTGTTCGGTGCAGCGGAATTTAAAAAAAAATATTCGATGAAACCACATGATCTGAGAACTATTCTCAGATCGTTTCATCTATAACCACAACAAGTATAATGCAATACCTCTTGAAGCGTGGTTGATCAAGTCTCTAAAGAAAGAGACCTCCTGTCTCAAGTCCGATCGTTGGCGAGACCGCTTGCGAGCGCGGGGATGAACCGTGTTGTCCTCGCAATCCAAGAAGATGATCCAAGCGTGGTTGCTCCTGATCTAGTCACACGAGATCTAACGTCTCCTTCGTGGGCATAGCACACCAAGAAGACAGAGAAACCGAAGAACGTCGAAGCGGCAGCGCGGTGGCGGTGGAGACGACGATTCCCTTCTCTCGGGTATGGTGGACGGCCACCAACAAGAGAGGGAGAGAGGGCTGGCGTGTATGAAGAAATGAGGGAGAGAGAGCTCCAATATTTCAAGTCCCTAGAGAGTATAGTATGCCTCTCTATTTATAGGGTTTTGGGATCCATGGATCTCAATCCATGGGACACATAAAATTAATGGGTGAGATTGATTTGTGTCAATCCAATGGCCAAGATTGTTGTTGTCAAAAGCAACAAATTTAGGTCAAAATATATTTGACAAAATCAAATATAATTTATTCCTAAATCATCCCAACAAATAAGGAGAGAATACACATGGAGATCAAATCTCCATGTGCAATCAAGAGGGGACGGCCACCCATTCCATATAGGAATTGGGTGCCGCCCACTTGTTTCCCAATGGAGAGCAATCTCATGGATTTCCATGAGATTGCATATCTCCTTGGATTTCTCTCCTATTAATTTGCAACAAATTTTGTTGGGTTTTATTCTTCAAAAATAATTTACAATTATCTTTGAGAATATTGCATTCTTGCCATGGAAAAATTTTTGAATCATATTCACAACCCAAAACAACATATAATTCATATTGTTAATTAATTACACAATGTGTATCCAATACACATAATAATTAATCAACACATATAAATTATTATTAGCTCTCTCTAATACATTATAAATCACATTTATAATATATTATAAATAATTGGATATTTCTATCCACATTATTCTTATCCACATTAACTAAATCACATTTAATTAAATTGGATAATTTCTTCACACATCAAGATGATTAAATCACATTTAATCATTATTTCTTCATTGCTTAGATCTTATGGAATTATTCTTGAACCCTTCAAGAATAATGCAATCTCTCCGCAGATACTTGGGGATAAGGACAGGGCGATTGTATTGTTCCACGTATAGTGACATGGATATTGAGATCGTATCTCAAATCCAGATGGCGGGCCTCCCATAGATGCCTGATTAAATCAAGACCGTAAATCTAATCTTCTCATTGTATCTGAATCATATTCAGGTCAATGTCCAACACTTGGACCAAGATCAGATCACTTCTCTACTGAGAGGAGTCACTAAAATCCAGACCCGTTTCATCACTCCCTAGGAATGGAAGCGTCATGGTTATACAACCGTTTATGATCAAATCACCCTCAGGTATTCCCAATACCTGTACATCCTGCATACTGGAAGACTCAGACTAAACCCGAAGTATTGGATCAACTTTATACTGTCTACTTCATGGTTTTATCAGTAAGTTTCTCATTCGATCATTGGGAGTTGGTATCGATCATATACTTTCCAAAAGTGTATATCATACCTAGGTCTTGATCATAACCTACAAATTCAGTCAAGCTTCCAAAGCGAGACAACCATGCGCATGGAATTTGATTCATCCCAATATCTCATGACTGAGCTCATGTCTTCCGGTTCAGTAACTGAACCTGTATGATCCCTTTGAGAGATCGTATTACTCATATGCCCTTATATGCACACCAGCGCGCCCATGTATAGACCTTGATTAGGTCATCAACCTATTGGTCTGCCAAATGTACACACTCAGACATATAGTAACACATCTGTCTCCGGTCAGAGGATGCGTGCCTATATCATGACAACATATGATATAGGACTTTGGTTATCTCGATCTCGTTAAGTCAACTCTTTGACCTAACTAATCTGACACCTCCGAATCTCTATTCCTATGCAGAGGACCTGCATCAAGAGGTCGGTCAGATATCATCCTTCAGAGATAGGATTGCCATCTCCTACTCAGGCTGGAGATCATCTCTTAATAATCATTTGACGGTGCTTGATGAGTCCTCAATCTAACTCTTTAGATATTCATCCAAGCACCAGCCTCTATGATTCAATAGTAAGATGGCCATGGTACATAACCCTAATTGTACTAAGGTACCTATTATACAAATTATTCATTCTTCATTTCAGATCAGGGAATGATATGTGCAATAACATTTATTGCATAATGGCTCGCCGTGGGCTCGCATTTCCAACAACATCTACATCAGTTTGAAAGGAAAATACACAAAAGATTACTAACTACCTTACAGAGAAAAGCTATTGTGGCTGGTTGGATGACTACGTTAACTGGCTAGATTATTAAAGTCCTTGCGATGGCTCACCGGCACATGTTGGGTTTTCCATAAATCATAGGATAATAATTTTCTAGTGATAATTAACAAAGAAGAGAAAAGTAAACAATTGTGTATTTTTATAAAAAGTTATTAGCACAAAATGTTACATTTATTGTCATTATTATAAGTATTATTCCTTCTATTCCACATCAGGGATTACTCAAGGGAAACCCCACCATTCATGGACTCTAAAGCTGCGGATACTTCGGGATTGGAGATTGCGTTAATCTGGTTATGTTGTCGCACGCCACCTCAACCAATCATCTAATAATACCCTGACAATTATCCTTTTATTTTATTAATCAGGGTCTCAAACCCTCAGCCTAGAAAACAAAGGAGCACACCGTCCTCGAGAGCCTAGTTGCATAAAAACTCATTCTAAGCATTAATCACATAACCTAGCAGCTTTAAATACATATTATCATGACCCAGACGCTATTGAACCACCCGTCCCTCCACATGGCACGATAACATCTTCCGCCGTTCAACCCAAATATATGGATCTCGGTACCATGCATTGCAAATCATTCGTTTCGTATGCACTTACCATAACAGTACAACTGTGTACCAACTAGGTAGAGAAAAACCAATACGGGTTCCTTCTGACAAACCTACAGGTTGCATGCCCGACCTGTAGTTCTAGTCCCAGTCATTCTTAACGTAAGACTCAAAACACATCCATTCCCATGTTGTAATTCCTCCGTTAATCTTTATATTTACATAAACATAATACTGAGTATAGACTTACACATAAATTAATTTATATCTTTATAAACTCATATTAATGCTCATTTTAAATTCCAAACCCTAACTTTCCAAGCCACTTCATCCCTTCAATGCTTAGATCTTATTTTAGTTTTAATCACAAAGCAACTTTTCATACTTTCTCAAATAGCCAAATTAGGGTTCTTCGTAATGAAGAACATAAAGCCAGGCATCTCAACAGTCTCATATGAAAATCCAACAACAAAAGGAAGGATTCTGTTACCTAATCGAGCTCTCTCTCACGTATGTAGTTCTTTATCATGATTCATTTTCGAAAAAGGATGATTTACAGCTCTTGAAAAGCATGTTCCTATCAAAAACACCAAAAAACATGCCAAGAACGAGAAGAGCGAATGAAGTGCACAAAGAACGCAAAGAACACACGAAGAACACGAAGAACATGAAGAACATATTTTCTCTTAAAATTTCGATAGAGCTTCCCCTTATAGAAGGTGATATCTCTAAGATAATTTCGGCAGTGTTTGCCCTTATTCTGGGACATATTTCTAGAAATATTTTGACAGAGTTTCCACTTATATTGGAACATATTTTAAACGAAAAACGAAAATACTTTCCATTAGAAAATCATCGAGAGGAAAACAACAACGAAACTGAAAGGATATAATCAAACAACAAGATATGAAGAATCGGTAGACACCATGCATCTTAGGTGAGTGAATGTGTGACGAATCACATGGTTCACTGACGTGCATAGCCGTCCACACCTAAGTAGGGTATTGCACAGATTTCTTCATCAAAATATCTATATAATCGGAAACTAAAGAATAGAACCACAAGAAATGGAGAATCGGTAGATACCACGTATTTTAGGTGAGTGAAGGTGTGACGAATCAAAGGGTTTACTAATATGCATAAGCGCCCAGACCTAAGTATAGAAAACCAAACTGGAAAAAGAACATGAATCGAAATGAAGCCTACTAAAGAGGATCGTACCTTTCTCCTCCTCGTTATCCCGACAACGCTTCACTAGCGCTCTTTCCCCATCTCCCACTCCTCCTCCCAACCTCTCAACCCTAGCCCTTGCGGTGGTGGGGGTAATGGAAATCGTAGAGAATGAATGGGTCGGGGTATTTATAGTCTCCAAAAAACTGCTAACCACGGTTTAGCCCTTAACCGTGGTTAGTGGCCCATGATTTTGACCCATGGTTTTGGCTAAAGCTTATCTGAAACTTAGTTCTTAAGTTAGAACTTTCCAAAATATTTTGGATTCACTAATGATGCTTAATTAGTGCTAATTATAATTAATTTTCAATAATCATGGTTTAACTCTCACTAATTGTAATTTAGTATTTTATGACCCGTGATTAAGTTCTGTTGATCTTCGATTATTGTTTGCTAATGTTGATTAGCGGTCCTTGATCCATCATTGGTTTCCTTAATCAGATTAATCAGTCTTGATGATGGTCATTGAGTTTAAATGACATCTTAAGCCACCTTCTCTTTCTTTTGAAAATCATAACAATTCGAAACAAAGTTCGATTTACACAAAACAAGTTCCGTTGGTTTCCTCTTGACGAATCAGATCTTTCGATATAGGATCCAAGAGATGCTAAATTTAAGGCTTTACATTGCCTACTAAATCAGCTGAAGATCCATCGGCCCAATCACGTGCTTGACGTGTAAGGAAGGGTGAAATTGCACCCAGAACCATCCACTTCAGCGATTTGCATGCGAGTCCAAACCACTAAGAGTCACATGCAATGCACGCTCATGCCAAAGAAAATTGCATCAATGCCATCCAGTGTATTGTTAACTGCATCTCAGTCCCTATGCATTGTTTATTAATTAATTTTTTTGTAAAATTGCATTGAGGCCCCAGTCTTTAGGCATCATTTTGAGCCTTTATTTAGCATTATTTTATCATTTTGAAAAGTTCTCATTCTACAATTACGTATGGCAGTCATCGTGGATGTTTGATTGCTTTTTTAGGTTTGTATTTATTTAATATAATTTTTTTGTGGAAAATAGCATATTTTACCCATTGTGTGAACTTTAATTTGTTATAAATCATTTATCGCTCCAAAAATTCTCAAAAATTCATAGTAGGAAGATTTTAGGGTGTTTTACATTGTGCCAAAAAACCATCTTGTTTACACTTATATTGAGCTCATAATAATGTAAATAGTCATTTTAGTAATTAATTTTTTAATAGGTCATACATCAATAATTTTTAGGATTATTAATTTTCCATCAGATGCATCTATTTATTTTAGGTCCTGAAATTTAATTGGTTAGCTATTTATGAAAATTATTTTTCTCAAAAATACCCTACATGAATATTTCATTTATTATTAATTTATCTTGCATTCAAAAATTCCAAATAATAGTTTAATTATGCATTCATACACATTCTGGTCATTTTATGAAATTCGAACTTGCTTTGATCGAAATTTGCAATTTATTCATGAAATTTACCGAAAATTGCATTACATCGATTGATCACATAAAAATTATTAAAAATTTCTTTAAAATAACTAAATTCTAGATCACCTAATAATCAACTTAAGGAGATAGTTTCCTCCCTGAGTTCGACCTTAGGATTGCTCAAGTAAAATTATAAGTTGCTATCTCACAATAATCGACAAATTCATTAAGTGATCGTTGATTGATCTGAATTGCCCGCCTGTAATGACATTAAACTTTAATTTCAAAAAATTAAATAGGGAAAACTAGGGTTTTCAAATGGTGTTGTTGTAGGGAGGCACGACTTAGGTTGATTTTTAGAAAATTTAGTTTTATTTTCCATCCCTGTTAGTCTGACCCCTAATTTTTCTTCTAATTATTTCTCTATTTATTTTTCTTCAGTTTATTAACTTTTATTTTATATGCTTTATTTTTATTTATTTATTTTGTGTCTATCTCATAATCTACATTTTTTAGTTGTACAAGGGACCCGATGCGATGGAGCAGCTGCTTAGGTGGCCAAGCATATCAAGAGCTTCGAAGGCTGGCTTTTTTGGTGATAAGCTGACTGAATGAACGCATAAATTTATGATCGAGTCCAGTCATGAGAGAGTGTAGAGTCTAGAATTTTTCTGCATTTATTTTAATTTGTTAGAGTTGCATATTTATAGAGGATTCTATTTGGGATCTCTTGTATGTACACAAACTTAGACATTATTTTATGTTGTGTCAAGATCTATTTCACTCTCTGGTGAGGATGGAGCTTGAATTGAGTGGCTCCTTGTTTAGACCTGCACATGAAGCTCTTAGAGATTTTTATCTGCTTGTGCTCGTAAAAGTTAGGACCACACATTCACATTTAATAAACATGTACTTAGAACATTCTATTTAGTCAAAATTAATTCATATTCTTCTCACTTGATAGAAGCTCTTGCTAGGTGTGTGGTGAGCGCTCGGGCGATCAAAATTAATGATATCAAAGATCGTCGCGACCTCAATCACCTGGTCGGACTCAACAAGAAGAATAAAGACCACACAGAAGTAAATCAAGCAAGGCACAACATCACAAGATAAATCGATAAAAACAATGACAGTGGTCTCTGCTATTAATTCAACCATGTATAGCGACCATGGTCAAACAAAAGGAGCACGATTAAAACCTATGAAGTAGTTGGTAATCAGATCAGGAAATGCATATTTTTGTTGACTTAAAATTTTTAATTTTTTGTATATTTTCTAATTAGAAAATAAATGAGAAGAATAATGCAAAAACAAGTTATAACAACTTTTATTAGGACTAAAAATACACAAAAATTAGAAACAAAATATTTTTCTATTTTTCAAAAATGCAAATATTTTTAGTAATTTTATGGTATTTTTCTGATTTTTATATGATTTTATAAAAATGAAGGGAAATGAAAACAAAAAAACAATGTACATCATGGGCCAAAGGTGAAATTTAAAATACTAAAAATGCCCAAAAAGATCTAACTACATCCATTGAAATCCTATTTTTTGTTCTGTTAGAATTTTTATAGATTTTTATAAAATTTCTAGTATTTTGTGATTTTGAGGGTTTTTATAAAAGCAAAGCCACAAAAATTATATTGGAATGAAAACAAACTAAACAAACATACAGAAATTTTTATAGATTTTTAGGCTATTTTTATATTTTTTATATTTTAAAAAATAGAAAGGACATTTTTAGGGGTTTTTTATTTTTATAAATTATCAAATAAAATTAAATCAAGTCACAAACTTACCATAAATATTACACGTTAAAAAGAGCTATTGATATTTTTTGTGGAATTTTTTCATATGATTTAATAATTATTTGACTAAAAACTACACAAACATCTTAGAGGGACCTACATGCAATTAACATAAAGTTCTTGACCAATAGATAAAACGCATAAAAAGCTCAGGTTCGAACATGCAAAATCACAGGAGAACAAACACAAATGTTTATTTAACCGCACGAAGGGGCATAAGTGCAAATATCAGAAATATTCCATTCAATGTATAACAAGACTTAAGTCTAGGGTAGACACTACAAAAACACCACAAAACCGCATGGGACGACACATGATTTTTACTCAACTGGACTAAAATGTTAATACTAAAAAGAGCAAGGGTCCGCATGCAAAATATCTAAACTAAAATGTATTTTACGAGACTAGATAATAAAGCATGAGAAAGGCAGGGAAAATAGTGCAATACACCCCCAAAGCACGTGAGGAGGGTGTGGGGACACGTGGCGGTCTCTGGTGTGGTGATGGTGTACAATCCTGATCATTGGCGAGCAGATCTGACGGCCTAGTGTATGTCGGCTACGTGCATTCGGATATGTCAGAACTCGTTAGATCCAATAGCTGTTGCTGCCTTCTGCCGGATGGCTCTGATGGAATCTAGAAAGGCGAGGGATCATTCGACGGAAGACGGGGAGGTTAGAAAAAGAACTCCTAGGCGAGATTCGACCGAGCAGAGGAAGAAATCCTCCATCCTGATGGAAGAGCAAGGAGGTCCACTAGCCTTGTGGAAGCATGGCGCATCAGGCTGGATGGTTGGATGGAAGTGGTAACGGTCGGATGGTCGTGGTGATCGTCGGTCACCTAGGGGTCCTCCGCTTGAACAAAAAAGAGCTCGATAAGGGTTCCTTGCACGTTGGGGTACCTGCAATGCAAAGCTAGAACTCGGGCAAAGCTCTGATCCGGGTTATTGATGCTAAAAGGGAAAGAAGCAAAGGTGAGGCAGATGGGTGATCTCCGGTGAACACGAGGGTGGGAGATCAAGCCTAATCTAAACCCGATGGTTGATATATAGGGTGAACAGGTTGTAGAGGAAGCGGAAGGGTGAAGCGGTGCGTCAATCCGAACGGATGGGTTTGGATATCAGGGCTCAGACCAGCAGGTCAGATCAAGTTAACATACGGTGGAGCGGAATGGAAAGAACGAATCAAAAGTATGAAATGAAGTGAAATGATTGATATCTGAGGTTCTAGATGAACTCTGGAGCTTCAAGAGAATGTGAAAAGCAAGGTTGCGGCCTCGACCAAGCTGTAGAAGCCCGGGAGGCTCTTCGTTGCGGCGCTCGCCGGCCACGAGGCTGAGCAACGTGGATGCCCCACCAAACTCCAATTTAAGGGGTCTCTCGTGAAGCTGTTACTCAACCTGAGATGTCTAGGGCTGGAAAGAGGAGAGAGGCACGAGCTGCCTCTCCATGGAGGAGCAAGAAGATGCTTTATAGGTCACTCAGAGATCCAGAAAGATCAAAGTAAAGTGTGAAACTCTAGAGAGATTCGGATCGTCCAAAGGGCCCACAAGAATGTCGATTGTACAAGGATTATCGGGTCCAAATTTCAAGGCCAAGGGTGCTCGTAGTCGGGCTTAATAATTTTGAGAAGGAGCTCCGGCGAACAATATGCGGGTCTGACCCGGGAAGGAGGAATCGTTGACCCGAGGTCAAAGATCCCAACTGGCCAATCAGAAAATTTGGATTTTTACAAAATATTTAAATAAATAAAAATTCATAAATGGCTTTAAAATAAAAAGTGTATACAATGAAAACTATTTATTATTTTGAAACTATTTTTTTGCGATTTTTAATTATTTTTATGAAAAATAAATTATGCTTTATACCGTATAATTTGTTCTATACAGGTATAATATGCCTATATGTTTTGTACAAATATTTTTATTTTGTTATTTTTACACAAAAATTCCAATTTTGTATTTTAGTTATTTACAACATTATTTTTTAATATAAACCAATTTCTATTTTATTTTTATTGTTTATTTACAGGAGTCTAATAAATAGGGAGTAAGGAATGTATACATGTGCCTTATACACGTGAGAAATGATTTTATTTTAATTTTTACTTTATTTTCTGATTTTTATTTATTTTTATTTTCATTTTAGGAAAGAATAGAAGGAGGTAGAAATAATATTTTATTTATATTTTTTTCAAACTCATTATTAATAGATATAAGTGATATATATACAACATAGAGTAGTCCCTATCTCTCTCTACATATTTTTTTTGACGATCAGATCAATGCTGGACCTTCTATTGGGGTATGGATCACTCTGTATTTATTCTAAATACCTCACTCCTTTTTCTCTATTAAATTTTTTTGCACAAATACATGCTAATTATGCAATATTAACAAATGCATGTTGCATGCTAACTTATTGTATTTACACCTATTTACATGATGCTTTTCCAAGATAATCAGCTAAAATAAAAGAATAAAGAGTGAGAATTAGGGATTCATCAATATGGTATCATCATTTGCATTCATTTAGCATACAAATTTCAATTATGTATTGCATCCCGCATGTAGAGCGCGAGGATCATTATAAACCTTCTGAATTAGGCATGCATCATTGATTTATTTTATTGCATTGGCTTTTCTCAGCTACCTTCATCTTGGTTTTATAACTTAGGATTAAAGGAAATTGGAATTGCATGGTAGGCATGCATTGTGTGGTGGTCAGTGAAAATCAAACTTAAAATTGGGTATGTTAATACATTTTGACCAAAATTTGCATTAAAAACTGAAAATTATTTTGGGGATGGTACCCCCCTCATTGTTTTGATTTACTTGAAAGAGAGAGAGAGAGAGATGAACACTAGAATAGAGCCAAGCTAGGATTTTTATATTGACTATTGATTCTACAAAAAACAATTAGCTACCTCTCATAGAGGAACTATGGGTAACCGGTAAATGTTCATGATTTCCATAGCAAAGTGGATGGTTTAAAGGATACTGTGTAAGGCTCGGTTAATAAGTAATGGGTAGCCATTCTACGGTCACTACTTACATCCATATTGGCTAAAAGAAGGTGTAAGTAGTTGTATGAGTCGGGTCAGTCTTTAGGGAAATAAGGTCATCTACCAACTCATTAACTCTTTCAAAGTTTGCATTTATCATAAATAAAACTGACAAGATAAATTGGCAGAACCTTTACGCCATTCACCGTGTATAGTTGGTGAAATTAGGTTGTGTATTGTGTTTGCATTGTATCAAGATCATTATCAAAGACCGCACACTTGTTCCTTCACCATTTCTCTTGAATTCATTACTCATGATCTCTCTCCAAACTATTTGACACTGAGAATGGAGGATTTCTCACCCCTAGCCCTCATTGTTTCATGGAGTCTCTTACCATGAGATCATGGTCAATAAGTCATTCTTTCTTCTAAAGGGTGGTCAGACCCAGGCCAATCCTCTCATCACATCGAGGAAGACCCTCCCTTCGATGCTTCTAGATATAATTCAACTCTATTAATACTAATCCTCTTTATTTTGAAGGTAAAGAAGATGAACCAAAGACCAAGATGCGTCCTAAGAGAAATCCTGAGGATGAGGAGTACAAAGATGACCACATGCAGCAAGTCCTTGCTCGTTTAGCTAGAGTTGAGCAACATAATGTAGATTTTATGGATAGGATGGGATAGGTGAGTGAGGTGGGTGGTATGGATAGACCTATGGTGGATACTTATAATCCAAGAGAGAATGAGATACACAATTGGCTCGTACCTGAGGTTCTACTAGAGGCATTTAAGCTAAACCTCCATTTCCTTGGAATGCTACCGAAGTTTAATGGGAATGCAATAAAAGAACCATATGCATTCTTAAGAGACTTTGAGTTGGTGTCTAACAACCATAGCCATCCTAGAGTGGGAGAAGATTACATCATGTTGAAGGCTCCATTGGTTGATGAATCTCGAGGTTAGATGTACGATCTGGTTGTAACTTAAAGACCCATTTTTTAAGAAGTTCTACCCACTCAGTAGGGCTAACCAGTTGAGGACAAAGATCAATAGTATCTCGCAGGACCCCTACAAGCCATTTCATGAAACTTGGGATAGATTCAATGATTTGACACAGAAATACCCTTGCCATGGCATTACCAAGGCGATGTTAGTCCTGACCTTGTTCTATGGCATGACCCCGGAGATGCAATGGTTAGTGAGTACAGCTTATGGAGGTAGCTATCTGAATAAGAACAAAGATGCCATATGGAAGATCTTAGAGCAGATGGAAGAAATAGGAAGATCTCAGAACACCAGGGCCGATCAGGTGTCTGTCTCATGCCTATCACATGGGACACCCAGGAGAACTGTAGCAGATCTGACAGATGATCTCATCCCAAGAAAGGGGATAATTGCTGATAAGCTTACCATGGTAGAGCAGATTCACAAGAGGGTCACTAACCTTGAAGCTCTTTCACAATTGCCGATGCAAGTGGAGGAATTATCTGAGAAGGTAGCCAAGATACAACTACATGCCTCTTATGCACCACTTGAACATGTACATCGAGTTCACTTCGTATAGGAGTAGGTACAAAGGCCTCAAAGCAACTAGGTTGAGGAGCAACAATATACTCAACAGGACCATCACACACCCCCACAAATGGAGTCAATTTATTAGGAGCCTCTGTAGGTGTTTGATATCAATGGGTTGTGGTACAACCATGATTCCATCGGTAGACAATCAGGGATGGTCATCCATATCGACCCTCCCTAACTTACTAGGACACTAGCTTCATCTCCACACCATGTTTTGCGTAGTCCCAGCTAGGGTACCAGCCTCAGTAACACTAGTAGAAACACGCTTTCCACTCGGGCTAGCAGGGTCCACCACCACCTTACACCTTACAGTACTACCCACAACAATAGTATCGGTAGGGCCAACAGGGCCAATATAGGCAGCAGAATCTCCCATCTTCCAATCAACAGCAACTGACCCCACCCATGAGTGATCTAGGGTCCCTCACCTTAGCCATTCAGTCTTTGAGAGACATGGTTCAGTAGATGCATAACTATTATCATGACATAAGGACAGATCTCAACCATATCCCACGCCACCAAGATCAGCAGATGGCACTAAGGACTCCAATTCCCGCCCAAGTTCAGGACAATCCTAATGGCCTTAATCAGGGTCAGCAATGACCTTGATATCAGGTATACTACTAATATTATCCCCAATCTGAACATGAGAACCTTTCGTATGATAATGCGAATCACATGTCCCTCAAGAGCGGAGGGATCGTGACCATACCTGATCGGGCACAGGAATATGAGGAGGATGTCGCCAAGTCTCTACCTGAGGAGAACTTGGAGGTAGAGTAACAACATCACCACCACCAGTATCAGCACCTTTAGCATAATAAAAGGGATTCAAAATCCCTAAAATATTTAAAAAATCAGAAAAATAAAAATATAGAGAGGAGCATCATCAATGAATCAATCGATCCTATTGAAGAGATTGCACCTCCATATGATTAGGACTCACCGGGAGTAGCAGTAGATGGACAACACATTTCTTTTCATGAATTTTATTTCAATGAAAAGTCAGAGTTACAGTTCTGTACAGAACTCATTTTCTCATTTGAATGAACATATTTCATTATCAGAATCTGAGTTGTCTTCAATAATCCCTTTACCCTGTGCTCTTAAGGGTAGAAGGTAGAAATCTAAAAAATCCAAAAAGATGACCTTGAGATGGTAGGGTTTTACAACAAGTATGTCAAGGTCACAATTCCCTTTAATAGTATGATCCAACGGAGTAGACGCTTGCGAGCGTGTTGATGAAACACGTGCTTCTCGCAATCCATGTTAATGATCCAAGTGGCGAATCTCCTGATCTTGTCACATGAGATCCGATGTCTTATTCACGAGTGAGGTGCACCGAAGGAGATGGAGATCCATGAGCAAATAATTCGGGAGCATAATGATGATGCTAGGACAATAGCGACTCTCTCTTGGGATCCATGGTAGATGACCACAAAGAGAGAGGGAGAGAGGGTTGACATGTAGAGAGAGAGGGAGAGAGTTTATTTATTACTCGAAGAGAAAGGGGTGCCCTTATATTTATAATATTTTAGGAGTCCATGGATCACAATCCATGGACTACACAAAATGAATGAATAAGATTGATTTGTACTTCTTTCAATGTCCAAGATTTTATGTAAATACACAACAACAATTAATTTAATTTAAATCAAATATATATCTATAAATCAACATAAATTAATCCTAAAATTAAAATCAATCAATCATGGAGATAATGGAATCAAGATTGCCTCCTTCCATTAAAAGGGGGGATGGCCACCCTTTTCAAATGGGATTGGTGGTTGTCCACCTTCCCTAGTAGGAAGGTGCAATCTTCATATAATCTCATGAGATTATATTATTCCATAGAAATATCCAAGATTTACAAGAAAATTTATTGTATAATATTCTACAAAAATAATTTATAATTATTTTCTTAATATTGCAATCTTGTCAATGGAAATTGTGAATCACATTCACAACCCAAAATAAAATGTGATTTATATTTTCAATTAATTATCCCATCTGAATCCAATCCACATCAATAACTAATCAACAAATGTAAATCATAATATGCTCTCTCTCATACATTATAAATGAAATTTATAATATATATATGAATAATTTGTATAGTGCTATCCAAATTATTCATAACGATGATAATTAAATCACATGCAATTATCCTCGATCTCTATTCTCATATGCCTAAATAATATGAATCACGTTTACATTATTCACATCTTTGATAATTAAAGCACAATTAATTATCTAATATAACACTCCTTATAATATGAATCAAATCATATTATTCATATTAATTATATCACATTTAGTTATCAATTTTCAAAGAGCTCGGATATATAATATCAATAATGAAATTATCCATGAACTCTATCAAGGATAATACGCTTTCTCTGCAGATACTTGGAGATAAGGACAAGTCGATTGTATTGTTCCACTTATAGTGACTTGGATATTGAGATCACATCTCAAATCCAGATCTTACGGACCTCCCATAGATGCTTGATTAAATCAAGACCCCAAATCTAATCTTCTCATTGCATCTGAATCACATTTCTACTTAGAGGAGTCACAAAAATCCAGACCCATTTCATTACTCCCTAGGAATGGATGTGTCATAGTTATACAATCGTTTAAGATAACATTTACCCTCAGGTATTCGTAATACATGTACATCCTGCATACTGGAAGACCTAGATTTAACCACGAGGTTCTAGATCTCTTTTACACTGTCCACTTAAATGTTTTATAATTAAGTTTCTCATTTGATCATTGGGATTCGATATCAATCATATGATTTACAAAAACACGTATCATACCTAGGTGTTGATCATATACTTCCCAAAAGCATATATCAAACCTACAAATTCACTCAAACTTCCAAAGCGATACGACTGTGCACAGAATTTGATTCTTCCCAATATCTTATGAGTGAGCTTATATCATCCGATTCAGTAAATGAACCTGTATGATCCCTTTGAGAGATCGTATTACTCATATGACCTTGCATGCACACAAGCGTACCCATGTATAGACCTTGGTTAGGTCATCAACCTATTGGTCTGTCAAATGTACATACTCAGACATATAGTAACACATATGTCTCTGGTCGGAGGATGTATGCCTATATCGTGATAGCATATGACATAGGTCTTTTGTTATCTCGAACTCATTAAGTCAACTCTTTGACCTAACTTATCTAACACCTCTGAATATCTATTCCTATGTTAAGGACCTGCATCAATAGGTTGGTTAGATATCAACCTTTCGAGAATGGATTTCCATCTCCTTCTCAGGCTGGAGATCCTCTCTAAATAATCATTTGACGGTGCTTGATGAGTCATCAATCTAACTCTTTAGTTATTCGTCCAAGCATCAACCTCTATTATTCAACAATTGAATCAGTAGATGTATGATCATTAAGATGGATATGGTACATAACCCTAATTGTAATAAGGTACCCATTATGCAAATTAAATATTCTTCATTTCCTAATAGGCAATGATATTCACAATAACATTTATTGCATTATGGCTCGTCGTTGGATTGCATGTCCAACAATCTCCCACTAGCCTAAGGAGCCATTAATGGGCTATTTAGAAAAATATCTAGGTAAGCTAGTCAGTCACTATGTTCCCAAGGGACTACACCAAGTCCTTTCACGACACTTATATATCTCCTAGTAACAGAGCTTGCATCCTATGCAACCAATACTCAATTAAATAATTATTATAACCAGTACATTATTTTTATTATTCTTATTAGAATACCCTTATTCCAAGAGATCTCTATCTCCTAAGGTATCTACAGTTAAGACCTTTTTGATCTCCATATATAAGTCTCGAGTTCTCGAAGATAAGACTTTGAGATCACTATCTCACAGGTCTTGTCATCTTTGAATATATTGTTATTACTACAATCAAGTGTTTTATCTTCATAATAGGAGTAGTAATAGTTTACTACTCCAATTGCATGACAGACATCTGGCATTTGTACATATCCAGTATACCCTTGGCTTCTCGTAACTGATGCACAAGGGCAAGTAGTTCAAGTATTCACTTTCTCAACTCTTTGAGGTGTTATCCCTTCAAATATGTCAGTACCATATCTTAAGGGATGGAAGCCTTCCTTGGGGTTTTCCAAGAACGGAATATTTCCAAGGCATACTACAAATGTGACGGTCCCAATATCCTCTTCTCTTTTCTTTTGAACACCTTCAGAAATAAGATCTAAGAGGTATCCTTGAGATCATACCTCAAGTTATGGAACAATCATATCATAAAGCACTTATTATTATCCTTACATCATTCCAAATGATTAGGATATCATCTACATTTAGCACGACGAACATAATGGCACACCCACTAAGCTTCAATTGGTTCATCAAGATTCTATCTGAAATCATAACCTTTATAATTTTATCAACCATGATGGTCCAACTACAAGAAGCTTATTTGAGTCCATAGATGGGGTTGTTTTGCTTTCACACCTTGCTTTCCTCGGCTATGAAGCCTTGGGGCTACTTCATATGAGTATCCTTGGTGAGAAATTCATAGAGGAATGCCATATTGACTTCCATCTTGTAGATGTCAAAGGAAAGTTGTGTAGCTATAGCTAGCAATATTTTGATGAGTTTAAGCATGGTCACTGGAGAGCAAGTCTCATCGCAAGCGATGTCTTCTCTTCAGTATGTATCTTGAGGATACGTGCAATGCTTTAAAGTTCTTTACGTTCGCATCAGGTTCCCTCTTTCTCTTGAAGATCCATTTCGACCTTAATGGGTCTTACCGATACATGTGGATCCTTGAGGGTCCATATACAACACTTGTATATGGAGTCTACTTTAGACTTTTATTTATAACGTCCATCTTTCCATGACATGATCTTTAGAAGCTTTGTCACATGAAGTCAGATCATTGTCATATTTAACTGACACATGGAATGCAACCCTAAACTCATTTGAAGAGGTATTGGTGTTTCATCTTTAATTATCCTTTTAGTTTCCGATTTCAGGAGTCTCATTATCTTCTCAAGACCAAATGAGTTCCTTTACTTCATTTTCATCTTGATTCTCAAGAGAGCTATCTTCTAAGAATCACATTCTCATATATGAAATCTTTTAAGAATCTCAAGGTCGTAAAGTAGGTATCCAATACCATCCTTTATTTTCCTAATGAAGTAGACTCTCTTGTGCTAGATTCTGACTTACTTGCGTGGAATCTTATTAAGGATATATCTTGTAGTCTCTACTACATATATACCTAGAAACTAAGAGGTATTTATGCTATGATTTATCATTGATCAAATTATGTCCCACATGATCAATTGTATCTCCCTACAACTCTATTGAGTTTAAGTGTACGAATAGGAGTGAGATAGGAATGATATTTCTTTCTCCATAAGGTATTCAATGAATTTATCTAATAGATACTAACTACCTAGATTAGATCAAATTTATTTTCATCTTTATTCAAACTTTGGTTTTAAACCAAAATTGTGAAATCTGTGAACATTTCAAAGGTTTCTAAGGTGAATGGAAGAAATCTCATATCATAAATAATAATCGAATGATATATCATCAGTATTTCATTATGATATAGATGATCCACATACATCAAAATGTACGAGATCTTGAATACCTTGGCATCTTACATCATTCTTAGAGAAGGGTGCATTGGATAATTTCTACTTTTGAATACAATATTCACAAGTACGTAAAATTTGAAATTTTAGACATTCTAAAACATCATTTCTTACTAGTATATTGATATCATCAACCGATATATGTTCATGGCTTGATGCTAGATCATTGTCAAATGATCTTTTTCCTCATATTAATCTTATAAGATTTAGTTTTCATTATTAGAAATGTTAATGAATCATTCATTAATTTTTAAATTTAGTAGAGTCCTATAGATATTAGATTACTATATGAAATATATCCATCATAACTCTTTATGATAGGTCTATTCCAGAATACATTTTCATATCCAACATTTTGAAATAAACTATGAATGTATTCTAATATCAAGGTCATAGAGACATTCTCCAAGACCAAGGACTGTCCCACTGAAACTATGAAGTCTATCTATTAAATAGAGATTGTTGCAATAATTACATCAATATCTATGTGGATGACTGTTAAACTTTAAGATCAAATTTTCCAGTCTTCTAAACCATATGCAACAATTGCATATGTTATTAAAAGAATGATATGCAATTAATAGACTTTGATCTTATCAAATAAGAAAGTTTATTTCAATGATCAAATGTACATGTAGATTATTCTGATGCACTTTCAAGTCCTTCTCTAAAGATCCAAGATAGTCTAGATAGTCATACTATCAAAACATTGGCTTATTGTAGTATTGGCATTCATCTAATTCTTTGGATGTCATATGGAAATTACAGAAGTATAGTTAACTCATTGGCTTTCCTTCTGGCTTGGGTCAGACTCATGCTTTTATTGCGCTCCCTTAATCTATAAACAACCATTGCTTAAGACAAAGGATATCTTATGTTGAATTTAAAATATTTCAATATAAGAGTATTTCAACATTTACACATGCTTCATTCAATTCATACAATATAAATATTCTGGAGCTTCATGAATGACTAGAGTATAGATAGTATAATGATGACACTCATCATGTCTGCATACATCTTAACTCTTAAAGACTTAAGTTCAGGTAGGTACTCAAACATTTTGAGTACATCATCTCTTATAGAACCACCATTCTGCATGATGCAGTGAACGATGTCATTCATAATTAATGTTGAGAGCACATATGTATGCCAGAAACATCTTCTTAGATTTTGTAAGTATTATTTGACAATTATGATCATCATAGACATGTCACTTTGAATGTACATTCAATGAGAGATCAAGACTAAAGAGACATACAAACCCTAGGGTTGTAGTCCTATTGTCTATTTAATTGTCACTACTCATTATTATGAGGAAACTTGCACATTGCAGCCACATACATTATGTGTTCAACTGCAAGTACAATATCTTGATGATAGATCCAATCCATGATATTTTATTGGTTATTATTGAGTATATTATTGAGTGGGTTTAATGAAGGATTGTCTGAAATAAGATAATTTGCATAAAAATATATTTTACTTCGATTTAGCCATTTCATATCAAAGTTGTCTTGCCTTGTTAACACTAAAAGTTCATTCCCTTAATCACTTTCAACGTAAAAGATATACTTACAATTATTTCTCAAGAAGGATCTGGGATCTCCTTCCTTATCTTTATCGCATCCCAATAATATGATAATCTATAGCTCGGATAAAAAGAAGCGAGAACACATTCTGCCTTGCAAGTCCAACTTGCATTCCCAATTTGGTCTTTAACACCCGGGCCCACCATGCCTAAGGTGATGTTGACCAGTCATTAATTGAACCAACCTCCAACAGGATTACAGCTTGCTTTGTGCCACCCAATATGGCCCCAATAATATGAGGACTTTGTATTGGGGTCACTATGCATACATCCTTACTCTTTTGAGAAGCAAAGAGACCGATCCAGATGTGTTTGTATGCAAGAGTTGTCATTTCATACAGGCGTCTCCTACATACAATCCCCGGCGACGGATCCCTTCGCCTTGATGGGAGACCATGGATGTCACTTATGTGATCCTCCAAATCATGTTCCAATTCTAATTAATTATTGAGAATCATATTCACGTAATTAACTCTTCCAAGGGAAATACACATCTGTTCAAAATAGAGTGTTTTAACCGGATATAATTAATTTAGTCACATTAAATCAATTATAAATCCAATTCAATCAACAAACTTGATTGTTACTTGAAAAGGATGGTATTATCTCACAGTACGTATTATTCGAATTTTAATAATTAGAAAAGTACGTCATGATCCCTCTTGCATTACCCCTTCCACACCCGCTGCCATGGACAATACTGACGGGAGTGGAACAGGTTACACATGGAGCAACCTGCTACCCCAACGCTCCCCGACTAGACACCATATCGACCTCAGGTTAGGATAATGCCGATTGATCACTTTGTACTTGAGATGATAATAAGTTTTTCAATCGAAGTTATAACATATAATAATAATCAAAACCATTTTGATTTTCATTATAAGAAATTTTTCTAATCAAATTCTCAATCATATTCAAGCAAATTTGTTTGTTCGAAGGAATATCATGTAACCAATTTATGATTTAGATCATATCTAATCAATTATTAGTTAAGGCAATGTCATTAAAGGAAATAATCATTATCAAGTATTTCTCAAATATTCATCATCAATTATTCAATAAAATTGACCATTAATTTCACTAATTGGTTAAATGATAATCACAAGGCTCTTGATTAGGAACATAATTTATAGTAGTGACCCTCACTGAAATTAGCATATCTCAATCAATTTAAACACAAATCATGCAAAAAAAGTTTCAAACATTTGATAGTTTCATTTACAATAGAATCCAAGTTATTTGCATACATTATAGGCATTTCAAATCCGTAATTAACTCTTTAATTACGTCAAGACTCGTCATCCTAGAAATAGTGGATACATGTTCACTAAAAAGATAACAACTTAAGCAATCAGATTCCATATCATGCAAACAAATCTCATAGTTTCCTTATTTAATGTATAACATAATCCATGTGATAACTTTGTGCTTAAAAAATTTAAGTAGTGCCAAAAATATTCATAAAATAGGGCTACGTGAACTAAATGCAATAAAATTTTCACAAACCCTAATGAACGCAAGTCACCCAAGGTTTATGGATAGCATCCAAAACCTCCAATATGGATTGTATAGCACTTGAAGGATATGGGAAAATCCTTAAGCGCATCATGGAAGCATGAATATTGCATCATATGTGATCGAGAGTGATTAGTCACACTAGTTGCTCCGAGTAGTGGAATTTTAAAAAAATTAATGCAATGAAACCACATGATCCAAGAATGATTCTCGGATTATTTCATCTAAACCACAAACACGTATTAGGGTTACGTCTTGAAGCATGGTTGCGATCGAATCTCTAAATGAATAGACCTCCTCTCTCAAGTCCGATCTGACGGAGGAGATGCCTGCGAGTGTATTCATGAAACATGTGCTACTCGCAATCCAAGTTGATAATCCAAGCGACGAATATCTTGATCTCATCACATGAGATCTGACGTCTTCTTTACAAGTGAGGTGCACCGAAGAAGATGGAGATCCACAAGCAAATAATCTGACAGCATAACAACTATGTTGCGACGATGGGACTCTCTCCAGGGCTCCATGTTGGACGGTCACAAAGAGAGAGGGAGAGAGAGGGTTGATGTGTAGAGATAGAGGCAGAGATCCTTATGTTCTTATTATTACTTGAAGAGCAAGGGTTTCCCATCTATTTATAATATTTTGGGAGTCCATGGATCACAATCCATGAACTATACAAAATCAATAAATAAGATTGATAAGTGCTCTTTCAATGGACACGACTTCGTTGTAAAAACACAACACCAATTAATTTAATGTAATTTAATATATATTAATAAATCAATATTAAATAATCATAAAATTAATTCAATCAAACATGAGGATAATGAACGCAAGATTGCCGCCTTCCATTAAGAGGGGGGGGGGGGACAACCACCTTTATGGTCATCCAACCTCTCCAGTAGGAAGGTGCAATCTTCATGTAATCTCATGAGATTACATTATTACATGGAAATCTTTGATATTTACAACAACACTTGTTGTAAAATATTCTACAAAAATAATTCATAATTATTTTATGAATATTACAATATTGCCATTGGAAAATTGTGAATCACATTCACAACTCAAAATATAACTTGATTTACATTTTCAATTAATTAACCAATGTTAATACAATTGATATCAATAATTAATGAACAGATATAAATCATAATATGCTCTCTCGAATACATTATAAATCACATTTATAATATATATATATATTTATATATATATATATATATATATGAATAACTTGGATAGTGCTACCAACATTGTTCATATCCATGATAATTAAATCACATTTGATTATCTTGGATATCTATTCTCATGTTCCTAAATAATATGAATAACATTCACATTATTCACATATTTGATAAATAAATCACATTTAATTATCTAAGATATCTCTCCTTGTAATATGAATCAAATTCATATTATTCATAATAATTAAATCACATTTAATTATCAATTTTCTCAATGCTCGGATATATATCAACAATGAAATTATCCATGAACTCTATCAAGGATAATGTGTTTTCTTCGTGGATACTTGTAGATAAGGAGATGATGATTGTATTAATCCACATATAATGACTTGGATATTGAGATCACATCTCAAATCCAGATCTTGCAGACATATAAGAGATTCTTGACTAAATTAAGACCACAAATTTAATCTTCTCATTGCATCTGAATCACATTCAAATCTATGTTCAACATTTGGACAAGGATCGAGTTACTTTTCTACTGAGAGGACTCACTAAACTCCAGACATGTTTCATCACTCCCTAGGAATGGAAGCGTCATGGTTATACAATTGCTTATGATCATATCACCCTCAGGTATTACTAATACATGTACATCCTGCATACTGGAAGACCTATATTTAATCCGAGGTTGTTGATGTATTTTACACTTTCTACTTCATGTTTTTATCATTAAGTTTCTCATTTGATCACAGGGAGTCGGTATCGATCATATGCTTTCCAAAAGCACATTTCAACCTTGGTGTTGATCATATACTTTTCAAAAGCAAATAACAAACCTACAAATTCTGTAAAACTTCTGATGCGAGGCGACCATGCACGAAATTTGATTCTTCCCAATATCTTATGCTAGTTCAATAAATGAACCTTTATGATCTGTTTGAGATATCGTATTACTCATATGCCCTTACATGCATACCAACACGTCGGTGTATAGACCTTTGTTAGGTCATTAACCTATTGGTATGCAAAATGTACATACTCAGACATATAGTAACACATTTGTCTATGGTCGGAGGATGCATGCCTACGTCATGACAGCATAGGACATAGGTCCTTGGTTTTGTTGATCCTGTTAAGTCAACTCTATGACCTAACTTATCTAACACCTCCGAATCTCCATTCCCATGTAGAGGACTTGCATCAAGAGGTCGGTTAGATATCAATCTTTCAAGAATGGATCGCCATCTCCTTCTCGGGATGGAGATACTCTCTTAATAATCATTTGTCGGTGCTTGATGAGTCTTCAATCTAACTCTTCAGATATTCATCCAAGCACCAACATCTATGATTCAACAATTGAATCAACAGCTGTATGAACATTAAAATGACCATGGTACATATCCCTAATTGTACTAAGGGACCTATTATGGAAATTAATTATTCTTCATTTCATATCAGGGAATGATATTCGCAATAACATTTATTGCATAATGGCTCGTCGTGAGCTCGCATGTCTAATAACCCCAATATCGGGACCTCATATTATTGGGGCAATATTGGATAATGCATAGAAAGTTCTAATCATGTTGAAGGTTGGTCAACATCATCTTAGGGGTGGTGGGCCTAGGTGTTAAATACAAAATTGAGAAATGCAAGGGGGACTTGTAAGACGGAACGAGTTCCCGCTTCTTTTTATCCGAGTTACATGTTCTCATATTATTAGGATGTAACAAAAATAGGAAAGGAGATCCTAGATCTTGCTTGAGATATTATGGTAAGTATATCTCTTACATTGATAGTGAATAAGGGAACTAACTTTTAGTGTTGACAAGGTAAGACAACTTTGATATAAAAATCCTAAATAAAGTAAAATATGTATATATGCAAATATTTCTTATTTCAGATAACCTACATTAAACCAACTCAAAAACTATACTTAATAATAACCAACAAATATCATGGATTGGGTCCATGATCAAGATATTGCACTTGCAATTGGACACATAATATATGTGTTTGCAATGTGCAAGTTTCCCCATAATGATGAGGAATGAAAATTAAATAGAGAATAGGATAACAATCTTGGTTTTGTATATCTCTATAGTCTTATTCTCTCATCGACTGTGATTTGGATGTATCATGTCGATGATGATCGTAATTATTGAAAATCTTTATAAAATGTAAGAATATGTTTAAGCATACATATGTGCTCTCGACATGTAATCATGAATGACGTGGTTCACTGGAATATGCAGAATAGTGGCTCGGTAAGAGATTATGTACTCAAAATGTTTGAGTACCTGCCTAAACCAAAAGTCTTTAAGAGTTAAGATCGATGTAGAAACAATGAGTGTCATCATTCTACTATCTATACTTAAATCATTTAAGAAGCTTCACAATATTCATATTGTATGAATTGAATGAAGCATATAAATGTTGAGATACTTTTATATTGAAATCTTAGGAGTTCTACATAAGAGATCCTTTGTTTTAAGCAATGATTATTTATCGATGAAGGGAGCACAATGGAAGCATGGGTCTGACCCAAGCAAGAAGAAAAGTCAAAGAGTTGACTACACTTTTGTGACTTCCATATGAAATCCAAAGAGTTTAATGAATGTCAATAATGTAATAAGTCGATATGTTGATAGTATGACTATGAAGTCTACCTAGGATCCTTAGAGAAGGACTCGGATAGTGCATTGGAATAATTATACATCTATACATAATCATTGAGATTGACTTCCTTATTTGATAAGATCAAAGTCTCATTCTTTTAATAATACTTGCAATTGTTGCATATGTTTTAAAAGATTAGAAATTTTGATCTTAAAGTTTAATAGTCATCCATATTGATGTTGATTACATTGTTGCAACAACCTCAATGGGATAGGTAGACTACATATTTTCAGTGGGAGAACCAGAAGTCTCAGAGAATGTCCCTATGACCTAGATATTAGAATATACTCATTATTTATTTCTAAATGTTGGAAATAAGCATGATTTCTGGAATAAATCTATCATAACGAGTTATCATGGACATATTTCAGATAGTAATCTAACATCTAGAGGTCTCTACTAAATTAGAAAATTAATGAATGGTTCATTAACATTTTTTAATACTGGAAAATCAAACCTTAAAAGATAAATACAAGGATGAAGATCATTTAACAATGAGCGTCAATCCTTGAACATATATCTGTTGTCGAAATAAGTAAACAAGTAAGAGATGAAACTTTGGATTGTCTAAAATTTCAAATATTACGTAGTTGAGAATATTGTATTCAAAGAAAAATGTCTCATACACCCTTTTTCTCGGAATGGTGTAAGATGTCACGGTATACAAGATCTCATACATATTGATGTAGGTGCATCATCTATGTCATAATAAACATTAATGATATTTGATATCAGTTGATGAATTTTTGTGATATGAGATTTCTTCCCTTCATATAATAGACCTTTGAAATGTTCAAAGATTTCACAATTTTGGTTTAGAACCAAAGTTAAAAGGAAGATGGAATGAATTTTATCTAACCAAGGTTGCAAGTATATATCAGATGAATTCAAAGAAAACCTTATGGAGAAAGGAAAATTACTCCTATCTCACTCCTCCTACAAAGTTATAGAGAGATACAATTGGATTATGTGTAACATAATTTGATCAATGATGAATGTTAGCATAGTTACCTATTACATTCTTGATATATATGTAGTAAAGACTGCAATATATATCATTAATAAGATTCCATGCAAATCTAAGTATGAAAACCCTCATAAGTTATGGTTGGGAATCTAGACTAGTATTGGACACTTGAGGATTTAGGGTTGCTTGGTCCATTACTTTGTCATGGATGCAAGTAAGATGGAATCTAGCATCGGAGAGTGATACTTCATTAGGAAAATAAATAATGGTATTGGATACCTACTTTACAAACTTAGATTCTTAAAAGATTTCATCTCTAAGGATATGATTCTTAGAATATCACTCTCTTGATAATCAAGATGAAAATGAAGTAAAGGAACTCATTGAATCTGGAGAAGAGAATGAGTCTCCTGAAATCGAAAACTAAAAGGAAAACTAAAGATGAAAACTCATACATCTTCAAATTAATTTTAGGATGTATTCCATGTGTTATATGAGTCTGACAATAATCTGACTTCATATGATGAAGATTCCGAGGATCATGACATGGAAAGATTGATGTTAACAATAAAGTCTAAAGTAGATTTCATATACAAGTGTTGTATGTGGACCCTCGAGGATCTACCTATATGGTTAAAACTATTTAGGTGTAAATGGAACTCAAGATAAAGAGGGAACTTGATGAGAAAGTATAGACCTTCAAAGTACGGCTCATATCCACAAGATACACACGAAGAGAAGACATTGCTTGCAATGAGACTTGCTCTTCAGTGACCATGCTTAAACCCATCAGAATATTCCTAACCGTAGTTACACAACTTGATTATGGCATCTACAAGATGAAAGTCAAGATTGCATTCCTTTATGAATTCCTCACTGAGGATATTCATATGAAGTAGCCCTAGGGCTTCATAGTTGAGGAACACAAAGTGTGTAAGAGAACTCCATCGATAAAGTTAAATAAGATTCTAGTAGTTGGAACATCAGATTTAATGAAATTATAAAGGTTATGATTTCATAAAAAATCTTGATGAATCGAGTGAAATTTAGTAGGAATGCCATTGTGTTAATAATGGTAAATGTAGATAATATCCTAATCATTTGCATTTTTTAGGGATGATAAAAAGTGTTTTATAATCTGGCTATTCCATACCTTGAGATATGATCTCGAGGACACCTCTTAGATCTTAGTTCAGAAGTTGTTCAGAAGAAAAGAGAAGAAGGTATTGGGACCGTCACATTAGTGGTACACCTTGGACATGTTCTATTTTGGAAAATCCCAAGTAAGGCTTCCTTCCCTTAAGATATGGTACTGACCTATCTGAAGGGATAACACCTCAAAGAGTTGAGGATGTGAATACTAAAACTGCTTGCCCTTGTGCATTAGTTATGAGAAGACAAGTGTATGTTAAATGAAAACAATATCTTCAAAGATGACAAGATTTTGAGATAGAGGTCTCAAAGTCTTGTCTTCAAGAACTTAAGACTTTATAGATAGTGATCTAAAAGTTCTTAACTGTATGTGCCTTATGATACTTAAGAGTGGGTCTTGGTCTTAGGAGTTAGAGATCTTCAATAATAATGGCATGCTAATAAGGATAATAGAAATTACACACCAACTACAATGATTATTTCATTGTAGTGTTGAAGATGAAGGATATGGTAAAAATCCTCAAGCGCATCATGGAAGCGTGAGGATCGCATCGTATGCGATCGGGAGCGACTAGTCGCACTTGCTGCTCCAAGCAGCAGAATTTAAAAAATAAATAAATTTTAAATGATGAAACCACATGATCCAAGAATACTTCTTGGATCGTTTCATCTAACGAACAAATAATTACTAAGGTTATCTCTTGAAGCGTGGTTGTGATCGAATCTCTAAACCAAGAGACCTCCTGTCTCAAGTCCAATCCAACGGAGGAGACGCTTGCGAGCACGTTGATGAGATGCGTGCTCCTCACAATCCATGTTGATGATCCAAGTGACAGATCTCCTAATCTCGCCACACGAAGACCATCATCTTCTTCACGAGCGAGATGCGTCGAAGTAGATGCAGATCCACAAGTAGATTATCCGACAACATAACAACGATGTTGTGGCAATGACGACTCACACAAGGCTCCATGGTGGACGGCCACTATGAGAGAGGGTTTGACGTGTAGAGAAAGAGAGAGAGAGAGAGACAGAGAGAGCACTCATAATTGTATATCTCTAAGAGCAAGGGGTGCCTCTTCTTATATAGTATTTACACAATCAGTGGTTGACATTGATTTATGTTTCTTTCAATGGATATGATCTTGTTGTTAAAACACAATAATAATTAATTTAATTTAATTTAATATATATCGATAAATTAATATATTTAAGTTCACATCAAATCAATTAATATCCTTTGAGATAATGAGGAGATAAACCATATCCCCTAAAAAGGGGGGACAACTACCAACATCTCATGAGATCTCGTTATCTAATGAGATCTCATTATCTCATGATATCTCCAGGATTTACAACAAAAATTGTTGTAAATTATTTCATAAAAATAATTCATAATTATCTTGTGAAATATTGCAATCATGCCAATGGAAAAATGTTAATCACATTCATATCCCAAAACAAAATGTAAATTATATTTTAATTAATCATCCACTGTGAATCCAATTCACATCAATAATTAATCAACAAATATAAATCACAAATAGATATATCTTATATATTATAAATCACATTTATAATATATAAGATTAATATGGATAGAGCTATCCAGATTATTCTTATCCATGATAATTAAATCACATTTAATCATCTTGAATCTCTTTTCGCATGTGCCAAAATAACATGAATCACATTCATATTATTCACATATTTGATAACTAAATCACATTAAATTATATTAGATATCTCTCATTATAATATCAATCAGATTCATATAATCCATGATAAATAAATCACATTTAATTATCAATTTTCTTGATGCTTGGATACATATATCAAAAATGAAATTATCCATGAACTCTTTCAAGGATATTGCGTTTTCTCCGCGAATACTTGGAGATAAGGATAGGGCGATTGTATTGTTCCATGTATAGTGACTTGGATATTGAGATCAAATCTCAAATCCATATCTTGTGGACCTTCCATAGATGCTTGATTAAATCATGACCGTATATCTAATCTTCTCATTGTATCTAAATCATATTCAGATCAATGTCACATTTGAACTAAGATCAGATCACTTCTCTACGAGAGGAGTCACTAAAATCTAGAACCGTTTTTATCAATCCCTAGGAATGGAAGCGTCATGGTTATACAATCATTTATGGTCAAATCACCCTCAGGTATTCCCAATACCTGTACATCCTGCATACTGGAAGAACAAGATTAAAACCGAAGTTTTAGATCTCTTTTAGACTGTCTCCTTCATGGTTTTATCATTGAGTTTTCTCATTTGATAATTGGGAGTTGGTATCGATCTTATACTTTCCAAAAGCATATATCATACCTTGGTCTTGATAATATACCTTCCAAAAATATATATCAAACCTACAAATTCAGTCAAGCTTCCAAAGCGAGACGACCGTGCATGGAATTTGATTCTTCCCAATATCTCATGAGTGATCTCATATCTTCTGGTTTAGTAATGAACATGTATGATCCCTTTGAGAGATCCTATTACTCAAATGCCCTTGTATGCACATCAACGTGCCGGTATATAGACCTTGATTAGGTCATCAACCTATTGGACTGCCAAATGTACATACTTAGACATAGTAACACATCTGTCTCCGGTCAGAGGATGCGTGCCTATACCGTGACAGCATACGACATAGGTCATTGGTCGTCTCAATCTCGTTAAGTCAACTCTTTGACCTAACTAATATGACACCTCTGAATCTCTATTTCTATGCAGAGGACATGCATCAAGAGGTAGTCAGATATCAGCCTTTAGAGATAAGGATTGACATCTCCTACTCAGGCTAGAGATCACATCTTAACAATCATTTGACGGTGCTTGATGAGTCCTCAATATAACCCTTTAGATATTCATCCAAGCACCAGCCTCTATGATTCAATAATTGAATCAACAAGTGTGTGATCATTAAGATGGCCATGGTACATAACCCTAATTGTACTAAGGGACCTATTATGCAAATTAGTTATTCTTCATTTCAGATTAAGGAGTGAATTGCAATAACATTTATTGCATAATGGCTCGCCGTGGGCTCGCATGTCCAACAATCTCCCACTAGGCCAAAGATCCATTAATGGGCTAGTCATTTAAACCCACACTCATATGACAATCATAGGCTATTTAATATAGCTAGGTAAGCTGATCAGTCACTTTGTTCTCAAGAGACTATGCTAAGTCCTTTTTTGACACATGCTTATGCCCTAGTAGCAGTGCTTGCATCCAATGTGAATGTTGCATCTTATGCAACCAATACTCAATATTGAGGCAGTCATAATGTCTTTGACACTACAACTCAACAATCGTTATAACCGTGTGTAATTTCAATTATCCTTATCAGAATACCCTTATTCCCAAAGACCTCTATCTCTTAAGGTATCTAGAGTTAACACCTTTTAGATCACTATCTCTAAAGTCTTAGGTTGTTGATGATGAGACTTTGAGATCATATCTCTAAGTCTTGTCATCTTTGAATATATTATTTTATTACTGAAACTAAGTGTTTTATATCCATCGTAGGATTAGCAACAGTTTACTACTCCCACTACATGGCAGACATTTGGCTTTTAGTGCATATCTAGGACATACCATGCTTTTAGCAACCAATGCACAAGGGCAAGTAGTTTTAGCATCGTCAACACTTGATATGCTATCCCTTCAGATTGGTCAGTACCAAATCTTAAGGGAAAGGAGCCTTCCTTGGATAAAATATATCCAAGATGTACCAATAATGTGACAATCACAATTCTTTCTATTCTCTTTGCTTCTGAACAACTTCATAACTAAGATCTAAGAGGTATCCTTGAGATGATATCTCAAGTTATGGAATAGCCAGATCATAAAACACTTACTATCATCCTTATATCATTCTAAATGATTGGGATATTATCTACATTTATCACGATGAACACATTGTTACTCCCACTAAGCTTCACATGGTTCATCAAGATTCTATTTGAAATCATAAGATTTATAATTTCATCAAATCTTATGTTCCAACTACAAGAAGCTTATTTGAGTCCATAGATGGAGTTATTCAACTTGCACACCTTGCTTTCCTCAACCATGAAGCCCTAGGGCTACTACTTATGAATATCCTCGGAGAGGTATTCATAGAGGAATGCAATCTTTACTTCCAACTCGAAGATGTCAAAGTCAAGTTGTGCAGCTATAGTTAGCAATATTCTGATGGGTTTAGGCATGGTCACTAAAGAAGAAGTCTCATCACAAGCAATGTCTTCTATTCAGTGTGTAGCTCATGGCTACGAGCCGTGCTTTGAAGGTCTCTACCTTCTCATCAGGTTCTTTCATTCTCTTGAAGATCCATTTACATCTTAACAGGTCTTACCCTTCTAGGTGGATACTTGAGGGTCCATATACAACACTTGTATATGAAGTCTACATTTAGACTTTATTGCTAACATCCATCTCTCCATGTCATGATCTTCAAAAGCTTCATTATATGAAGTCAGATCATTGTCAGACTTATCTGGCACATGGAATTCATCTTCAAACTCATTTGATGAGGTATTAGTGTTTCATCTTTAGTTGTTCTTTTAGTTCCCGACTTAAGGAACCTCATTATCTTATCAAGATTCAATGAGTTCATTCACTTCATTTTCATCTTGATTCTCAAGAAAGTCATCATCTTAGAATCATATTCTTAGAGATAAAATTCTTTAAGAATCTCAAGGTCATAAAGTAGGCATCCAATACCATTCTTTATTTTCCTAATGAAGTAGCACTCTCTGGTGCTAGATTCCATATTACTTGCGTGGAACCTTATTAAGGATATATATTGTAGTCTATGCTATATATATACATTGGAAACTAAGAGATAACTATGCTAAGATTAATCATTTATCAAATCATGTCACACATGATCTAATTATATCTTCCTACAACTCCATTGAGTTTAGGTGTATTAGGAGAAGTAAGATAGGAATGATATTCCTATATCCATAAGGTATCCCTTGAATTCATCTACTAGGTACTTGCTACCTAGGTTATATCAAATTCATTTTATCATCCTTCAAACTTTGGTTCTAAACCAAAATTGTGAAATCTTTGAACATTTCAAATGTTTCTAAGGTGAAAAGAAGGAATCTCATATCACAAATAATCATCGAATGATATCATATATCATCAATGTTTATTATGATACAGATGATCCACATACATCAATATTTTTAAGATCATGAATACCTTGGCATCTTACACTATTCTCAGAGAGGAGTGTACTGGACATATTTACTTTGAATACAATATTCACAAGTATATAATATCTGAACCTTTATACAATCTAAAGTTCAATATTTCGCTAGTCTATCGATCATTGAAATAGACATATGTCCAAGACTTGATGCCGGATCATTGTCAAATGATCTTCATTCTCCTATTGATCTATTAAGGTTTAATTTTCGGCATTACAAATGTTAATGAACCTTTTATTAATATTCTAATTTAGTAGAGTCCACTATCATAACTATTTATGATGGGTCTATTCCAGAATACATGTTCATCTCCAACAATGAATGTATTTTGATATCTAGGTCATAGAGACATTCTCTAAGACCAAGGACTCTGTCACTGCTATCTATCCAACAGAGATTGTTGCAACAATTACATCAACATCCATGTGGATGACTATTAAATCTTAAGATCGAGTTTCTTGTCTTCTAAAACATATGCAACCAATTGCAAATGTTATTAGAAGAATGGGATACAATTATTAGACTTTTAATCTTATAAAATAAGGAGGTCAATTTCATTTATTATATGTATATGTAGATTATTTCGATGCACTATCTGAGTCCTTCTCTAAGGATACTAGATAGACTAGATAGTCACAATATCAATACATTGTCTTATTGTAGTATTAGTATTCATCCAACTCTTTGGATGTCATATGTATAGAAATCATAGAAGTACAACCAACTCTGACTTTCCTTCTAACTTGGGTCCAACCCATGCTTACACTATGCTCATTTCATCTCTGAACAACCATTGCTTACGACAAAGGATCTCTTATATTGAAATCAAAAGATTTCAATGTAAGTCTATTTCAACATTTATACACGCTTCATTTAATTCATACAATATGAATATTATGAAGCTTCATGAATGACTAGATTATAGATTGTAGGATGATGACACTCATCATATCTACATACATCTTAACTCTTAAAGGCTTAGGTTCATGTAGGTATTCAAACATTTTGAATACATCATCTCTTATAGAGCCACCATTCTGCATAATGCAGTGAACCATGTCAATCATGATTAAATGTCAAGAGCACATATGTATGCCATAATATCTTCTTAGATTTTATATGGACTATCATACAATTACGATCATTATCGTTATGTCACTTGCAAAGTACATTCGTTGAGATCAAGACTATAGAAACATACAAACCCTATGGTTGTAGCCCTATTTTCTTTTTAATTGTCATTTCTTATTATTATGAGGAAACTTGCACATTGCAATCATATACAATATGTGCCCAATTGCAAGGATAATATCTTGATCATGAATTCAATTCATGATATTACACTGGTTATTATTGAGTATAGCTTTGAGTGGGTTTAATGAGAATTATCTGAAATAAGAAATTTGCATAAATATATATACATATACATATATATTACTTTTATTTAGGAATTTTTATATCAAAGTTGTCTTGCCTTGTCAACATTGAAAGTTCATTCCCTTAATCACTTTCAATGTACGAGATATTCTTACCATTATATCTCTGGCAAGATCTGGGATCTCTTTTCCTATCTTTGTTGCATCCCAATAGTATGAGAAACTACAACTCAGATAAAAAGAAGCGGGAACTCATTCCGCCTTGCAAGTCCAACTTGCATTTCCCAATTCAGTCTTCAACACCTAGGTCCACCACCCCTAAGGTGATGTTGACTCGTTGTTAATTGAACCAACCGTCAACAACCTTAATACTCGCTATGCACAATCCAATATCACCCCACTAATATGAGGAACCCATACTGGGGTCACTACACATACGGCCTAACTCTTTCGAGAAGCAAAAGGCCTGATTCAAGTGAACTTGTATGAGGAGCTATCACTTTGGACAGGTGTCTCCTATATACAACCCCTAGCGATGAAACCCATCGCCTTGACGAGAGATAATGGATGTCATTTATGTGATCCTCCACCTCATATTCAAATTTTAATTAATTGCCATGAATCCTATTCATGTAATTAATTCTTCCAAGGGAAATATAACTCTATTCATAACAAAGTATTTTAATTGGATATAATTAATTTAATCTCATTAAATTAATTATCAATCCAATTCAATCAACAAACTTGATTGTTACTTGAAATAGTGGTATTATCTCAAAGTATGTATTATTCGAATTTTAATAAATTAGAAAAATACATCATGATTTCTCAAGCATCATTCGTTCTCTATCTGATGTCATGGCCAGTACCGACGGGAGTGGGACAGACCACATACGGTGCAACCTGCTATCCCAACGCTCCATGACTAGGCATCATATCCGCCTCAGGAAAAAAGAATGACGAGTCAATCACTTTGAACTTGAGATGTTCATCAATTTTTCAACCGAAGTTATACAACATAATATTCATCAAAACCATTTTGATAATATTATAAGAAGATTTGCTAAAAAGTCCCCAATCCTATTCAAACAACAAGGTTTTGCATGTAAAAGTTATCCTACAACTATTGTAGGATAAACTAGAGTTTTCATGAAAACAATGTTTGTTGGAAATTTCATATTAACCAATTGTGATCAAGATCAACTATCTTATCATTTTGGTTAATGCAATGTCATTCAAGGAAATAATTATCCTCTTTAAATATTTCACAAATATTTATCAATAATAATTTCAGAAAAATTAACAATTAATTTCCATTAATTTATTTGAATGACAATAACAAGGTTCATGATCAAGTTTGTTAAATTCCAGCAGTGACCCTACTTATCAAAATCAACATAACACGATCAATTTAAATCCAATTAATGCAAACTAAATTTATTTTGTTCACCAATTTGATTTAAAACAGAACTCAAGTGATAATTACACATTTTCAGTCATTTAGGACCCGTAATTAACTCTTTAATTACGTCACTAATCGCCATCCCTGAAACAATGGACATATGGTTATTAAAAAGATCATATCTTGAGGTATCGGATTCCAAATCACACAAACTCAAATTACACGGTTTTCTTATTTAATGGGGAACATTATATAATGATATTTTTGCATTTAAATATTTTAAACATGTCCGAAAAGATATCACAAAATAGGGGCGAAAATTGACATGCTAAAATCTTCATGAACCCTAACGAGCCCAAATCTTCGTAGGTTCAGGGATATCATCCAAAACCTTCAATAAAATGGCTATGATACCACTTGAAGGATATGAAAAAAATCCTCAAGCACATCACAGAAGTGTGACGATCGCATCGTATGCGTTCAGGAATGCCTAGTCGCAGTAGTTGCTCTGGGCAGCGGAATTTAAAAAAATTTAAATTTTAAATGATGAAACCACATGATCCAAGAACACTTCTTAGATAGTTTCATATAAACCACAAATAGTTACTAGGATTAACGCTTGAAGCGTGGTTGTGATCGAGTATCTAAACCAAGATACCTCCTGTCTCAAGTCCGATCCAATGGAGGAGAGCTTGCGAGCGCGTTGATGAGACGCATGCTCCTCACAATCCATTTAGTGATTCAAGTGATAGATATCCTGATCTCATCACACAAGATCCATCATCTAATTCACAATCGAGATGCACCGAAGTAGATGGAGATCCACGAGTAGATGATCCGACAACATAATGATGATGCTGCGACGATGACGACTCACACAATGCTCCATGGTGGATGGCCACTATGAGAGAGGGTTTGGCGTGTAGAGAAAGAGAGAGAGAGAGAGAGAGAGAGAGAGAGAGAGAGAGAGAGAGAGAGATAGCAATCATAATCGTGTATCTTGAAGAGAAAGGGGTACCTTTTTTATATAGTATTTTGGGAGTCCATGGATCTCAATCCATGGACAACACACAATCAATGGTTGAGATTGATTTGTGCTTCTTTCTATGGCTATGATCTTGTTGTGAAAACACAAAAACAATTAATTTAATTTAAATTAATATACATCAATAAATCAATATATTTAAATTCAAATCAAATCAATTAATTATCCTTGCAGATAATGAGGAGATAAACCATATCCCCTAAAAAGGGGGGACAGCTACCAACATCTCATGAGATCTCATTATCTCATGAGATACCATTATCTCATGATATCTCCAAGATTTACAACAACAATTGTTGGAAATTACTTCACAAAAATATTTCATAATTATCTTGTTAAATATTGCAATCATGCCATTGGAAAAATGTGAATCACATTCACATCCCAAACCAAAATGTAAATTCTATTTAATCGTATGTTGTTACGAATATGATATAAGCATGCATCCTCTGATCAAAGACAAATGTATTACTATATTTTTGATTATGTACATTTGACAGACCTATAGGTTAATGATCTAATCAATGTCTATACACCGACGAGATCGTATGCATACAAGGGCATACGAGTAATATGATCTCTCAAAGGGATCATACACATTCATTACTAAACCAGAAGACATGAGCTTACTCATGAGATATTGGGAATAAAATTCTGTGCACGATCATCTCACATTAGAAGCTTGACTAAATTTGTAAGTTTGATATATGCTTTTGGAAAGTATATAATCAATACCTATGTATGTTATATGCTTTTGGAAAGTATACGATCGATACTGACTCCCATGATCAAATGAGAAACATAAGGATAAAACCCTGAAGGAGACCATCTAAATAATATCTAAAACATCAGTTTTATCATAGGTCTTACAGTATGCAGGATGTACATGTATTAGGAATACCCGAAGATTATGTGATCATAAATGATTGTATAACCATGACGCTTCCATTCTGAGGGAGTGATGAAATAGGTCTGGATTTTAGTAACTTCTCACAATAGAGAAGTAATCTGTTATTACTCCAAATGTTGGAAATTGATATGAATACAATTCAAATGCAATGAGAAGATTAGATTTACGGCTTTGATTTAATAAAACATAATCGGAGGTTCCTTTTATGTAGATTAGAGATATGATCTTAATATCTACGTCACTATACGTGGAACGTACAATAGCCATGTCCTTATCTCCAAGTATCCGTGGAGAAAGTTTATTATTCTTGAAAAAGTCCTAGAATATTTACATTGATGAATGTATATCTAAGCATTAAGAAATTTATAATTAAATGTGATTTAGTTGTCATGAATATTGTAAATGTGATTCATATTATTTAGTTACGTGAGAATGATGATCCTAGACAATTAATTTATCAAGGATATGAATATTGTGGATCACGCCATCCATATTAATGTTATATATTATAATTGTGATTTATAATATATTAGAGAGAGCCTATTGTAAGTAGTATCCGTAAATTAATTGTTGATGTGAATTGGATTCACATTGAAAATTAATTGGAAGAAAATACATTTTATTTTCTATTTGTGAATATGATTCAAATTATTTAATGATATGATTGCAATATTCACACTATTAATTTGGAATTATTTTTTTGAATAAATTTACAACAAAAGTTGTTGTAAATATATATGAAGGATTATATTAGAAGGCCAACACCATCCATTAAATGGATGGTGGACAACCACCCTTTGAATTACTCTCAAGGGTGGTCGTCCCTCCTATTTTAGGATGGTGGGCAGATTCCTTCCTAATCCTTCTATGCTAATTGATTTACTTTAAATTAAATTATGTTGATTATTCAATATATTTAAAGTAATCTAAATTAATTATTGTTGTATTTACAACAAAATCATGGCCAATGAATATTAATGCAAATCAATCTCAACCTTTGATTTTGTGTTTCACATGGCTTGCAATCCATGAACTCCCAAAATACTATATAAGAAGAGGCAACCCTAGATATTTTTTAGGATGAAAAACACAACAATTGAATCATCTCTCTCTCTCATTCTCATGCTATATGCCCCGTCTCTCTCAGTCTAAGTAGCCATCCACTTTGTGTCTTAGAAAGAATCATCATCGTTGCCACGCCATCGTGTCGCTTCTTAGACCGTTCGTGGATCTTCGTCTCCTTCGGTGCACCTTGCTCATGAAGAAGACATTGGGTCTCATGTGATAAGACAAGAGATTTTCCATTTGTATAATCATCTTGGATTGTGAGAAGCTCATGTCTCATCAACGCGTTGGCAAGCGTCTCCTCCGTCAATTCAGACTTGAGACAAGAGATCTCTTCATTTAGAGACATTGATCGCAACCATGCTTCAAGAGGTAACCCTAATACCCCTTTGTAGTTTAGATGAAACGATCCGAGAAATGTTCTTGGATCATGTGATTTCATCGCATTTATTTTTTTAAAATTCCATTGCCTTGAGCAACTAGTATGACTAGTCACTCCTGATCACATTGGATACAATTTTCACTCTTCTGTGATGCTCTTAAGGTTCTTCCCATAATTGCCTGATCCGGAATACTTTTCCTGCCAAAAGCCCTATCCACCAACATCTCAAAAAGACAAAAAAATATTTTTTTTCAAAATGCATAAAAATTTAGAAAGATAAAATACCATAAGGTCTTCATATTATATACTACTTATGTTAATTTTATTTTTAAAAATATTATAGTTTAATATTTTAAAAATAAAAAATCAACCAAAACCATAATATAAGATAAATAATTTTTAAAAGTACCAAAACATTTCTAGCGATTATAAAAAATAGAATGCTTATAATTTATGATATATTAGGTATAAAATAAATTTCAAATAAAAAATTATTATTTGAGTCTTAAAACATAAAAAGACCCCCAAAATTGGATAATCCATAAAAATACACAAACTTTTAGAAAAAATTTAAAATAAAATCCCATTCCATTTCATTATATCTCTAATTTTAATTAAAAATACCTATATACCTAGACACTACTTCTATATTTTTTCTACATGATAAAACCCAAGTTTTTAAAGTTAAAAGATTATTTCCAAATTTTAAATTTAAAAAAGAAATAAGATTTCATAAATTTTAAAAATTAAACTTGAAAATTAAGTTAAAAAACAAAGTTAAAATACCAATATATAATTGTGCTTTGGTATACAAAACACATAAAAATAAAAAATAAAAATCATATAATTAGTTTGAATTTAAAAACTACAATAACATGCCTAGATCAAGTATTTTTGCTCCTACATCACTGTTATATTGTTTACAGAGCATTAACTTTCATGAGTTTGAGACACGTACATATTTTCACTATATTAATTTATTAGGAGTTTATATAAATCTAAAACATGATCGAACATATGGTTTACATTAATATAAAATGAATAAAAAACACTTCCTAACTGAAACTCAAACTTTGATATCAAGGACTAAGTTGTACCAATAGGTGTTAGGTATGAGAAATCAATCATCGAGCTTATCATTTCTAATTAGACTGCCATCTTGTTGTAAACCTCGGAACATAGATAACATATATATACAAATCCACAAATATGGAATATTGAGATAATTACGTGTATATACCTTTTTATGGTGTGCTTGAAGGAGCTTAAACTCGCGAAAATACTGAGTAAGGCATTTGGATCCATGCAAACTGATTTCATATCTTAATGAGAAAAACTAACCAAGATAAAGAGAGTCCATATATAATATGCATGACACATACAAACAAGAAAAAATAGATCAATCACAGGGAGATGCCTATCAATTTCAGTATTATGCTCAAGACTTGCCCTACGAAACCACTAATAAATGCCCACAGACGAGCATAATAAATAAAAAATGGAAGGATTAATGGTTCAAAGAACACTTTCTATGTCTTCATAATAAACTGAATAATAACATATGGCTCTTGCAGTAAACCTGCAAAATTAAAGAGGTGGTTAACAAAATAAATAAATAAACAAACCAAGTTATATTGGCAATCTCAAAGAAATAAGTGTTCTAACATTTGTGCAAAATTACATAATGTCGAATGTTTGCCACTTTGAAATTATCATTAATTTGTCCTTTGTGATAGTACATAATTATCCAAGGGAGAGTTGCCACAACGTAGAGTTAGAAGAAAACTAATAAAACAAAAATGTGAAGCCACAACAATATATGTCATAATAAATATAAATAAATTTTGTAACACCCCAAACACTAACGTAGTACATGAGAAAAGGGAAGGTTATATGAAATAGGGACGACAATCGATAACTTTATATTATTTTTTTGGTGGATCGATAAATCCAATTGACATTATTACTTTGCTTCAATATTGACTTCATTGCATAAAACTATATCATTATTTCGTTAACTACACAAAGAGATTCAGGAGCTTGAGGTAGGGGGGCTGATGGTTTCTGAGGATACACAGATTAGTAGTGCAATAAAAAGACATTATGTAGAGGCGTCTCAGAGAAAGCAAGGGGAAGGATGAGGGTGGTTGGGAAATGGAGTAAAGACTTTGACACCGGGACAAGCAGAGGAGCTGGTCACGCCGTTTACAGAGACTGAGGTGAAGAAGGCAGTTTGGGGACTGAATGCGGAAGGAGCGCCGGGACCGGATGGGTTTCCCATCTTCTTTTACAGAGAGTTCTGGGATTTATTGAAGGGTGATGTCCTAGAGGTACTTGAAGAGTCCAGAGAAGGAAACAGGGGTTTTGAGAAGGTTAACAGAGCAATGTTGTTTTTGCTTCCGAAGAAAGATCATTCTACGAGGGTAGAAGATTTCAGACCGATTGCTCTCTCGAATGGGATTTATCTGATTGTGGCAAAAGTGTTGGCAAACAGGCTTAAGGGTGTCGTGGACTCTATTGTTCTCGAAGTTCAATCTGCGTTTATTCCAGGAAAACAAATGACAGATGGGCTAGTCTTGGCGCCAGAGATCTGTTTAGAATGGAAACACAGAGGTTCAAAGGGGCTATTATGGAAGATTGATTTTTCCAAAGCATACGATTGTGTGGATTGGAGCTTCATGTGTTCTTCTCTGAGGAGAAGAGGGTTCACAGATGTGTGGATTGCATGGATGAAAATATTTATCACTACATCTTCTTTCTCGGTCTTAGTGAATGGTCGACCAGAAGGCGGTTTCTCCAGCCACAGAGGGGTGTCCGACAGGGATGCCCTTTAGCACCCATGCTTTTCGTCCTAGTGGTAGACGCGTTGGCGGTATTATTCAAGCAAGCAGTAGATGGAGGCTGGTGCGAAGGCTTTCGTCTAGAAGACATCTCAGTGCCTCTTCTGTAGTATGCGGATGATACAGTTCTTTTCCTGGGAGGATCAGATGAGATGACTCGCAGGGCAGTTTAGGTGATGGATATCTTTAGTAGCTTATCTGGGCTTGAGATAAATCGGCAGAAATCGATGGTTACCACTTTTTGGGATTCAAAATGATGATCGGATCATGGTAGTTGAGCTGTTTGGTTGTCCATTAAGTGTCCTACCGATCACCTACCTTGGCCTTCCATTAGTGGCTGGCAAACTCAGGGTTGTAGACTGGGATGCAGTTATCCAGAAGATTGAGCAGAGACTGGCTGGGTGGAAGGCGATTACTTTATCGAAAGGTGGGAAGTTGATCCTGCTGAAGCATGTTCTGTCTTCTATCCCCGTGTTCTTTTTTTCAACTAGGTTGATGCCGGTGCGCGTGAGAAAGAAGATTGAAAAGGTGATGAGAAGATTTTTCTGGTCCGATGGGAAACAACAGAAATCGAGAGTGCACCTGGTGTCTTAGGAGGAGATCACGAGAACTCGGAAACACGGTCGTTTGGGAGTCCGAGACTTGACTTGCATGAATAGGGCGTTACTAGGAAAGTGGGTGTTGCGCATTTGGGGCCCATCTGTGGATCTTGTAGCTACAATGTTGAGGAAGATTTACGGGGTGAAAGGAGTCTTGGAAGCAAAGGTCTCTCGGTATGAATCACCCTTATGGCAAGGTTTACGAGATGTTTTTCCTCTCATTTCTCATAGACTAGAGCCAAGGCCTGGGGATGGGAGAAGCTTAAGGTTCTGGAGGGAAGATTGGACAGGTGAAGGCCCGTTGTAAATGTGGTTTCAAAGAATCTTTGCTTTGGCAACATTAAAGGAGGCAACCTTGAGGGAAGTGGCTCAATCAGGAGAATGGAGACCAAGTTTTAATGCGATCTTGTCGGACAGAAGGAGGGAGAATTTGGATAGACTAATGGATGCGGCCCCTACCCCAATCATCTTCTCTCAGAGCAGAGATCATTTCGTTTGGACAGATAAGAAGTTTTCAGTTAAACATCTATATAATGAACTGAGAAATGGTGAGGAAGGACAAGAGTTGGACTTGTATCGGGATGTGAAGATCCTTTGGGCAAGCAGGATCCCGAACAAAATAAAAATCTTCCTATGGTGCCTTAGGAGAGGCAAGTTACTGGACAAGGTTAGGAGAGCAAGGCTCTGGAATCTTCAGGATGTAATGTGTGACAGATGCAGGGAGCATGAGGAGAACTCAGAACATATCTTCTTCTCTTGTGGGACTTCGGAGAAGGTTTGGAAAGAACTAGTGATCCCATGGGTAGATGCCAGCTGTTTTTCAAGGTTCTGGGAAGGGGTAAGGAAGGTGGGAGGCAGCTCCTCGGATGATGTGGCTAGACCTTTCGCGACGCTATGGGCAATTTGGCAGGTGCGAAATGAGCTTATTTTTAAAAATCAGAGGTTCTATGCAGAAAATGTTATCTCCTACTGTAAGGCTCTCTGGTGTTGTTGGGAGTCTATTTAATTTTACTATGTAACACTTCTCTGGATTTGATATAATATAACGTTGCGTGGTGACTCCCATCTCGGGAGCTCACCCTTTTTTCTTCAAAAAAAAACTACACAAAGAGATTCGTGCCTAAAACTGGATTTTGAAATGTTGATAGACGTTTAGAATTATAATTAATACACAACGGATATCATTAATGACATGAACATTTATAATTGCTTTAATTAATTTCAAATAATATAGAAATTGAATAGATTTCTCATGCTTTTGCATCCCAATTGCAAGTCATAAAAATACTTGTAGAGCTCATTAACTAGTCAGTAATAGTACCTACCATCTGCAAGCTGTGGAAATCTATCAAACACTGCACTAGTGAACTTCAACAGCTCCTGAAATGCCCATATATATATATTAATAAAAACACCAATATGTCTGATGCTTTCTCATAATAATAATTATAATTATAATAAACAAGGAATCGACTAATGGGTCATCTAACCAGTATGCTTCTCCCTGGTTTGAAGGGAGATTCCACGACGACACGTACTTTCCTGCATAATGTATAGACTCGATATGAACGATGGTATATTTTAATTATGTGCACAAGTAATCAAGGATTGCATATGTTTAAATTACTTGATGAGCATCTTCTCGTTGGTCTTTTGGCATTCAAAGAAGGTGCAGCCTCTGGTGAATGGGATGCTCTTGCCTTTCCACTCTACCATTGTGTCGTGTTTCAATAGGAAACCAACTTTAGAGTATACTAACAGACTAATCCGCACTTCATAGTTGCATGACAGAAAGTACTAAGAAGATTATTTTTAGATATAATGGATGAGTTCTTGGAAGTTGCATAAAATTCTACAGCCAATAAAAAAGAATACAAAATTTGTCCATCTAGTTATGCTCTCATTAACATGATGATGGAGGAAGACATACTTTCAGAAGAGGAAATTGAAAGAAAATGGAGGTTATGGTTTTTCTAAAAAAATAAATATTACTAATTGATAAGGGATTTATGCTTGTATTGTTGAGGATGAATGGGTAATAGACACCAAAATTTTAGATACTTTATATTACAAATGGCATTTCAAGTGGAGAACAGAATCATTTGTTAATGGTATTTGTAAAATTTTCAAATTTATTTTGTATTCTTCTATATCAAGTGTTATTTGCTACTAGGGTTTGATCAACTGTGCAATGCAGATTTGTTGGATTTGTTAATCCACGAAGCGTATAACTAAATATGGAATATGTGTAAAATGGAAATATCAAAGATAATTGAATGCTGCCTAATGATAATTTATTATAGGAAATTTAATGTCAACACCTCCGTCAACCATTGATATGCCTCGGGAAGAGCCAGTGCTTGTGCCATGGAAACATATGCATGTTGATTCTAAAGACAAATGAATTGCTCAGAGATGATGAACATGGATGTTGCATGTATGAGCTGCAAGCTCTGTTTGTGCATGCGTGTGCGGGTGTGCTTATGTGTTTGTGTGTGCGTGTAAGTGGATTCACTTATATCTCTCCAGGAGTACGCGAACTTGCGTACCCCGACATCCTTCAATGAACATTATAGGATGCAAGTAGGCGTTTCGCATCAAGCAATCATGAGATAGATCTATTGCAAAGTATAAAGCTTGCTCTTTTATAAAATATTTTTGTTGACTAAAATGGATCAACTATATTAAAACATTCAACCCGGTGGCCAAACCTCCTATGATATAGATAACATCATCCATTGCATCCTCTCACAAATGGTCTCTGCAAAAAGTAGATGGCAACATTGCCTTTCTATATGGTGATTTATGCAAAACGGTAACCACTAGATTTTATTGATCCCTCCGAACATAATCATATTTACTCAAATTCTAGTATGGCTTAAAACAGGTGTCTCGTGCATGGTTCAACAATTTGAGTGCATTTTTTACATAATAGGGTTCTTTTCATCCAATACTAGCACCTCATTTTGCAGAAAGATAATGTTCAAATCTATACATCGGTACTTGTTAATGATATTATACTCACAGAAAGTTGTGACATTAATTAATTAATGGGTTTTGGTATCTTTCACAAAAGAATTTCGGGCTCACTCACATTCCTTCGTTTTTGTTTGAGCATACTTTCCATCATGGGTCATTAAATTGAGACAACATGACAAACTGTAAAAAACCATTGCAAAGTCCTATTGTTGCAAAGTCCAACTCACCAATTTAATCAAAAACTCTCTCAACCACCGCTTTGTCATCAAATTATTGGAGATTTGCAATTACTCATCCCACGACCCGGCATCTTCTTTATTATCAATAAGGTTTGTTTGTTATGACCAATTTTATATATGAACAATGGGCTCATGTTAAAAGGGCTTTAAGTTATCTCAAAGGCACAAGTAAGATATGATCATCTTATGTTAAAATCTTCTTCCTTTTCACATGAAGCCTACTCTAATTATCATTGGACTAGTGTTACGTGTGATACAAAATCCTCAAGTGATTTCTTAATATGGTTTGGCTCAAATCTGAAGGTTATGAGAAAAATGTTAAGCGCATCATGAAAGCATGAAGATAGCATCATATGTGATTAGGAGCGACTAATCATGCTAGTTGCTCGGGGCAACTGAATTTAAAAATTTAAAGCGATGAAACTACATGATTCGAGAAGACTTCGTGAATTATTTCATCATGACTAAAAAAAGATATAGGAATACCTCTCAAAGCATTGTTGTGATCGAAGTCTCTAAAGTAAGAGACCGTTTGTCTCAAGTCCGATCTGATGGAGGAGATGCTTGCGAGCCCGTTGACGAGACATGTCCTTCTCGCAATCCAAGATGTAGATGCAAGCGATGATCTCCTAATTTCGTCCTACAAAATCCGAGATCTTCTTCACGTGCAAGGAGCATCGAGGAAGAAAAGAGCCATGAGCGGTTGAAGTGACATCATGACGGCATAGCGACGACTACGATCCTCGTTAGGTAAAAAGGTGGACGCCCACTCTTGAAAGAGAGAGAACGAGAGATGGGCATGTGATGAGAATGAGAGGGAGAGAGAACTAGGGTTGCCTCTTCTTTTATAATATTTTGGGAGTCCATGGAACACAATCAATGTGCAACACAAATCAATAGTTGAGATTGATTTGTGTTTTCATTCAATAGCCATGATTTTGTTGTACAAATTTATAAAAACAACTAAATTAAATTAAACTAAATTAACTTAAATATATTAAATAATTATCAATATAATATAATTCAAAATCAATATCCATAGAAGTAATAAGAAGGAGGCAATGCTCCTTCCAATTAAGGTAGGATGGCCACCCCTGATTTAGGGCTCAAGGATGGTCGTCCAACCTCCTTACATGGTAGGTACATTCCTTTTCCAATTATTTACGATTACATATCTCACATAATTCTTCATTATATGAAACAACTATTATTGCACATTATATCAAAAAATAATTATTTTGTGACAATTGATACATGCCGTTGTAAATTGTGAATCATATTCACACACCCAAAATAAAATGTAAATTGTATTTTCAATTAATTATCCGATGTGAATCCAATTTACATCAATATTTAATTTGTAAGTACTATTTACAAATAAATGTCTCAAATATATTGTAAATGACATCTATAATATTTATGACTAATATAGATAGTACTATCAATATTATTCATATTCATGATAATTAAATCATATTTTATTTATCTTAGATAATCATTCTCATGCATCTAAATAATATGAATCATATTAACATTATTCATGATAATTAGATCACATTTAATTATCAGTTTCTCAATGCTCAGATATACAATTCAACAATGGAATTATTCTTGAACTCTTTCATGAATAATGTGCTTTCCCCATGGATACTTGGAGATGAGGACAATGCAGTTATATGTTCCATGCATAGTGACTTGGATATTGAGATCATATCTCAAATCCAGACCTCGAGGACCTCTCAAAGATGCTAATCTTCTCATTGCACCTAAATCATATTGAGATCAATGTCCAACACTTCGACTAAGACCATATTACTTCTCTACTGAGAGGAGTCAATAAAATCTAGAACTGTTTCATCACTCCCTCAGAATGGAAGCATCCTAGTTATAAAATCATTTACGATCACATCACCCTCAAGTATTCCTAATACTCGTACATCCTGCATACTGGAAGACATAGAATAAACCTAAAAATTTAGATCAATCTTAGACTGTCTTCTTCAGGGTTTTATCATTAAGTTTCTAATTTATTCATTAGAAGTTGGTATCGATCATATGCATTCGAAAAACATATATCATACCTACAAATTCTTGTCATGCTTCCAGAGAAAGATGACCATGCATGGAATTTAATTGATCCAAAAACCTCATGAGTGAGCTCATGTCTTTCGGTTCAGTACAGAACTGTATGATCCCTTTGAGAGATCGTATTACTCATATGCCCTCGTATGCACACTAGCTCATTGGTGTATATACCTTGATTAGATCATCAACCTCACGTTTTGCCAAATATTCACATTCAGAAATATAGTAACACATATGTCTTCGGTCAGTGGATGCATTCCTATATCATGATAGTATACGATACATGTCTTAGTTATCTCGATCTACTTAAGTCAACTCTTTGATTTAACTTATCAGTCAACTCCGAATCTCTATTCCTAGGTAGAGGACCTACATCACGAGGTTGGTCAGATATCAGCCTTCAGATAAGGATTGCCATTTCCTTCTAAGGATGGAGATCATATTTAACAATCATTTGATAGTGCTTAATGAGTCCTCAATCTAACTCTTTGGATATCATCCAAGCACCAACATTTATGATTCAACCATTAAATTAACAATTGTATGATCACGAAGATGGATGTGGTACATAACTCTGATTGTATTGAATGACCTTATAGTGCATTCATTCATTTAATCTTAGATAGAGAGTAAAATAAGTCAATAACTTTTATTATTATATCAAAGGTCACAATAACATTTATCGCAGAAATAGTTCGCCTCGAGCTCACATGGCTAACAATCTCCACTAGCCTTCAGAATCATTCAGGTGCAATTTTTAAATCCATGCTTATTACATACTAGTCGAAAACCTTTGTGTCAATGGTTTGGTAAGGGGATCAACGACGTTGTCGATAGTGGCCAACTTGATGATGATGATATCACCATGCTTTTAAATATCCTGAATGATGTGGTATTTTCTTTCCATGTGCTTGATCTTTTAATGCCATATGGGTTCCTTCACCTGAGTTATGGCTCCTGTGTTATTGCAAAGTGGCAGGATGTCAGTATCAGAGGAAACTATGTCATGTTCTAGGATGAACGTGCACAACCACACTGTCTTCTTTGCAGCATCCGATGTGGCAATATATTCGACTTCTGTTGTTGAATCAGTTGTAGTGTCCTACTTCTTTCTTCTCTATCTCATAACACCATCTTTCAATATGAACACAAACCATGATGTCAACTTGCGATCATCAACATCAGAGTGGAATTTGAATCTGTGTATCGTAATACATGGAGATCGTCATCTCCATGAACCAAGATGTAATCTTGCATCCGTCTTAGACACTTAAAGATGTTCTTCATTGCATTCCTGTGTTGCTCTCCATATTAGGATTGGTTCTGGCTTACCACTCCCACAATAAGGCAGATATTTGGCCTTGTGTACATCATGGCATACATTAGGCTTCCTACATGTGATGCATAGGGGTATCAAGTCATGGCTTTCTTATTCTCACGACTTTGAGGAGCTATTACTTTAGATAGGTTGATGCCTCAAAAATGATAAGGTGGGAGTCGCTAAATAATGGTCTGACAAATCAGTCTTACTGTCGCTGAGGCGACTACTCGAATTTCATCATTATTCAACAATTAAAACTGCATATACAATTAAGTAATTAAGATCAAGAGTTAAAATTTATTATACCCAACTTAAGAATGTATAATAGCAAGAAAGTAGGGGTAGAACACAGGAAGCAAGGGAATAAAGCAGATAAGATAAGAAATCAACGCACAATTTATCTCTCAAACACTTGGCCAAGTTGCAATTTTTGTGGGTTTTTTTATTTTTTTATTATATATTTTTATATTTTGATTTCTAATTTCTTGATTTTATATTTTCTTTTTATATTTTATATTTTTATATTTTCTTTTTCTTTTAATATAGAGATAATATATAAGGTTATATATAAAGTATTATATACAATGTAGATTAGGGTTGATATACAAATTAACAAAAAAATAAAAAATAAAATATTTTTGGGGTTTAGATACTATTTTCTGTGTTTTGTGATTTTTTAGAAATTTTTGCTAATTTTTATAGATTTTTAGAGTAAAAAAGGCCCTAAAATAGGGATAAAATAAATGCCCAAAATTAAAATGGACATAAAAAATAGCAGACAACAACAAAAATTCTCCAAATTAATTTTTATATAAATATAATAATACCCATAAAACTCAGAGACAAAAAATATATATTTGGGATTTTTTAAGAATTTTTAATATGTTTATAAAGTTTTTAAGGGCTTTTTCACTTTTTGAGTTTTCCTTCATATTTTTGTGATTTTTTTGTTTGAAGTTTAAAATTACATAAATAAACAAAATATATATTAGGAATTTTTAAATTGTTTTTATAATTTTTATGTATTTTTATTGCAAACAGGGGAAAAAGGCTCCTTTTTATTTTTAATAAACATTAAAAAGCTTCAAAATGTAAAACAAAAATTATAGCTTGGAATTATAATCCAACAGGATGCTACACATATGTTTTTGGATTTTTTCGAGCAATGTAGCTATATGAAATAAATACAAGAAATAAAGAGTAATTACATTATTAACAAGGGCATTAATGTAAATATCAGAAAGTTCAGGGGCCACCTTGTAAATTTTCCGAAAAATAAAACACTTAATTAAATAGTTTCTGGATCAATCACAAATACACAGAAAGGCAAGGCCCCCTCGCAAAATGACCGCACCCCATGTGCACCGGGCACGAGAGTTGACATGGTCAGGGACTAAAATGCAAACATGATAAAAATAGAGCCCCTCTATGCAAAATATACAAAAATTAAATATCAACAAATGAAATCTTAGGTACTAATAGTTAAATATAAAAATTGAGGAGGTGGAAACAACAAAATACCCCTCAAATATGCGAATGCAACAGCTGAGCCTCTTCACTTATCCATGTGTCACGTTCTGGTAGCCCGATACCACTTTTGCAATAGATGGCTAGTATTAGATCCTAGCGCTCGATATGACGATGCTGGCAAGAAAGATCCGACGGCAGCTGTGAACCTGGGTGGGTGTGCTTGATCTAAAGGCATAGAGAGGTCGAGGAAGAACAGGAAGAAGGCTCATTGTAGCGAGCTTCTTCCAACGCATACTCCCTCCTCTGTCGTATGTTGATGCTCAAACACGGCTCAGTCGCTGCTGGAAGGGTTCTAGACCCACCGGTGGCTCCCAAATGATGAGGCAAATGCTAGTGCACCGTGACGAGATCGGAGATGAAAATGGACTCTCGGTGCCTCGAGTTCAACAAAAATCAACCCCATGCGGGGGACTAGGGGCCTACGTCCCTACAAGTTGTTAGCATAAGAAAATAGAGGGCATTGGGGCTCTTTTAATTAGGTGGCAATGGCTGGTGGCACGGGTGGCGCTCCTCCGACAAACGGTAGAGGAGGAGGAGCTAATTGCCAGATCTTTGCAAGATCTGGGGGGATGGAGATGATAAGAGCGAAGAACGGATGATGGGGAAGGTCGAGGGGGTGTTGGTCGAAGCGAAGAGGTATTAGGGTAGTAGGAACTGGGTGGCGGAGATGGGATCTTCAACGAGGAAGGATGTGGATTTCGATACAAACGAGACGCGGTCAACAGAAATAAGGTGCAATCATATTCTTATACTAAGCTACGGAATAGAAAGAGCGAGAGAAGGAGAATCACCTGATCAGGATCGGAGCGGTGAGAGCTCACGGCAAAGCTAGAGGTGGCAACTCGGATATGCCTCGATTCGACACCAATCGACATGCTGAAGGTGTCCCTGCCTTCCTGTTGTCACCAAGAAGAAAGTTCACACATTAGGTTAGGGATTGAAGGTGGAAGAGGGATCAAGAATTGAAGGGAAAATTGAAGGCGCTTTTGTACAAGGTTGACGACCAGGCCTAGAGATCGATGAAGATGAGACGGATCAATGATGCTCAGCACAATAAATCAATAGGGCGTGTAAGATCAATCCTCAAGGAGGAAAAGTCGTCAAGACTTCGATCCACAAATCTGAATGAAGAGGCCTCCAAAAAATTGAGAATCTTGGCAAAAATGAGGTTCTGACAGGAAGCCAGAGTAGGTCAGAGAGTTGACATGCGGTCAACCCTCCGCAGTATCCAGTTGGTCTACGGGGACCAACCAAGAAAAACCCCTGGAAAAAAGATTGTAAAAAAATATATAATACTAAACAATTTTGTTAACTTTAGATTATAAAATAAAAAATGTTTAATATTTTCTAAATTATTTTATTATGATTTTTATTTATTTTTTAGAGATTTATAATTAAAATTTACTTTTTAGGGGATATATATAGAGAGATATATTTATCTATGTATTTATGTATTTTATTTTTATTTTGTATTTTTGATTTTATTATTTTCGTCTATTATTTTATATATTTATAATTTTTTGGATATATAAATATCTTTTTTTTATATATTTTTCTGATATAATATATACACTTAATGAAATAGATGTATTATTATATAGGTGTAGATATAGGTATTTTACTTATGTATTTTATATAAGTATATTATTTTAGTGTCTTCTTTATTCTTTTATTACTATTTTAATATTTAAAAATATTATAGATAATATTTACAAATTTATAAAAATATAAAATTATAAAAATATAAAATTATAAATAAAATGAATATTTTAATTAGTATAACTATAGAATAAGAGTCCAGAACCTAATTTCCACACCTTAACTCCAAAAAATATGAAACCACCTCCATTAAATAGCTTATTAAAAGTTATATATAATTAAAGGTGATTTTAGATATTTTGAGTTTTTATTTGAGAGATATGTGTCTGAGAAGTTGGGATTTTGGGAACTTATTATGACCATAACTTTTATTCTAAGTATTATTTTAGTATGAAATTATTTTTATATTTTCTATATTTAATTATTCACAACTTTCGTGTTCAAAGTTTATTTATTTAAGATAAAAATTAGAAAATAAAATAGGCCCAAAATGAATAAAGAATGAATAAATAAAAGGGAATTTTATTGGTATTTTTTGCCCTTATCTCCCCCTACTTCATTCCTCGTGGACGTAGTCATCGAGAAGCCTAGGTCTCATGGTTTTGGGTCATAAAATATTTTAAATATTTTATTCTTATTATTTTTCTTTTCTTTTCTTTTTCTTTTCTTTTCTTTATTCTATAATTTTGGCATTAAAAACAATCTTTTATACACTATTTACACAACAATACATGAATGCTAAAATGCCTAAATTAAGGGTATTTACACGTACTTACTAGGGTTTTTAAGGCCAAAATGATAGAATAAAGGTGATGAAATGAAGATCCGTCAATACCATTTCTTAAGGGAAGGATATCTTTCTTGGAATTCTCCATATGGAAATGTTCCAAGATCTTCATAATATACCCATGTTGTGACAATCTCAAAATCCTCTTTTGCTTGTTTCTGGATAGACTTCAGACCCAAGATATAAGAGGCTTCTCCAAGATCTTTCATCTCGAAGGTATGTGATAGGAAAATATTAACACTAGTCATCATTACTATAACATTCTCAATGATAAAGATGTCATCTACATAAAGCACGATCAACACAATGCCACTCCCACTAAGCTTCTTGTAGACATGCTTCACTAGGATTACGAATAAAATCATAACTCTTTACGATTTCGTCAAATCCGATGTTCTAACTACTAGAAGTTTGCTTGAGCTCATAGATGGATTTCTTCAGCTTGCATACTTTGCTTACTCGGTTATGAATTACTGGGGCAGCTCCATATAGATATCCTTGTCAAACGTATCCGTTGAGGAAAGTCGTCTTGATGTCCATTTTCCAGATGTCGTATTCAAGATATGCATCTATAACTAGCATTGTCCTAATATACTTAAGCATAGCCAGAGGAGAGAATGTCTCATCGCAGTCGATGGCTTCTCTCCGTGTGTAGTTGTTGGCTATGAGCTGTTCTTTGAAGGTCGTTACCTTCCCTTAGGTCCTCTCCATCTTTTGAAGATCTATTACACCCAATGAGTTTTACTCCTCTAGGTGGATCCAATAGGTTCCATGCACCATTATTATGCATGGAGTCTATCTCAGACTTCATCTAGCATCCATCTATCCACGTCATGATCCGTGAGTGCTTCATCAAATGAAGATGTATCACTATCAGTTTAACCTGATATATGAAATCTGTACCTTTCAAGTGGTGCAACCACCTTGAACTCCCTCGCGGTACGAGTATTTCATCTTCAGTATCTGGTTCAAGAAACGTAGTATCCTCAAGGGCTTCAATGAGTTCCTTTACTTCATTTTTGTCTTGAACCTTAAGGAAGTCATCCTCAGAAATTTTATATCTCTAGAAATAAATACCTTTTTACTCTCAAGGTCATAAAGTTGGTATCTAATACCATCCTTTACATACCCAATGAAATATCACTCTCGAGTGTGAGATTCTAGCTTACATTCATCCACATTCTGCTCATGTACCAAGCAACCCAAATCCTCAAGTTTCTAACACTCGGTTTGCTACCATACCAAATCTCATGAAGAGTTTTAGGTACATATTTGCTAAGAATTTTATTTAGGATATATATTATAGTCTCTGCTGCAAATCCGCAGAAACTAAGATGCAAATGATTACGTATCATTAAATGGACCATGTCCATGGGTGTCCTTTTGCATCTTTTATCAACGCTATTGAGTTGTGCAGTTTCAAGATGCGTGAGATTGGAGACAATTCCTTTCTTTTTTAGGTATTCTTTAATTTCATCTGATAGGTACTCACTACCTCGATTAGTTCGATTCCGTTTGATCTTGCTATCGGTTTGATTCTCAACCAAAGCCATGAACTCTTTAAACTTTTCAAAGCTTTCATATTTATAACGTAATAGGAAGATAAAATTGTATCGTGAATGGTCATCAAGAAATGTCAAATAATATCGATATCCATTTCATGTCGCAGTACAAAGGAACACATACATAGGTATGTATTAGGACAAGAATAACCTCACATCATGTAACCTTGTTATGGAAAGACATTATGGTCATTGTACCTCGAATACAATGTTCATGGGTAGGAAAAGTTTAAGCCTTTAAAAATCTAATGTTAAATCCTTTATCAATCTATTGATCTTATTAACAGATTAATGATCAAGCTTTTGATGTCAAGTCATGTTAGAATGATTTCCATCCTCTCTGGTTATTTTAGAGTATTTATTAGTGATAGTAACATTCATGACATATTCATCAATGCATAATTTAAAAAATCAACCAGAAGTTAGAACACCATCCGTAGTATATTTACCATAACAAGTTTATTACAAAATAAGAATAAATATCCATTTATAACTAGCTTAGATACAAATATAAGGTTCCTTCTAACATGTGAAATATAAAGACATTCTTGAAGTACATGGACTCTCCCACTATATAATGATCATCTGCTGGTCTCGATGGCGATTGTTGCAATAGTTGCATCAGATCCCATATAGATGACTATCTCCCCTTCATTAAGATTCCTAGTTTGCTGAAATAGATGCAACAAATTGCATACATCAACAGAGGTACCGAAATCTATGATCCAAACCTTCTCATCTTACGAGAAAATTGGTTTCAATGATGAAAATAGATTTTATACCTAACGGGTCTTTACCTTCCTCTGAAGTTTTAAGGTAATCTGAGCAATTACGCTTCTAGTGATCTGTCTTCTTGTACTGATGACAAAATTGGTCTTTTTCGATGCTAACGGTGTGGAAGCATTAGAAGACGAGCCAACATCTTGACCCTTCTTCTTTTTCTTCTGGATCGGACCCTTCCCAGACCCATGCTTCTAACCACACTCCCCCTTGATTTGTAGAAGCATTGCAGTGCAAGTGGGATTCTTTCTTTCTTCATTACGTTTTCTGCAGACTTTAATGAAGCCATTAACTCAGCTTTAGTCCAATTCAAATTGTTCAGGTGGTACATTACCACATAGTTATTGAAAGACTTGGGGAGAGAGAATAGAATGAAGTCTGACTACATGATTGCATCCATCTCAGCCTTGAGAGTTTCCAGTTCTAACGAATAACCAAATATTTTGATCTCATGTTCACGAACGGAAGTTGCTTCCTACATTTTGTAGTGAATAAGCTCCTCCATAACATTATAACGTTGAGAGTGATTGACATCACCGAACATCTCTATGAGATTCAATATTATATCATGGCAAGTATCTATATATACGTGTTGCTTCAGAAGCACATTGGATAAAGATCTCGAAATTTAGCATCTAGCCAATGTATGATTTATCATATTTTTAATTAAACTTTTTTCTTACGGTGTTGTAGGGTTTGTGTACTCGTTCTTGGTTAGCACATAAGAGATGCGATCCACAGAGAGAAAAAATCCAAATTACGGCTCCAATCTGAATAATTTAGCCTGATCAACTGGTTGACCTCTAGGAGCCTATTGAGTGGCTTCATGGATTTCATTATCTAAAATTAAGAATGCATTATATTAGAAAATATAAATAATCATATATTTAAAATTTAAATATTTGATTGAGGATTTTAATCAAATTAGTCTTGCATTTTCAAGTTTGAAAGTTCAGTCCCTTATTCACTTTCAAAAGCAAGAGATATACTTATCGCTATATCTGTAGCAAGATATATAATCTCCTTTTCTATCTTTGTGCATCCCAATAATATAAGAAACTATAACTCAGGTAAAAAGAAGCAGGAACACATTCTTCATTGCAAGTCCCACTTGCATTTTCTAATTCAATCAATCATCAACATGATTAGAACTCACTATGCACAATCCAATACCACTCCAATAATATGAAGAATTGATATTGGGTCACTATGCATGCAACCTTGTTCTTTCGAAAAGAAAAGAGCCTGATCCATGCGCATATATGCATGAGCCATCACTTCAGACATGTGTCTCCTACAAGCATTCCATAGCAACAGAACCCTTCACCTTGACGAGAGACAATGGATGTCATTATGATCCTCCATATCCAATTTAATTTTAATTAATATTTATGAATAATATTCACATAATTAATTCTTCCAAGGGAATTACAATTATATTCATAATAGAGTGTTTATTTTAATTAGATCTAATTAATTTAATAATAATTATCTTTCCAATTAAATAAACCAACAAATATTTAGGGTTTACTTTATATTACTATATAGTATACATTCTCACGAGTAAGTATTATTTTGTATTTTAATAATTAGACTACAACTTGACTTACTCATATTACCATTTCCTAAAAAATAGATCTGTCCTGTACACTCAAATTATGCTGGAAGGGAGCATTTCCTTAACATGGAAGGAGCTAATAAGTAAACTAAGCTAGCATATTCAGACTAAACACCTTCACCGTTCTGATTGAGAAAAATACAAAATAATATCAATATTACTTGCGATTTTAATGATAAACTATGATGACTGATATTATACTATATAATAATAACTCAGAAATCTTAGGTATTTTAAAATAATTTTGAGATCCTAAATTTCTACCATATTAGGGAACCATGTTTTGCATGTAGAAGTTGTCCTACAACTATTGTAGGATAATCTAGGGTTTTCATGAAACATACACCCAATATTCATTGATGTTTAATCAATATTTACATAAATATTAAGCATAAATTTAATCAAGATAAATTCATAATCTTCAAGATTTCTATTGAAAGATAAACACATTAAGCAAGAAGATGTGATGATCTAATCATCATATGACCATCTCAAATAAATATAAAATATCTAGGGCAAACTAAGTCAGAATCGTATAAAATAAATTCTAGCAATTTTCTGGTTTGATTCTCTACTAAATCCAAGTGTTTATTTTGTAATCAATTGTTGGTACCAAAGTGCATGGATGAGAATTCAAAGAGTTCTAGCTAAAAATTATTTTTGCACGTATTCACGAATATGTAAAAAATGATTTTTACTTGCTATTTTCTTATATGAGGGCGTATGAGTAATACAATCTCTTAAAGGGATCATACATGTTTGCTATTGAATCGAAAGAAATGACCACACTCATGAGTTATTGGGATCAATCAAAATCCATGCATGTTCATCTTGTTTTGGAAGAATGCCAAGAATTTGTAGGTATGATATAAGCTTTTGGAAAGCATATGATCGATACCAACTCTCGATGACCGAATGAGAAACATACGAATAAAGCCCTGAAGAAGGTACTCTAAAATTGATCTAATCTTCAGGTTTATTATCGGTCTTCTAGTATGCAGGATGTATAGGTATTACGAATACTCAGGGGTGATGTGATCATAAATGATTGTACAACCAATACGCTTCTATTATGAGGGAGTGATGAAACATAACTATATTTTAATGACTCCTATCAATAGATAGGTAATCTAAGTGTTAAACATTCATCTGAATATGATTCATGTGCAATGAGAAGATTAACATCTTTGAGAGATCCCTGAGATCTGAATTTGAGATATGATGTCAATATCCAAGTCACTATATATGTAACATACAATTGTCATGTCCTTATCTCCATGTATCCACAGAGAAAGCGCATTATTCTTGAAATAATTCAAGAATAATTCCAATATTGAATTGTATATCCGAGCATTGCGAAATCGATAATTAAAGATTATTTGATTATCATGAATAATGTAAATATGATCCATATTTTTAGATGCTTGAGAATGATTATTTAGATAATTAAATATAATTTAATTATCAAAGATATGAATAATGTGGATAGTATTATCCATATCAGTCATATATATTATAAATGTATTTTTATAATATATTAGAGAGAGTTATTTGGAAATAGTATTTACAAATTAAATGTTGATGTATATCGGATTCATAATTATATAATTTATTGAAAATACAATTTACATTTTATTTTGGGTCTGTGAATATGATTTACAATTTCCAATTGCATGATTGAATTTGCCAAAAAATAAATTTGAATTATTTTTATGAAATATTTTGCAATAAATGTTGTTACGAAAAATGAAGGATTATGTGAGATATGTAATATCACATAATTGAAAAAGAAATACACCTTTCATGTAAGGAGGGTGGACGACTACCCTTAAGTCCTAAATCAAGGGTGGATGCCCTCCCTCGATTGGAAGGAGCATTGCCTCCTTCCTATTCCTTCTTTGCATATTGATTTGATTGAACTAAATTATATTGATGATTATTCAGTATATTTAATTTAATTTAAATTAGTTGTTGTTGTAAATTTGTAAAATAAAATCATGGATATTGGATGAAAATACAAATCATTCTCAACTATTGATTTTGTGTAGCACACGGATTGTGATCCATGAACTCCCAGAATATTATAAAAGAAGAGGTAACACTTGCTCTTCTTTTACAATACAACATAATTTGCAAGCTCTATCCCCCTCATTCTCATCACAAGCCCCTCTCTCTCAATAGTGGTCGTCCACCTCTCGACCTAGAGAGGATCGTCGTCGTTACGCTATCATACTACCACTTCGACCTCTCATAGATCTTCATCTTCCTTGGTGCTCCTTGCATGTAAAGAAGAACTCATATTTTGTGTGAAAAAATCAGGCAATTCATTGCTTGGATCTACGTCTTGGATTTTGAGAAGGAGGTGTCTCATCAATGCGCTCGTGAACAACAAAATTGCATGCTTAATTAGTCGTTTTTATCAGCGTAGCATATGAGGCGATTTTAGATCTATGTATAACCACACTTTTAAATTTGTGAAGTATTTTTAATAAATAAAAACACTGCATTTTAAGGGTATGTTTTCTTTAAGTATCTAATTTACTTGTTTTCTTGGGAGTACACAGGGGTGTGTCTTCTTTAAATATCTAATTTACTTATACCCAAACATGTATCACGACGATGTAGAGACCTTTTTAAGGTACTAGCCCGACTCATTGGTCCTAGTTAGTTTTTTTCTAAGTGTATACTTTGAAATGATTGAGAGCGTTTGCCTTTGATTGAAGCTCTTTGAGATTGTTTTTGTATTTGAGAACTATATTATTCACATTTTTTCTTTTTGATAGGATAGATCCACTCCTTTTAACAAATTGGATCACTCTGATCAACAATTATTTAGTTTCAACATACCCTAGCACATAGGTTAATATCAAAAGATAACATGAGAACTTGTTCACATACTGGATAGAGTTTTGCTGACACTCAAGTTTCTTGAAGACTTCATTGACTTTATAGCATCCTCATGCATCATTAGATCGGACCCAGACTCAAATCTCCAGTCCTAGTGCCTCAAGTGATAACTCAACTCATCTCAACAATCATGCAGTTGTGTATGTGATGTGCTGATAATTTTCCTAGAAGATAAAGATTAAGAGTGCAATATAGCGATCGTATGTTTTAAACTGGGGAGGTATGGATTATTAAGTCTCAAACCCTAATGACTAAGGCTGGTTAACTTAAACTCTCAAGATCTCAAAAACCAAGTGTCCTTGAATTCTTGAGACTTGAGTGATAGTGAATGTGTTGGGGATACAGCAACTTCAAAGTTAGTGATTTTTGTGATTTTTTAATTTTGCAATTTTTATGGATTTCTTGTTTCTTTAGAGAAATAATGATTGTCCCAATGCTTATTTTGATAGTTGCATCCACTTTCAGTCAGTATGAGTGTAAGTACGGATCCTTAGACAACTACATGTATTACTTCAAGACAATGTCATTTGCATTGTCTTTTAACCACTCACTCTGCGAAGTGAGATTGTAGTTCCCTCACCAAGAAGTAGCTACTCATTTTTATGCTTAGTAGACAGAATGGCTATCACAGAAAAATTTTAATTCTCCATATTTTTAAGGGATTTTGAGTATGGGTAAATAAAATAGATTAGTCTCATTTAATCCCTTAATTTCCTAAGAAATTTGAAAATATTTTCCAATTCATGTCAAAAAATATATAGATTTTCCAAATATTTTTCAAACAATTTTCAAAATGACTTAAACCCAATTTTTCAAAGCATTGTCAATACATTTTTCAAAATAATATATCTTTAAGAAATTTTTTTAAAGATTTTACAAACATTTTTATGAAACTCACTTTACAAAATAATATACCCTAACCCCAATATTTTTCAAAAAAAATAAAAAATTCCAAATTATGACTTATCACTAAAGTATATATGAAATATCTACAGTAAACCCTCTATACTTAGATTTTGCTATATCCTCGTAACAAAAAGTGATATGAAGCCATAAATCATGCCAAAATATAAAAGAGAATAAGGGAACGTACTTGGTATCAAATGAGTAGAGAAGGTGACAAGGGGCTCAGGTCCCACTATACTTGGCTGAGAAGAGCATGTCTATAAAGATAAGCAATGAAGAAGGAGGGACCCGGGAAGGATATTGAAAGAATTTACAAGGTTCCCCCTATACTTAGGCTGAAGAGTAGCCTATGTATCTAGATGAAGAATTAAGGATGGGGAAACAAGGAACAGTTAGTGTAGAGGGGAGGTAGATCTACAAAGATAATTGTTGAATTTGTAGAGATGGGGATAGAGTGACTAGGGTTATTGGAGGGTTGGATGATAAACACATTCAGGCTCAACCGAGCAAGCAATTATACCCATTATTTCACCAACTTCACACATGAGGGCTGTAAATATTCAGTAAAATTTATCTTGTCTAATTTAGTTAATGATCATCTGAATTTTATATCCATTACGCATGATAAAATATAGGTTTTGGGTGTTATCCTAGGGATACGTCCTCACCTCTCATCATTTAATCATGAGCTATGTATAATGTGGGTATTGCTCTCACATAATCCAAGGTTCATTTTATTCCATTTATTTTCATCGAATTGCATTAAAAGTCCCAATTTTATGCATTAGGTTATTACTATATTTAATATGAGAGCACAAATCAAGCAATCATTGTCTAATTGGCTATTCCCAATTTCCTTTAATAAGTAATCATGATGCAAAAACTAACACAACTTGAAGATCTAAATTTTTGAAAACAATCAACTCAAATAATAAAATTAAATAAATAAATAAGTATGAGCCATGTCTCCGGCAACGATACCATTTGCTGAACCACAAAATTGCCTGCTCAATTAGTCATTTTTATCAGCGTAGCATAGGAGGTAATTTTGGATCTACGCAGAACCACACTTTTGAATATGTGGAATATTTTTAATGAATAAAAATATTACATGTTAATGATTTTGTAATTTTTATCTTTTTAAAATAAAAATAAATATCTACAATACTTAATCTATTTTTTTGAAATTTTAATAGGAAATACAACATGAAAAATAAAGAAAATAAAGGGGGTTACTTTTATACGTTAATTAGTGTTATTTACAGGAAGAGGGTCAATTGTTAATAAAGCAATAAGATTTTGATTGAATTAGTTAATCAAGAAGGATAATAATTGATTGATAATATTGTTGATCATAGATTCATCAACGCTCGCTTTCATATCTTCTATAAAAATATCATTCATAAATAAAAATGCATTTTTATGCATCAAACCACATGTAAATAAATAAAAAGAAAGAAAAGAAGCTAGACTGTAAATATGCATATACTGTATAAGATGACTAAATAAATATAAATATATTTGTAAAATATATTTTTATATCCTAACATCCGAGATCAACTCCGTAGGATTGGATCGAAAAAAAACGAAGTAGGGGAAGATAAGGAAGAAAATAAGAAAATAATTAATATTTTACATCATACATTAATTCCATTTAAATATTCTATTTATAAAAAAATCAATTATTTTTTAATAATTAATTTGTATATATTTTTAATTAAATTGTTCTCCATGTGTTTCTAAAAATGTATATAAAATATAAAATCATAAAAATCCAGCCTATATATATGCCAAGAAACTTGGTGTACAAATTATCAAATTCCTAGTTGCGGAACCTCATAACTTCTTCATACGAACTCCAACTTTACTCTACCTAAGTTTAAAGTTCACAAAATAAAATCCTCTATTAATGAAAGTTATCTCACTAAAATCAGAGTCTGTTTGGAAAAAGTCAATTTTGACACTCAATGATAACTAGGTTTATAGGCTATTTATTTTATTTTGTGCATACTATTTATAGAATAACTAATTTCATAATTTTTAATTATTTTCATGATCTTGTAGTTAAAAAATAAAAAAAATCAAAACCTTTACTTATAATTTAAATTATTAAAAAATCCTAAAAAGTAGATGAATTTGAAATACAATGTACATACCCGTATTTAATAAAATATATAAATAAAATTATTAAAATCAGTAAAAAAGTCACACTACACTAATTTATTATTATGTTTATTAATAAAATAAAAATGAAGATATTATTTATTAAAATATTTAATAAAAAATGAATAATCTATTTATTAAGTATACTATATATATTTATATTATATTTATATTTCATAAAATATTTATTATTTGTAAATTAAAAAATATCATAATTTAAATAAATAATTTATTTATATTTTCCATTTTAATAATTAGTTAAAATACTAACATTTACTTTTTAATACATAATTTAAACTAAAATTCCTTTTAGCTATTGTGGTGTTGGCACATGTTAGCACCACAACCCATCTTCTTCAAGAGCCCCAACTATTTTTCTGTTTGAACAACCCCACTTTTCCCATTTACTCTAAATGTTATTTGTCACCAATCTTTGATCACATCCCTTCATTCCCTTCACCTAGCAACCCTCTTCAACACTGACCTTTGAATCTATCTTAATTCCCCTCCATCGTGCCTATTTAATTCATCAATCTTTCAATATTCAAACCAACTCTTCCAGCACCCTGTTATTCCAGTAATGAGTTAACCAACCTAACCACTTCATCACCATGCTCCGGCCACCACCAGTGGTGACAACGTCTGCAGGACGACATGCTTGAAGGAGGGGTGTCAGGAGGAAGACACTTGAAGGCTACTATGCCTTGAATCACCACTGTCGCAACGTTCAGCTCTAGTGAACATCTGCCATCAAGAGAAGACTAGAAGGGTAAACCTTTCTTCCCAGGTGACCTCCTTCACCTATTCTATTCTTTCGCATTTCACAACAAATTAGGTCCTTCAATGGCGTAATTAGATCATCCTAATCATCCTCTAATCACTGGAACCAAGATTCATTTCCAATTTTTAATCAAATCGATCCAAATTCCATATGATATATCCTTGATAAATCGCGTATTTATCGCCGTTAATCACCATATTTACCTATGTCGCTTAAGTTAATCACAAGATTCATTGATAATTAATAATAAATACTAATTTGTGGATACTAATTAATATATATTATATAATCCTATTATTGACCTGGTATTTTCATATTTATTTACTATTAAAAATCAAATAAAAATAAGTATAATATTGTATGTAAATAAATTAACATAATAACAAAAAATAAGCAAAAGAAAAATGAAAGAAAATTATTTTAATAAGTAGTTAATTTTTATATAGGTATAAATGATCTCAGATCTCTTCAACTTCTACAAGAAAGTTGTAGATCTCATCGAGATATACAACTTTCATGTTTACCTCTTCTCTAATTTTCCCTCTAACTATTTTTTTTGGATGTATCTCTAATTTTTATGTTTTTCTTAATTAAGATTGGGCCACGTGGTACCTTTTGGGACACCCACGTGACCCAGTCTTTTGCTTGCCACTTGGTTTGCTTCATAATTGTTCATTCCCATCTGATCAGTTTATCTCAGCCGCTGATAGGTGCCTTAACTCCAGCCCATTGATCTGGTCCCTAGATCAGATCACAACCACTAGACACTGTTTTAAAGATGATCTTCTGATCTTGATTAGAAGGTTGATCCTTCGTCCCCAACCTCCAGCCATCCTTCCTTCTCCCTACAAATCGCACAAAGCTACTCTATTCTCCCATTAACGTCGACCACCACCTCTAGCGTATTCCCTCGAAACTACCACCAATTTCTTCATCGTTCAATTGCCATCCACGCCAGCCAACCAACATCTCTGTTCGATAACTCCTCCATCATGTACTGGCGGTTGGAACTTCTTTGAAACCATCGATAACCTCTGCCTCTTCTCCTCCTCAAATACCCCACCGCCACCTCAAGCGGTGGTTGTCCACCCTTGTATGGAGTGACACCTAGCCACACGTCCTCTTCGCGACAAGAAGAAGGAAACAAGGTTGTGGGATAATGGTGATTTATGCTCGATGTGACCATTGGTAAGAATGACCACACTACAACGTCCTAAGGACATTTGTGCAAGCTTCAGGACCGGTTGATTACGTTAGGACACGACTCAAGGTTGTTAATGATCTCATCCCAAGCCAAACAACCTTCATCCTTAACTCCGAGATTCAGTTCAAGTGTAGGTTTTAAATTTTATTCGATATTTCTTCGATTATGCCCTGCATGTATGTATACTTTCACCCATTTCACGTACGAACACATTTTCTTGGTCTGCTTCCATATGTAGGATAAACTTTAATGGTCAGAAATTTTGATGATGCTCCGTTCTAGAGTTTTCTTCTCCGGTGAAGCAGCATTAGCACAACATTTTAGTGAACTCTAGAGCAGCTACATCTATCGATGATATTCGTCGATCTTCACCAGGATTCGTAGATATTCAAATACTTCATATGAGCATGGTGAAGCTCCGAGGCCTTTGCCGAAGCCCCACCATTTCCGTCATAGCAAGGAGGAGCAGGATTCTATGGCGATAGGCAAATATCATTCGATCATTTTATCGGACGACCCATGATGAACCGAGGCCTCCAACTACGAGGCTCAAGCCTTGGTGGAACAGAGCCACATCCGAAGCACCTGGGCTAACCACGTGGCTCAGGCCTATTGGCCCAATCAAACTAAAACTGAGCCTCTCAGCAAGTGTCAAATGCGTGAGTAGGTTGGGTTATTTGCAACCAAGTTCCCAACTTCTCCACCAGTGCAATTGAGTCCAGGTTGCATGTGCTTGCACGTACATGCCTGGAGAATTTGCACTACCTACCCCACCGGTCTCCACTATTGTAGAAATACCCCTGCCAGGGAGTATTCCGTAATTTCTTCAGTCAGTTTTTCATATTTACTATTTAGTCCTAGTAGGGATCTATGTGTAAGGATTTTTATATGTTTTTATCACATTTATTCCCCTACACTCAAACTTGAATAACTTGATGATCGTATATCTGATTGAGATGATTTTGATTTTGTTGTGATCATTGCTTCATTATCTTTAATATGTATTTACTTAGTATTTAATTTGGTGCTCATTATATGATTCGTTAATATAAGATATTATTGATGTTGTTAATCACATGCAATGAAACTTGACTTCTGATTGAATTCTCAATTGGACTTAGATTTAAATAATATATTTGATTAAGTTCAATGATCATATTATGGCATATTTTTATGTGTATTTGCAGATGTTCAAGTAATCTCAATTTCATCAAAGAATCATTTCTAGCATGCATTAAATTATTTTTGAACTCATTTCATGCATGCATTTGTGATGTGCATTTTATCTTCCATTATTTGCTCGCATTGTTTTTCTAGTTTTAACTTAGATTATTTCTTGGTCACTTAGCCTAGATATTTAAACCTCAAAAAATTATATTATAGCTCGTGTCCTTATGTTCGTCCCTGGATTTCTCAGGATATAAATTCAAGCCGAATCCTCCTTGCTGAGATCACTCATTTGGTTCTGTAGGATGCTAAGTGCACGTGCTACAATGGATACATCTTAATATATACATTTAGTGATTCGTCAGATGGCATCGTTGCCGGAGACACAACTTCATTAATATGATTATTTAGGTTTTCGATTAAGTTTTATTTTCATGTCATCTAGGTAGATCATATTGTGTGATGTTTATGCATTATTTTATGTGTTGAAAAGCTTCAAAATAGCAAAAATTCTCTCTTCTGTGGTAGGGCCCATTCATCGAGGACGCTTATGGAGAATGGATGCAGGAAGCTCAAGATGGAGTTCAAATTGAGAAAAGTCGCAGAAAATGCAATCAAATCTTTTAAAGATTTTTTGTTGATGTTTTTGATGTAATAATTTTGGACTATAGACTCTATTATTTGCTTGGTGTATTGAGTCTATTTCTCCCATGTTTGGTGGGACTCAACTTGAGGGCTCGATTTAGGATCTGGACATAGCTCATAGAGCTACTTTTGATGTGTTATTCTTAGTGCATGATTCATAAGTTAGGGCACACTAACTTCATCTCATGATATTTACTCATCTCTAATGTTCATGAGATGCATGTAATTTACTCCTCTACGATAACTTATATGTTTAGAGATTTAATACAAGTTATAACCTGATTTTTAAAAATGGGACCGTTAATGCAAGTTGTTGTAACTAAAATGGAGTTAAAATTGACCTTGTTTTGGGAGAGAAAACCACTCATTATTTGTAGGAATATTTCATATGTTGAGAGACGAGGGCACATCTATAAGATAGAGCCCAAACCCTATGTCAGATTGCTCGTAATGAAAACTAATTCGTATTATCACAATAAAAATGACAAGATAATTGGACCATATTTATGGTCTTTACTGTGTGTATTGGTGAAATAAGCCGGTTTGTTTGATCTTGTTTGACTCTTAAGAATCCCAAAATAGTAAGCTAGACTTCATCTCCCGAGATTCATTCATCTAGAGATTCAACTAACATTGATACCTTCATCACTTAGCTCCCTATTCTTTACACTTAAGCTTATTTCAGCCTAAGTATAAGGGGGTCCAATTTCATTCTGATTGTTCACCTCGAGTTACCTACTTTTATTTCACATCTTTATACTTAAGCTATTTCTCAGCTTAAGTATAGGGGGACCCGAGGCCCTATCTTCCTCAAATTGATTACTCTTCATGTACCTGTGATTCTGGACTCAGTTCTTGTATATCTCATTATATTTAGTATGAGCTATGGAATCATATCACTTTGTGCTATGTGGACATAAAAAACCTAAGTATAGGTGGGTCTACCATATATATTACATATATACTTTAGCCATATCTCAAATTTTTAAAAATTGTCAAACTATTGGGATTACGGGTATCGTGTTACATTTTTGTAATTGATTTTTATACAAAATATTTTGATTTTTTTTAAAATTATATATATATATATATTTGACATGGTTCTCTAGTATTTTACATGAATTGTAAGAACATTGTTTGACATGTTTGGAAAATCATTTGTAAAATGTTTTGAAAACCTACATATTGGTGTGACACTTTTGAAAAAAAAGTTTTACTTAGGTTTCAAATAAGGGGTTTTATTTGTTTTAAAATTTTTTGTAAAATGATTGGAAATTTTCTATACATATGTGATAATGTTTGCTAAAGGTTTTCAAAAATATTTTCAAATCTAAGAGTGTAAAATGAGTCTAATTAACTAACTTTGTTCAAAAATTCAATAAAAATATGAAAATCAAACAAATCATTCCATCTGGAAGCGCAACACTAGGAATCTCTATTTAGTAACATCAACTGATCATTCAATCTGGAGACCTGCGACTGAAGAATGAGATCCTTCGCCAAATAACCACCGCTCCAGCATTGCTGGGACTATTTCCGTTCGAAAACAATAGCTGTCACGGATACAAGCAACATTGACTTTTCGATTTGATCCTTTCACATACACAAGTAGAGATTGAAAGACAAATATTCACTGATCATAGCATCGTTTGGGAAGGAACTCATCCCTTCCAGACTGAGCCAAAGCTGTCGCTTGAGATTTCTTATCTGAACTAGAACCACCATTCATAGAGCTGAGGGCGAAATAGGACTTGCTCATGATTCGTTGCATGTTTGGAAAGAGGGAAAAACAAGGGATATCCTCTAGTTTCTTCAGTAGCCCTTGGATTCGCATCAAATGGCTACACTTTATATATAAGGAGGACCATCAAATGAGGTGCCATCTAAGGAACAGAAACAAATCACATGTCAAAGATAGGAAAACCCACTACTTTAGCTTTTCAGTGGTGCACGTGCATTGCACGCCCATGGATATTTTTGGTGAAATTTCCATACACCCTCTGGAACATTATATATTCACTATTAGGTCCCTAACAAAAGATTCTCATGTGGCTAAACATCTGATTTCCAGGACAAACTACACAGGCAGCCCTAGAGCTTCTCGAAATTCGCAGACAAGTCCTTGGCAGTTGAGCATTACATTATGGTCATGAGTGTCCTGGAATAAATGCGCGTGAAGTCCTCCAGTTCTGCATATTTACATGAGCCCTATATTTTTTTAGTATTTTACGTCTACATCCTTATCATAATATATAAACCACATGCGTACAAATGCATACTGAATAAAAAATACAAAATATAAAAATAAAAATAAGTATAAATACCTTAAGATAAACTAAATACAGAATAAAATCAGTTTTCAAAATCAAAGATTTTCTATTACTAATAAAAATTTTAAAATACTAAAAAATATAACAAACCATAAAATTCAGAAAAAAAATAAAAACACTCTTAAAATTATAAAAAAATACCTTTAGTATATTTTACTGTATTCTACATATTAAATCAAAAACAAAATAAAAATCAAATATTAAAACCAATAAAAAATACAAAATACATAAAAACATCAAAATTTCATAATTAATTCAATAAAAATCACATAAAATGCACAAATATCATTTTAAAGATAATTTCATCTACTTTCTAATAAAAATAAAACAAAAAAATTCATTATGATTTCTATTTTCAAAAGCATAAAGACTTCATAGATTTCAATAAAAACATTTTTTCAATATTAAAAATAATTCAAAATCCATAAAACTTCTAAATACCTCTTAAGAATTCATTAAAACAAAATAAGACATAAAAAAATAAAATAAGACCCAAATAAAAATTACAAAACATTTCTAACATAATAAAAAATACAAAATACTTAAAAATCTTGAAAATATAAAATTCATAAAAACTAAATAAAATTCTTGAAAAAATTCCTAAAAATAAACAAAAATTAGATGACCCATAATCCTTAGCTTTTCTATAGTTTAACCGTAGTTTCCAACAATTTACCTCCCCGAGTTCGACATTCCAGTACTTGACACTATATACATCTTTTTTAGGAATATAAATAATAAAAAAAAAATTTTTGATAAAATTCACCGATCATGTTATAGTAGTCTATTTTTTGACGACTCGATCGGTTTGTTTTTTAGATGGAATCGTTGTTGAGGAGGCAGTACTAGGGTAGATCATAGACCTAGGGTTTAGGATTTTCTATTTGCCATTTTATTTCCTAACTTCACAGCTTCTTATTTATTATTGGTGCAGTACAGGCTTCCATCTAAACAATTGAGAACCGATGAGCCTACTAATTATTTTTACTTTTTGTAATTCTTTGTAAAAAATATAAAAAGATCAAAGGCACTTGCCCATTTTTTTGTTTTTGTAGAAGGGGCCCTGTAAGGGCATCCTAGATTGTACCTTCCTCCCTCTCTTTCTTGGGGTCTATTTTCCCAAGTGTCGTGCACTTTGAGGAGCAGGGCACCCACCGTGGCTTTTTTGCATCACATTTTTATCGACAGTTTTCTGCAGTTTTCTCGAGAATAGATGCTTGCATTGGGTTTCGACTTTTCTTTGCCCACGCCTTCATATCTAGTTTTAGAACTTATAACCTAGGTGCATGCTAATCTAAGGCAAAAACTAAAAAGACAAAAATTGTTAGATGATTCTTTGAAAATATCAAAAAAAGCGATAAATAAAAATTAAAACTGGGACTGCTAACATTATTTAACCTAACTAAATATAAATGATTCACTTGTTTTGGGAGAGCAATCCACAGAGCATGAATCGCAGGTACTCTCCATATAAGGTAGATCCAGAGTTTGAATTTCTTTCGAAGTACTACTTAGTTTGTACATTTAATCATTTAATCTTAAGTGGGGACTTTTGGGTAGCCGGAAACGGTTTGAGTTTCCTTAGCAGAGTGGGAGGTTTAGAGGGCACTGCAATATCATGGTCCTCAGGTAACATAGGTAACCGGAAACAGTTCGTACTTATTCCCATACTGGATGAGAATAAGTGATTTTCTATAAGAACTCAGGAGAGTCTTCCAGGGAAGTTGCGGGCACCTGATGAATACTCATTCATCACTCTTTATTCTTTTATTTTAGCTATTTTTCTTGGCAAAATACCATGCATATAGTTGTAAATACAATAAGTTACCAAATAGGCATGCTTTTGTAAATATAAATAATTAGCATGTATTTGTGGATAAATAAAAGAATAAAGAATAAAAGAAAAAGAGGGAAATATTTAGAATAAATATTTAGTGACCTGAACCCCAGACAGGGCCCAACACGGGCATGATCGCCAAATAAAACAAGTAGAGAGAGATAGGGTCATTCACTTTATATATCTTCCTACTTTTTGTACTTATTTTATTTTCACAAAATAAAAATAAAAATATATTTCTAAACCCTTGTTTATATTTCTAAAAATAAATAAAAATGAGAAAAATAAAGTCACAATAATCTTTCTCTCTCACCCTTGTATATACCATGTATATATGTATCACACTTTTATTTATTTCACCCATGTAAATAATCAATAAAAATAAAATAAAAATTATTTTATACTCTAAATTTTATATTGTAAATAAAGAAATTATAAAATTAGAGTATTTATACAAAAATAAGAAAATGAAAGTAAAAACACAAAATACATTGGTATTTTATACCAGTATATAATACAATATACTTTGTATATCATAATTTATTTTTCATAAAAATAAATAAAAATCATTAATAATAATTTGAAAATAAGTAAACATTTATTATTTTGTAATTATTTTAAAATAAAATTGTTTTCTATTTTTAATTTAATTTATAAATAATTTTGACCCTGCTTAATTTTGATTGGTCCACGGGGAGTGTTGACCCCTGGTCAACTCCCCCTCCCGGATCCTCTCTTCGCCCGAACACGGTTTGAGCCCCACTTCTCAAAATTTTCTTGATCGGGTTCCTCCATCTTTTGCCTCGATTCCACCGCCCGCCTCTTCCCCATGGATCAACTACCCTCGCGGTTCCCTAGGGAATGTCAGATCTTTATCGGTTCGCGTGCCTGTGCCCGTTCTTCATCGTCACCTGGGATGCATATAAAAATCTTCATTTCAGTGCCCAATGATGAATCACCATTCATCACTCTTTATTCCTTTATTCTAGATGGAAACTTTGGTAAAATACCATGTAAATGTTTTTAAATAGAATGAATTGTCAAAATGCTTGCTTCATGTAAATAACCATAATTAGCATGTTTTTGCACAAAAATAAAGGAATAAATAAATAAATAAATAAAAAGAGGGAAATATTTAGAATAAATGTCGAGTGACCCAAACCCAAGGGAGGGCTCAATATGGGCCTGACCGCAAAATAAAATAAGTAGAGAAAGATAGGGTTATTCATCTTTGTGCAAATATTCCCCCTTTTATGTATATATTATTATTTTCATCAAATAAAAATATTTATGTGTCTCTCATAATGTGTACATATTTATAAAAACAAAATAAAAATAAGAAAAATAAAAAAACAAAAATAAATAATTTCTCTCTCTTCAGTGTACATCTACCATGTAAATATGTATATAAACTTATTTATTTTACCCTTGTCATTACACAATAAAAATTAGATAAAAATTATTTTAAATCCCATAATTTATTATGTAAACAAATAAAATATACAATAGGGATAATTGTACAAAAATAAACAATTAAAAATAAAAATAAAAAATACATAGGTACATATACCTGCATACAATATAATATTATGTACATACACTAATATATTTTTTTAAAAAAATAAAAATCATTAAAAATTATTTTGAAAAATATTAAACATTTTTCATGAGAAACTTTTTCAAAATAAAATCATTTAGTATTTTAAAATGAATTTTTAAATAATTTTCCAATGGAATTTTTCCATTGATCCAGGGGGGATTATTGACCCCCAATCAACTCCCCCCTGGACCACTTCTTCGCGGATCTGATTTTTGACCCGACTTCTCCGAATTTTATCAAATCGGTAAGTCACCCATTCCCTTAAACCTCGGGCCCTGATTATCCACGATACATCCATGATCCACACCCGACCATCTTCTTAGGGATCCGAGCTTTGGATTGCGCGCCCGATCTCCTTCTTTCTCGGACCCCTGTAGTATAAAGCTTCGCCTTCTGCCGCACATTCACGCACCTTTAGCTCCCTTCTTCGACTCCCAGGACCTCCACCATCATCCTTGAGTGACAACGAGTGATTGAGAGTATTGTAGCGAGGATTTGGAGGCATTTGCCCTAGGTCCGGCGACCATCGTCGTCGAGCTCCGCCGCCGGCGTAGCCCGAGCCTCTGGAGATGACGCTCCATCGAGGAAAAGACCGTAGGAGATCCGGCATCTCCCCCACGATCGATTCCGACCATCAGGTACTTCCCTTAGGTTCCAGTTCGTCATTTATATTCGATTGTTTCCACCTTGCTCTGCCTGCTCCGTCCCAGTGGCCGGAGCCCCACCACCCCATCCGATCCGTATAGATCGACATCCCGACTCATAGTCACCTATCCTTCCATGATCAAATCATCTCGATCTTGGCTATCCGAGCCCATATCGAGCTTGGTCCCTTCCGCTGCCTCCGTCGGGACCTCCCTTCGCCAAACCACCCTGCCCCTTTACTGTTGGTTCAATAACCTATGCCGGAGACTTCCTCCGAGCACGAGCTCTCTTCTGCAGGTAAATAAGTGCGATATACCTCCCTCAGTTGCATTGTCCACCCCTCGCCGGAGCAGCCCAGGTCCATCCTTCTTTCGCCGGAGGATCTGATCGTTGGAAGCTTCATCAGCCACCACCACTAGACGCGGAGCGACGAGGCACGTCGAAGCCCTCTTGCTGATCATCCATCAGATGCGTACATCCACTCCAGCTCGTCAGCGAAGTTCATCCAGAAGGTGTTCTTCCAGACACCTTATCCACCGTCGGATCACACTTCACGTCCATATTTCATCAGAGTCGTTCGTCGTCTGCTAGTATTAGACTGTTAGATCCATGATCTGACGGCCACGTGCAACCCATAATTGCCCTCGTGCGAGGACCGTTGGATCCTTTAGGAGGCGTCATCAGAGCCGTTCACGAGCCACCACTCACTGTCTGACACGTCACCCCCACGTGACCCGCACTCACTTTGGTTGGGTAATTTACGCCCGATCCCCCTGCATTTTCTTTTAGTTTTTGTTTAGCCGGTTAAATAAATTCACACACTTGGAACATTTACATAGTAGGACCTGTGGCTTTCAGATATTGCACTTTAGTCCTTACTGTGTGGATTCACGTGCTTCGTCACGTGAGGATTGGGTTATTTACATGTTTAGGGCTTGGGTTTTCTGTCTGTTGTTGATTGAAATTTATGTTTTGAATATTACAGAAATACCCATGTGCATACTGTATTTGAACATGTGTTGAAATTGACGTGAATTTTACACTGGTGTCCTTTTAGTTCCTGCATGTGTTTTATTTTAGCCCTGAAACTTAGTTTTTCTTGCGTTTAAGTCCCTATATGTTGTGGCTTTTATATTGGTTGAATAAAATATCAAATCAACTCCAAATTCGGTGAAATTCGGACACGTGACTCCTGCCATGGTGTAAAAATTTCACTAATTTCTTGGGACATTTTTATTACTGTTTATTATTTTTAAAAATTCAAAAACACTTATTTTTGCTATTGTTTCATTGAAAAATCAACTAAAAATACAGCAACTTATCTAGAAATTACAAAAAAATAGGAATTGGTTATTTTGTTGTTTACTTGTTTCAGATCAATTTTCACTTCATTTGGATATACAAAACACCTAAAAATTGAAAAATCCTAAAAATCTTCAAAAAATCATTCAAAATTCTATAAAATACAAAAAAATCCAATTTCTCTTTTTGTAGCTTAGTTTTTATTTCTAGTTTTTATAAAATTGTCTTCATATTTTTAGAGGCTAATTATATATTTTTAATTAGCCTTTCAAATCTGGATGCATATTGATTCCGATTTTCATCCTTTTTCCATTTTTCTCAAAAATCATAAAATTTTGAGAAAAATAACAAAAACAATTAAAAACTTATAAAACACAAAAATAATTTTATTTTAATTTTCTGATTTGTTTTGGATTGTTTAATAAATTGTTGATTGTGTGCTTTTTACCCTTTTCCCTTATTTCCTTCACAAATAAAAATCATAAAAAATCTAAAAATATAAAATCCACCAAAAAATTAGTTTCTATATTTTATTCATTTTCTAACTACCTCATGGGCCACTTGGCCAATCCGTGCTCCTTGAGTTCGATCTTGGTCTCTATACAAGGTTAAATAAATAGCGAGACTGCTATTCGGCTTTTTGACTTCTTATTCATTTTGGTAGTCTATTTTTCTTGTTGAGTCCGATCTACGAGATCCGGGTCGCAACGACCCTTGATTGATTTTTCCCTTATCCGAATTTTGTGGGATTTTCGGCTCATCAAAATGGCATCATTGCCGGGGAGCACGGCTTAGTTGTCATTTTTTATTTTTCGCGATTTTCTTTTTTGCAGCTTTTTGTTCATAGTTGTACAGATACTTTTCTTTGATTTTTCTTGCATATTTTTTTAATAATTGTGTCTGATACATTCTTGTTTGATTTCTTGCGAGGGCCCGAGGACCGAGGCGGCTTTTCCGAAAGCCGAAGCAACCGCGGGAGTCAGAGGCGACTCTTTTCTCCATAGAGCCGCAGGAGAGGCGATGAGCCGAGTAGGAGTGCGGGAGCCACAGAATAGCCGCAAATAACCATAGAATAGATGTAGGATAGTTTAGTTTACTTTTTCAGCAGATTATTATTGTAATAATACAGGACTCAGATACTTGGACTTTATCGTGACTATTGGGGTCCTTTCGCCGAGCACCGGTGTGCTCGGGGGACCTTACCGTATTTTTCGTCGGTTTTCAATTTTTCTCTCATTTAATTATAACTGCCTGTCTGATTTACGTGGTTTTGGCCTTAACTTAGGATTTTCTTCTGATTGTGACGTAATTGATTAGGATCCAATCTCTAATTATCTGCATGTTCCTATTAGATCGTAATTGGACCTAATTAATTAACTCACAAGAAAAAATCGGATTACTTAGACTCTAGTCCACGTGCCTTGAGGAGTCACATACAGCGCGTGCAGGATCCTTTATGGCGGACACCGAATTGCTCCCAAGATAGGACTCCAGACTTAGGATTGAGTACTCGGCTACTGTTCTTATCGTGTGGAAATTGCTTTGTTTAAGGCCGGTTTCTCGTACTTCATATAGGTAGTTTACTTTCAGTCTTTACTTTTATGTGCGGATCACTTTGCATGTAGACTGTTGGAGTCAGGAACACATCTCTTACTATGCATGCATCATTGATTTCTTCGCGCATCGGCTTTCTCGTCTTCTCCCCCTATTTTCGGACTTAAATAATCAGGAGAACCAAAAAATTCATTAGGCGTTCTTTGCATTGAAAAACACAAAAAGAAAAACTATAAAATTGGGACTGCTGAACACACTTGACCCTAAAAGACACCTCAATTAAAAATTTGTCTTGGGGAGATAAGCCCCTCCTTGTCTGGTTTGGATGAGTGAGAGAGCGACCCGCACACTAGGCTAGAGACATATCCGATCTCTGATCAGACTACCGGCCTTTTATACGGGACAATCTGTTGGAGGATTGGATTCCCATCAGCTCGCGTAACTCCTCTGATAGGCTGACTTGATCATCTAAATAAAATTGACAAGGTAATTGACCTAACCTTTACGGTCTTCAGCTATGCGTTGCGTAGGTGAATCGAGGGTTTGTTTTCTCATCTTGTGTGCTTTCTAGATCTCATCCACCTGACTCGCCAGATCAAGACGATGGGCAGGAGGTCTCTTAGGCAGCCTCTGGTTGCACCGCTTTTAAGCACTCCGGTCCGTTCATCTAGGTTGGTTCGTGAGAGCCGAGACCCGCTCTTCGAACCCGAGTTCGATTCCGCCCCATTCCCCCTTGACCACCCTTCTACCAGTCCAGAGATACCAGTGCGAGATGAGAGATAACAGACAGATGATTTATAAGCACCTGAGTTTGAGTCTTTTGCCTTTACAGAGACCATGGCCAGCAGTGAGGAGCGCATAGAGGGTCAACGACCTGAGACGATGACATATGTTTTGGACCAAGGTGCGATCAACAAGACCCTGTTGGCTTCCCTCGAGATGATGCAACGCCAGATACGGGATCAGGGAGACTTTATGGTGGAGATGAGGACAGAGATGGAGAGGCTGAGGATAGCGCGAGACCAGCTGAGAGCCGCGGGAGAGAGGGATCCATATCAACCAGAGGAGCTAGTCCAGCCGACAACAACAGCCAGACCTATGCAGGAGTTGTACAACCTCGGATGACACTTACACACCGGCGGATCGTACTTCCGACGATTGTGGGGGACCTCAAGTCCCCCCCCCCCCCGACAGACACTTCAGCTTGTTCCCCGCTTCCACGGGCTCGCCACTAAGGAGCCCCATCTACATCTCTAGGAGTTTGAGAAGATCTGCAGCACCATCTCTGATCGGCAGGTGGACAAGGACATTATTCGCATAATTGCCTTCCCCTTCTCCCTTGTTGATAGAGCAGCCAACTGGCTGAAGCATTTGGGGAGATTTGTGTACACCTGGGAGCAGCTCCGTACCGAGTACTTGAACAAGTACTATCCACTCGGGTGGATCAGTGCAGTGAAGGCCTAGATCAGCAACTTCTCCATGCTCCCCAACGAGCAGTTTCACGAGACATGGGAGAGGTTCAGAGAGCTTACTGACATATGCCCGCACCATGACATCACAAAGACAAACCTAGTTCAGAGCTTCTTTTGCAGACTGACACCAGAGATGCAGGGCCTGGTGAATACTTCTTGTGGAGGTTCTTACTTCACCAAGGATGAGGATTAGGTCTGGGCCATCTATGTGGAGATGGCCGAGAACTACACTGTGATGTCCCAGAGCTGCCTCTACACTCAGGGACGTCCCCAACCACAGGTCGTGCAGTTTCAAAGGATAGCACGGGTCGATGTCGGTCCTTCCACTTCGTCCGCAACAACCGCACAAGCAGAGTCTACAGCCGCAGACATGGGCATTATCAGCGAGAAGCAGGACCGTATTGAGTTGATTTAGAAGAAGCAGTGCCAGGGCATCACACAGATGGATCAGATGGCACAAACACTGAGTGACCTGAAGACACAGTTCATGTGTCTCCAGGAGGCACAGACGGCTTCTCAGCCCTGTCTCAGGTCACGAGGACATCCGAGCAGCAGTGGTAGCTCGTCCCAGCACTCCAGTCAGCCTTGACAGGTTCACCTTGTACAGGTAGAGTCATACCAGCATCCACCATAGTTTTACCAGCCACCACCATCCCAGGACACTCAGATGGTGGTCTACCAGCCGGATTAGCCCCAGGTAGTACTTCCCCCACACACCTACGAGCAGGATCCATTGATGGATGTCAACGGGATTTGGTATGACCGACCCCAGCCCGGTATCTGACGAGACCATCCCGGATTCCGCAGGTCAGCCGGAGGCACCAGTTCCCAGCAACAGCCTCCAGTTCAAGGTGGCCAGTACGGCCAGCTGCGTGAGCAACACTAGCAGCCCCAACCCCCAGTGCACCAGCAGCAACAACCATCCCAGCACCAGCAGTATGGTTCTCGTCCCTATCAGCAGGGACAGCCTTGGAGGCGAGAGCAGCCTCAACAGTGGTTTCATCAGTAGTACCCCTCTCACCCCCATCAGCAGCAGTAGCCTCACTACCAGCAAGGCCAACCTTCAGGTTCTCATGGGCTGACCTATTAGAACCCCGCCTTGGATGATCTAGCCTGCCTCATGAATGAGCAGCAGACCACTTTCCGACGGGAGATGGATAAGTTCCGCGAGGAGATTCGGGAGATAGTGAGAGGGAAGGCCGCCATCCTTGCCAAGATTGAATCGAACCCGAACAACCTCAAGAGGAAGTCTGAGCAGGTAGAGTTCACTGAGATTACCACTCCTAGTGCTTCACTTGGTGATATGACTGTATATATGTTTGATGTTGACTTTGTTACACTTAGGAGTGGTAGGATGCCAATAGGCAGCGCCTCATCTGAGCGACGATCCCATGTCACTTCTGGAGCGCCAGGAGAGGAGGAGAGCGATGCTGATGCTGCTAGAGATGATGACGGTGATGCTGACCCCACCATGGATGTTGATCACACTGACGGTACTGAGGCCGTCGCTTCACCTGATGGAGGAGGTGATACTGACGCCAACATTTCACGTGCTGAGCCAGAGCACATTACTGATGCTGCGAGTCCAGATGCCGAGGGTGGTACAGAGGCCACCATTTTTAGTTCTGCTAGTCATGTTGTTTCTCCTTCCGTACATGTATCTCAGGACATTTCTGCAAATAAAGGAAAGGGTTTATTATTTTCGGATACATCTGTGTTGCTTGATGATGTTTGTGTGGATTCTGTTGTACATGAGCATTACAGACCCTCTCCTAGTCCTTCATCTAAGAAGGACCATGTAGTCCCCTTTCCCCGAGCACTCTACTTGGCTAAGGGGCAGAAAAAATAAAGATAGAGTTCAGCCAGCATATGATGGATAAATTTCAGATACAACTGACTCTACAAGAGGCCTTGGAGTGCATACCTCTCTTCCAGCGATCACTCAGAGATAGGACCACAGTTAGGAGGAAGAGGCGAAACCATCAATCAGATATCCATGTGCTTACTCGTGCCACGTGTTTCGTGATTCAGAACTGTCTGCCAACCAAGAGGCCAGATGCAGGAGCCCCGTATGTTAGATGTGTTAGCAATGTGAGCCCTGGGCGAACCATTTCTACAATAAATGTTATTGTAATGAATAAATTATCAATGAAAATTATTGATTATTTTTCACTCCCCTTTCTGAGATTAATGAAGGAATGCACTATAGGGTCCCTCTGTACAATAAGGGTTATGTACCATGGCCAACTTGATGATCATACAGCTGTTGATTCATTGGATGGATCATAGAGGCTGATGCTTGATGAATATCTAAGGAGTTAGATAGAGGACTCATCAAGCATCATCAAATGATCATTAAGTGATGATCTCCAGTTCGAATAGGAGATGGCAATCCTATCTCATATGACTGATATCTGACTGACCTCTTGATGCAGGTCCTCTGCATGGGAATAATGATTCAGAGGTGTCAGGTTAGTTAAGTCAATGGGTTGACTTGACGAGATCGAGATAACCAAAGACCTACGTTGAATACTGTCACAACATAGGCATGCATCCTCTGACTAGAGACAGATGTATTGCTATATGTCTGAGTATGTACATTTGGCAGACCAATAGGTTGATGACCTAATCAAGGTCTATATACCGGCGAGCTGGTGTGCATGTAAGGACATATGAGTAATACGATCTCTCAAAGGGATCATACAGGTTCACCTGTGAACCGGGAGACATGAGCTCACTCATGAGGTATTGGGACTGAACAAATTCCATGCATGGTCGTCGTGCTTTGGAAGCATGACATGAATTTGAAGGTAAGATATATGCTTTGTGAAAGCATATGATCTATACCAAATCCCGATAACCAAGATTGAGAAACTTAATGATCTAACCCTAAAGATGACAGTGTAAAAGTGATCTTTATCTTCAGGATAATCATGAGTCTTCCAGTATGTAGGATGTGCAGGTATTGGGAATACCTGAAGGGTGATTTGATCATATACGATTGTATAACCATGACGCTTCCATTCCGAGGGAGTGATGAAACAGGATTGGATTTTAGTGACTCCTCTCATTAGAGAAGGGACCTAATCTTAGTCCATGAACTGGACATTGATCTGAATAAGATTCAGATGCAATGAGAAGATTAAGTCTACGGTCTTGATTTGATCAAGCATCAGTGGGAGGTCCATAGGATCTGGATTTGAGATACGATCTCAACATCCAAGTCACTATATGTGGAACAATACAATCGCCCTGTTCTTATCTCCAAGTATCTGAGGAGAAATAGCATTGTTCTTAAATGGTTTAAGAACAATTCCATAAGATCTAAGCAAAGAGAATTTGATAATTAAAAGTGTTTTAATTATCATGATGTATGAGAAATTATCCAATATGATTAAATGTGATTTAATAAGTTTGGATAAGAATAATGTGGATAGAAATATCCAATTATTCATAATATATTATAAATGTGATTTATAATGTATTAGAGAGAGTTAATTATAATTTATATGTGTTGATTAATTATGATGTGTATTGGATACACATTGTGTAATTAATTAACAATATGAATTACATGTTGTTTTGGGTTGTGAATATGATTCACAATTTTTCCATGGCAAGATTGCAATATTCTCAAAGGTAATTGTGAATTATTTTTGAGAAATAAAACCCAAATAATTTTGTTGCAAATAAATAAGAGAGATTACATGGAGATGTGCAATCTCATGGAGATTGCAATCTCCATGCAATCCATGGACGGCACACCACTCCTAATTGGAGTGGGTGTGCGCCTACATGGAAGGCACATGGAGATGAAATCTCCATCTGTCTTCTCTCCTTATTTGTTGGGTTGATTTAGGAATGAATTATATTTGATTTTATCAAATATATTTTGACCTAAATTTGTTGCTTTTGACAACAACAATCTTAGCCATTGGATGAATATAAATCAATCTCATCCATTGATTCTATGTGTCCCATGGATTGAGATCCATGGATCCCAAAACCCTATAAATAGAGAGGCATACTTGGCTCTCTCTTTACACATGCTATTGTAGCACAAACTCTCTCTCTCTTTCTCATATACACGACAGCCCTTCTCTCCCTCTCTTCTTGGTGGCCGTCCACCTTGGTGGAGAGGAACGTCGACGCCCGCGCCATCGTACTGCCGCTTCGACTCTTTGCGGTTCCTTGTCTTCTTGGAGTGCTTCACTCACGAAGGAGACGCTTGATCTCGTGCGATGAGATCAGGAGCAACCGCGCTTGGATCATCTTGGATTGCGAGGACACCGCGACTCATCTCCGCGCTCGCAAGCCGTTACTCCGACGATCGGACTTGAGACAGGAGGTCTCTTTTCATAGAGACTCGATCAACCACGCTTCAAGAGGTATTGCATTATACTTGCTGTGGTTATAGATGAAACGATTTGAGAATGGTTCTCGGATCATGTGGTTTCATCGGTTTAAAAATATTTAAATTCCGCTGCACCGAACAACTAGTACGACTAGTCGTTCTTCGTCGTATTCGATACGACGATCACGCTTCCGTGATGCGCTTGAGGATTTCTCCATATCCTTTAAGTGGTATCAGAGCCTTAGGTCGACGGTTTCGAATATGATTCGAAAAACCGAGGACGACTTGGGTTCGTTTAGGTCGCGAAAGTTTTCATCGCATTTGATTTCGCAGATCTGTTTAGTAAATAAATTCGGCACTGTTTAAATTGTTTAAACACGAATTTAATACTTGGTTTTTGTTCCCCATTAAATAAGGAAACCATAGGAACTGAGTTTGCGTAAATCGGATTTCGTATGCTCTAGTTATGGTTGTTTTAATGGACATGTATGCACTGTTGCGGGAACAGTAGATTTTAACATGATTAAAGAGTTAATTACTGTTATCATCTGCCTCGAAATGCGTGCAAATCCACTTAGGTTCTGTTGTAAATCAAGTTGGCAATCTATGAAAATTGAGTTTGCTTAATTTGGATTTAAATTGATTGAGATATGCCAATTTTAGTGAATAGGGGTCTATACTGAAATTGCATTCCTAATCTAGAACCAAGTGATTGTCAATTAGTGAAATTAATTGTTAATTTCGTGAAATGATCTTGAATAATATTTGTGAAATATTGAGACATGATTTTTTGCCTAATTGACATGGCCCCAACCAATTAATTGATTAAGATGTGATCTAAATCATAAATTGGAAACAACAATCTTCAAACTTGATGCTTGAATAGGATTTGGGAATTTGTCTAGCAAATTTCCTTATAATCAAAAATGTTTTGATTATTACTATATGGTACAATTTCGGTTGAAAAACCGATGATCATCTCAAGTACAAATTAATCAATTTGGCATTATCCTTTCCCGAGGCGGATATGGTGCCTAGTCGGAGAGCATTGGGGTTGCGGGTTGCAACGTATGTGGTCCGTCCCACTCTCGTCGGTACTGGCCATGACAGCGGGTAGGGCCGGGATAATGTCCGAGGGATTAAGATGTATTTTTCTAATTATTAAAATTCGAATTAATACGTATTTTGAGATATTACCATATATGTATTCAAGTAAAATAATCAAGTTTGATTGATTGAATTGGATTGATAATTAATTTAATATGATTAAATTGATTATGTCCAATTGAAATACTCTAATATGATTAGAGTTATTAATTCCCTTGGAAGAATTAATTATGTGAATATGATTCATAATAATTAATTAAAATTTGAATATGATATGGAGGATCACATAAGTGACATCCATGGTCTCCCGTCAAGGCGAAGAGTTCCGTCGCCAGACATCGTATGAAGGAGACGCCTGTACGAAGTGACAGCTCCTGCATACGATCCGTTTGGATCGGGCTCGTCGCTTCTCGAAAGAGTAAGGACGTATGCGTAGTGACCCCAATATCGGGTCCTCATATTATTGGGGCGATATTGGATTGCGCATAGCGAGTTGTATTCCTGTTGACGGTTGGTTCAATTAATAACGGGTCAACATCGCCTTAGGGGTGGTGGGCCCGGGTATTAAAGACCGAATTGGGAAATGCAAGTTGGACTTGTGATAGGGCCCCAGAACCGACCGGTCTTGTGTTCCACACAAGGCGGGAGCACAGTCGTAGTGTCGACCAACCAAATCCTGGAGTCAATCAACAATTAACCCACAAAGCAAGAATGTATCAATTAAGTCCAAAAAAAATAAATGTGAATTAATTTTTATTACTCTACAACAAAATGTATAGTGACAAGCGTGTAGAGGTCGAACCACAGAGAGCAATACAAAATGCGTAGCCTAGATGTATCACCAAGTCATCCATGTGTGAAGCTTGTTTTTATGTGGGTTTTTAATTTTATATTTTTTTTATTTATTTTTTTATATTTTTGTTTTTATAATTTTTATTTTGATTTTATATTTTATACTTTTTTTTATTAATTATATAAATATATAGATACTATATATATATAAAGAGACATATATATATATATAGGAAGAGAGAGAGAAGTAATATAGAATAGGTATATATATATAACATACAAACTTAATATATAGACATATATATATTTTTTTTAAAAAAAAAATTTTTTTTTTATTTTTTTTTTATATTTCTATTTTTTATGTATTTTTCAATTCAAAAATGTCCACAATATAGGACTAAATAAATAGCCGCATATAATTTGGGTTTTATAAATATCAAGTAATACCCAAAATTGCCCAAATTAATTTTCACATATTAATAATAATATATAGATAATTATAAAAGAGAGAAATGTATTTTTAGGGTTTTTAAAGAATTTTTCTAATTTTTATGTTGATTTTGGGGTTGTATGATTTTTATCTTTTTCTTTTTCACCTTTTTAGGGTTTTTCATTTTATGGACTCAATATATATATAATTAAATCATATATAGTTTTTTTTTTGAATTTTTCAAAAACATTTTCTAATTTTTTTGTATTTTCTAAATTAAACAGTACAAAAATGGCTTCTTTTTCATTTTTAATAATTAGGAAAAATGCAAAAAATGCAAACTAAAATATGGGCATGAACAAGCATGGCATGGAGCATCTATCCTAATTTTTGTGGATTTTTAGAAGCCTAATAGGTATTTTTAATAAATAGATAAAGACACAAAGAGTAATTAAGCCTGGCAGGGGCATTTTTGCAAATAAAATAACATCCAGGGGCACAGGTGCAAAAATACCAGAACATTATAACGTGTTTTTGAATTTTAAGGACTAAAACCAATTAAGCAAACCCGCCAGGGTCCCCTTGCAATTTAACCACCACGTGGGACTGCACGTGATCCGCACTCACAGGGACCAAAATGCAATTTCAGAAAGTATAGGGTCCTGGTTGCAATTTTTTCAAAAATAATACACTGAATATTTTATTTAATGGACTAAACCTAAACATGCGACTCCCAGGGGGACTTGTGCAATTTTACCACCTCACGTGGGACAACACGTGAGGTGACGTGGACTGGACCCAAGTGTAATATGCAAAAACTACAGGGGGTCATAAGCAAAACATCCACATTATTTACAACGTTATATTTTATTTACAATATTAAATATGAAATATACAAAAATGCAGGGGCTAGATATGCAAATTACCCCTAAAATGCGCGCTGGCGAACGGTTGGGATTTCTTCACTTGCCACGTGTCGCTCATCCAACGGCTGGTACCGCTTCGCCGATGAACGCTTGAGATTAGATCACTTGAGGTGATCTGACGGTTGCTACGGAGCTCCATCCAACGGCTCTGGTTCAATCTGGGACCTTCGTCTTCATCCAACGGCGGAGAGGGCATCTGGAAGAACAGGGAAGAACCCTCGCCTGAGCGAGCTTCTCCCGGCTGGATCTCGCACCTCCGCCGTTCATCGCTGCTCCAAGGTGTCCCAAAAGCTTCCTGGAAGGTTCCTCTGTCGTCCGGAGGTGTTGGATCGACCAGAGGTACACTGGAGCACCCTCGCGAGGTAGGAGAAGAAGTGGGGCTCCAGGTACCTCCGGCGTGACTTGATTTCGCCTCAGGGTGCTTATTTGCGCACCAGACCTGCACAGGAAGATAGCATGGCTCGAGGGGATGCTCCTCGACCAAAAAGGTTGAAGCTGTGCAGCAAAATGAGGTGGAACGGAGGAGCTCCGACGAAGGGCGGAGGAGGAGCTCCGATTCGCCAAGACCTGGGGTCCTGGGTTGAACAAGTGTGTGCATTTGATGGAGAACTCGAAGGGGATGGAGATGAGGCGATTTAGGCGGTCGGAGACAGATAGGATCACAGTGGGGAAGTCGCCGGAGCTCAGCTCCGGCGAACTTCGAATTTCGGATTTTGGCCTAAGCCAATCATCTAAATGCTAACCTAAGGACTGGAATTAAAAGCTAATACTAAAACCTAGCTACTAAGCAAGAAAGAACAGCTCTTATACCTGGGGGCCTCCAGGGAGCAGGGTGGTCGCCGGAGCACCACCGCGTCAAAATTTCTCCGACCTCCGGCCAAGTCGAGGTGCTGGGCGACTCCTCCTGTCACGAGGAACACACCAGGAGCAAGAACAAGGCGTTTTGGTGGAGTGAAAATGGCCAAATTCGAGGAAGGAAGCGGAGCTCTTTATTTATACACATTGGCGAGTAGCTTTATTGACCGGCGATTATTTCATGATCCAACAAGTATCTAGTTGATCTATGATCTTGGCGGGCATCATGGATGATCAGAGGACAAATCTTGTGAAGGAAGCGAGTGCGATGGTTCACTGAGCCAGGCGGGAAAAATGGCGGAAATCGGGGAAAAGACAGGTTGCGTGAAGTCAGACGCCTGGAGGTCCAGTTGACCGGGGTCAACTCTCGGAGGAACTGGGTTGGTCCACCTCAGCCCGCTACAAGACAGAATAGGGAATATTTCGCGAAATTGAATTATTTGGCATAGTAAATGAGTTTATTATTTTTTTCCTATAAAATAAAAAATGTGTATTATTTCATGTAGTATTTATTTATGATTTTTATTTATTTTTTTGGATTATTTTATTATGGTTTTATTAAAATAATGTGTATATGTATGTATTTACATGTGTTTTTGTGTATCTTATTTTTAATTTGTTTATTTTATTTTATTATTTTATTTTCTTATTTTATGAATTTATAACTTATTTTTATGAGTATAAGGGTATTTTTGTTTGATTTTTATGTATTCATTTACATTTTCAAATAAATATGTATATGTATAAGTAAGTATACTTATAGGTATTTTACCTATAGATTATATACATCTTATTTATTTAGTGAATTTTCTTTATTTTTCTTTTAGATTTGTATTTTTAATATGTTTTATGTAATATTTACAATATTATAAAAAAAATGTGGATGAATAAATAATAAAGGAATAAAATCCCCCTTTTACATATAAGAGGTATAGGTATTTTGTCTATGTGGTACATAGACTTATTTTATTTTACAAATTATCTTTGGTTTTCTTTTAATATCAATATGTATAAGTATTATATTCATTATTTACAAGATTCTAAAAAATATGAATTTGTAAGAATAATAACTATTGAATAAAATGAATATTTTAATCGGGTACTATATACAATGAGGGTCAAAAACCTAACTTCCACAGATGGTCTCTAAAACTTATGAAACTATTTTTATAAAATAGTTCATGAAATGCTATGTACAATTAAAGGTGAGTTTGGGTGATTTGGAGTTTTTATTTGCAAGATAGGGGTCTGTGAAGTTGAGATTTTTGCTTTTTATTCTGGGTATAAAATGTACACTGAGTATTATTTTTGTACAAACTCAATTTTGTATTTTTATTTACATTATTATCTACAACTTTCATGAACAAAGTTTCTTGATTTGATGAATAAATAATTATGTACAAAATAGGTGTCAAAAATGCATAAATAAATGAATAAATAAATGAGGTATTTATTGTATAATTGGCCCTTATCTCCCCCTACTTTATTCCTTGTCGACCAATTCCATTCTGGCCTTGGTCTCGGGGTTAGGGTCATAAAATATTTGCAATATTTTATTCCTTTTTCTTTTCTTCTCTTTATTCTATAATTTTGGCATTAAAAACCTTATTTTATGTATAATTAATACAATAAATAATAGATGCTAATATGAACAAATTAGTGCTATTTACATGCATTTGCTGGGGTTTTTAAGGCCAAAATGATAGAATAAAGGTGATGAAATGGAGATTCATCACCCCCCTATACTTGCCGTTGCTAGTCCCTAGCAAATAATTATGCAATAAGTACAAAAAGAATAAAGGAAAGAAAAAGGAAAATGAAAGGAAGATAGAGTGAATAGGGGTGCTTTCAGTGCAATGCATGTCTTTACAAAATCTGAGATTGGAGCTCCTGTCAGACCTTAGGTGTGAAGGTGTGTGGAACCTAGTCGGGAACCAACTTTAAAACACAACAGCCTTCGATAGTCACAGAACTTGGTTCAAATCACCTCAATAGCCTGGTCAGAACTAGCCTACACCATACACAAACCCTTATGACTATGAAGCTGACTTGCACAGTGTAAGTGATATGTAGCTCCCCACCTCTGAAGTGACAAAGAAACAACCTCCCCCAACTCGGTAACTCTAAGGCCTCGGTCTAGCAACTCTTTCCTCGAGAAGCGGGGTATTCCCTTCTAAGTTCAAGTGCAACCGGCTCAAGAAGAGGGGGAAGAAGTATAGACTTTTGGAAGCTCAGCCAGTGTAGCTAAGTCTCCCGCTGCAAGCTTCATGATATGTAACATGGATACCATAAGCTTTTGCTTTATTGAGCTATATACACTCCAGTGGGGTTATTAAATTTTCAATCCGACCCACCACTTTTTTGGAGTTCCTTTTTGCAATTTTTTTTTTCAATTGCATCTGTACAACATATCTACATGGTGCAGCATATATACAGAAATTTCTTCTTGAGCCAGTAGACTATCCCTCTTTTGAAGCTTTATTGCAACCCTCAGCTTCTGTCTTTAGCCTTCATCACCACTAGACCAAGTTGAGGTGCACTTCCTTCACTATAAGAAGAAGAGAGGTTCCGCCTAGAAGTACTACCCTCATATGCTACCCCAAGCCAAAGGAAACTGCCTCCTCACCACCTCATCCATGGAGAGCTATGCGAAAGGTGCAGGTGTCCAAGTTAGGTCACGGCCGACAAGAGTCATGCGTGTGTTTTGAAAAGTTCTAGTTAGTCCACTGAGGTGCCTTGAACCCAGCCCTGCTTTCTCAAAGAATTAAGTCTGACTGGACCTGAAGTACCTTAAACCTAGTTCCCATAAGGTTCCAGTGCATTAAGTGCAGTAAGGTCCAACCGAGCTCCACATATGAGACTTTATTAGACTGATTCAATCATCAAGCTCACTCAAAAAGAGTATGCATGGTATGCTTATGCTATGCACAATGAATGATGCAATTTTTCACAAAGAAGCAAAGAAATGTTTTTACACAAAGAAATTTGCAAACAAAATAAGAGCTTGACACATACAAAGAGTATCTACCAATTATTACACGGGCGTACTGCTTTATTTACAAAATATATGAATTTATACAGACTTTACATGAATAGTTTATTTAGGTTGTTGAGAAAGAATTTTATGTACTTTATTTCTTATTTACAGGTATTTGTAATAGTGATCTTATCCTTCAGTTCTTAGTTTTGAAAAATAGTTTTGCAAACTATAGTACACGATAATTTTTGCAATCATTTACACGCATTTGAAGAATATTTTTGCAAAGAATTTTCACACTATATGTACATTTTTCACAATAATTTTGTCAAACATTTTCCAAAACATTTGCACACAGGTTTTTCAAATCCTTTCTTTCACACAAAGAAAAAATTTTGCAATCAACACAGATTCACGCATTTGAAATCATTTCACATCAAATTTTCCAAAACTGGTCACACTATTTTTCAAATCATACTGTATAGGTATCTGATTTATTAATCAGTAGGTACAAGAGAAAAAAAATTGTCTTTGACGTCTAGTATGGTTCTGTTCTTATAAACTTTATTTGGCTTAGTCCTTATTTACAAATGAAAGATTTTTGTGCAAATTCCTCAGACTTACTCGAGAAACATTTTCACCAGGGTTTTCGAAAACTCTAGTCCAAAATAATTTTTGTAACATGTACACGCATTTGAAAACCCTTTTTACAAATGTTTTACACAACACAGATAGATTTTTCAAAACAATTTTTGACAATCAACTTTTCACAATCATTTGTACACTAATTTCCACATATTTTGCTTTCACTCAAAGAAAATAGGTTTTACACACAAACTAATCTTTTCAATCGTTGAATACTTGTTCACGCTATTTTCAAACAACTTTCACAAGATTTTTCAAAAAACGTTTCGTGAAACACTTTTCTGACTTACTAGTCAGTATAATTACAATGAGTCTGAGGAACTCACAATCATCTTTTATTATTATAAAGCTACTTTTTACATTTATTTTGTGTTGTAGGTGATATTTTATTTTTCAGTATGAGTTTATGGCTTTTAGTATATACACAGTATATACGACCCCCCTATACTTAGCTTGAGCTATGTCCTAATAGATCGAAAGGAAAAAGCAAAGACATAACTCGTACTGCGTATAGACAGATCTAAAGAATAAATACGAACGAAATGAATGAATGAGAAGTTGACCGTCCCCCTATACTTAGGATCAAAGAATCCTTTGTATAGCAGACTGTTTACAAAGCTGGAGGGTCAAGGGTGAGAATACACTGATCGTACTCAGATTGTCTCCCCCTATACTTAGGGTAAGATACTCCTAAGTATAGACAAGAAGAGGAGACAAATGGAGAGGATCGAACAGAAAATCAAGAACCCTAGGTGCTCACCCCCTATACTTAGGACCAAATACGTCCTAAGTATAGAAAACTGTCTACAAAGGCGGCACGTTTTAGATAGAAAAAGAAAATAGATAAGGAAAAGAAGAAAAGAAGAAAAGACGAAAATCAGAGCAATAATGGTTGGAGTACATCGTCTGAATCTTTTGGTGCTGCAGGAGGTGTAGAGATATCCTCGGGGTGCACTAACTGAATAGAGTCAACGACGGCCAAGAATGAATCTGGTTCCAAGTAAGGCTTCAGTAGTTGGCCGTTGACGACGAAGGGCTGTGCGTCAGGGGACAATTCTGATATAGCAATGCTTCCATTGTCACGCGCTTCACATACTCGAAATGGCCCTGTCCACTTACTTTTTAATTTACCTGGGAATATCCGCAACTTTGCATCAAACAACCACACTTTCTGCCCAACATCGAAGGTCTTTCGTCTGATGTGCCGGTCATGCCAGCGTTTCACCTTCTCTTTGTACATCAAGGTGTTATCGTATGCGCAGTCTCGGAATTCCAAGAGCCTGTTCAGATCATCCTTTCGCTTCTGACCACCTTTTCGTGAGTCCAAGTTACAATTACTAATTGCCCAAAGGGATTTGTGAATTAATTCCACGGGCAGATGGCATGGTTTTCCATATACAAGACGGTAGGGCGACATGCCCAAGGGAGACTTGTAGGCCGTACGGTAAGCCCAAAGAGCTGAGTCCAAGAGTTGAGACCAGTCTTTTCTGTTTGGCCTAACAAGTTTCTGTAATATGGTCTTGATTTCTCTATTGGATAACTAGCCATGCCGTTGGTCTGCGGATGATAAGGAGATGCGACGCGGTGATCGATGCCGTACTCCTTCGTTAACTTCTTGACCTCTTTGTTGATGAAATGACTACCCCCGTCGGATATGAGAATCTTCGGTATCCCAAACCGCGAAATGATGTTCTTCTTCGAAACTGGCAAACTGTTTTGCTGTTCGCGGCTCGAGCAGGGATAGCTTCCAACCCAACGACTCACATAATCAACGGCGAGAAGGATGTGCTCAAATCCTTTGACTGTTAGGGAAAGGTCCCATGAAATCAATGCCCCATGCGTCAAAGACATCTGCTATCTGAATGATATTCAGGGGCATTGAATCTTTGGCAGTGAGTGCACCTTTCATTCTCTGACAGTCAGTGCATCGTTTAACAAATTCAGTTGCATCTTGAATAAAGTAGGCCACCAGAGGCCACACTGAAGTACTTGGCTGCCGTCTGATCTCCAGAGTGGTGTCCGCCAGATTCGAGCGAGTGACAATGCTCGAGGACACTTGATTGTTCCGTCTGAGGGATGCACCTGCGCCAAATACAATCTGCTCCTTCTCTGAATAAAAGAGGATCTTCCCAATGGTAGAGAACGGATTGTCGACATGAATTTGTTCTTTTGGTTCTTCGTCCATTCCGAAGGTCTTACCCCAGAGACGAGGTAATTGACTATCTCAGCATACCAAGGAAGAGAATCCACAGCTAAAATGGCTTCGTCAGGGAAGGTTTCTGCGATAGGTGCATTGCTCAGGGGAGTTCATGCTGCTCTATTCTGGAGAGATGATCCGCTACCACATTCTGGGTTCCAGGCTTGTCCTTGATTTCCAAATCGAATTCCTGGAGGAGAAGGATCCAACGAATCAGTCTTGGCTTGGCATCCTTCTTCTGTTGTAAGTAGCGGATAGCAGAGTGGTCTGTAAAGATGGTGACTTTTGATCCCAACAAATAGGATCTGAACTTCTCTAAGGCGAAAACCCAGCCATCAGTTCCTTCTCTGTCACAGTGTAATTTCTCTGTGCTTCATCTAATGTTCTGCTGGCATAGTGAATGGCATAGGCGCCTTATCTTTTCTCTGCCCTAGAACAGCTCCGACAGCAAAATCTGACGCATCGGTCATTATTTCAAAGGAAGAGTCCAGTCCTGGAGGCTGCAAGATTGGAGCTCGAGTGATAAGCTCCTTCAATTGATTGAAGGCAAGGAGAACTGGCTGATCAACAATAAACTCTGTCTCCTTGCACAAAAGTTCTGTCAGAGGTCGGGCAATGCGGCTGAAGTCCTTGATAAATCGTCTGTAGAATCCCACATGCCCCAAGAATGACCTCACATTTTTTACTGACTGAGGTGGCTGAAGGTTTGAAATGACATCCACCTTGGCTGGGTCGACTTCCATGCCACGTTGGAAACGACATGGCCCAACACAATACCCTCTGTGACCATAAAGTGGCTCTTTTCCCATGAGAGCACTAAATTGACTTCCCGGCATCTCTGAGCACTCTGTCTAGGTGCTCGAGGCAAAAATCAAAACTGTCACCATAGACGGAGAAATCATCCATGAACACCTCGAGAAAACTGCCTACCATTTCGGCGAAGACTGCTAGCATGCATCTTTGGAAGGTTGCGGGTGCATTGCATAATCCAAAGGGCATCCTCTTGAAGGCGTAGGTGCCGAACGGGCAAGTGAAGGTAGTCTTCTCTTGATCCTCAGGGGCGATCGCCACTTGGTTGTACCCGGAGTACCCGTCCAGGAAGTAGAAGAACTCCTTGCCTGCTAATCTCTCCAAGACTTGATCAATAAATGGCAAGGGAAAGTGGTCCTTCTTGGTTGCTGCATTTAGGCGGCGGTAGTCAACACACACCCGCCAGGATGTCGGTACCCGAGTTGAAATCTCCTCTCCTTTTTCATTTGTGACCACAGTAAGCCCGGATTTCTTGGGAACTACATGCAGGGGGGCTTACCCACTTTGAATCGGAGATGGGATAAATGAAGCCTGCATCACACCACTTTGTGATTTCCTTCATGACCACGTCCCGAAGGTTAGGGTTAGCCTTCTCTGGAATTCGCGGGACGGCTTGGCATCGTCTTCTAAATAGATATGGTGTGAGCACAGAGCCGGATTTATCCCTCGGAGGTCTGATACGCTCCAACCAAGTGCCTTGCGGTTCTTTTCTAAAATCTCGAGAAGTCGAGATTCTTGATCCAGATTCAGCCTGCTGCTGATGATGACTGGATGCATGTGTTCTTCACCCGTAAGGAAAGCATACTTCAGGCCTGCAGGAAGTGGCTTGAGTTCTGGTTTCAGTCTGTCCCCTTTACCGGTCACTTCTGATACCATGCTGGTGGTGGGATGTACTTTGAGACTAGTACCCTCCTCAACATTCTGTTGAGATCCAAGTGATGTACCGAACGGTCTGCGGTGAGCTGATTATGTTCGGTCTGGAGTGAATGCTCAAGAAGATGCGCTTGTATCTGAGAATCTGTCTCCCGTGGATCATCTGGAGCTTATGATGACTGTGCCTTCCAAGTCCTCCTCAAGAGTGAGGATTTCCTGGGTCCATGGATCGTCCAATGACAACTCCGAGTCTCTGATCTCCGCAATAAAATCACAGTCAGCCTCTGATGCTGCTTGACTTTCATCAGTTGTGGCGTTCTGTTCCTTGTTCATGGTGAGCGTGATTTGTTGGGTGTTCGAGCTGAAGGTGATCTTGCCAGACCCGTAATCAACCACGGCACCGGAAGTACGGGAGAAATGGTCTGCCGAGGATGATAGGAGTCTGGAGCAGTGGTGCAGGAGAGTCCATGTCAAGGACTACAAAATCAGCTGGGAATCTCATCTCCTGCACGGTAACTATCACGTCTTCCAACAAACCGCGGGGCCGCTTAACGGATCGGTCAGCGAATTGAAGGATCATTCGTGTCTGCTTGAGCGGTCCCAGCCCGAATTCTTGCATTATGGACGATGGCAGAAGGTTGATGGAAGAACCACTGTCAAGAAGAGTACGCTCGAAGACCTGATCAAAAATCACACAACTGATCAGAGGTGCTCCTGAGTCTTGCTTTTTCTGGGGGGAGGTTGGTGATAGCTGCAACTGTGGCCATGGACAGAACGTGTTTTTCTACCTCTCGGCGTCTGTTGTCTTGCGCTGGGCGACGTCTGTTAGTACATGCCTCTTTCAATCCTTTCTTCACAGCTGGCATGTATTCCACGGCCTTTAACAAGGGAATCTCAACAGTCAATTTATCCAAAATATCTACAACACCAGGATCAGACAATGCAGTTTTTCTTTTTGCCATTTTTTGGATTTTTGTATTGCATGAGGAAAAGGAATATTCACATTACTGGCAGGAAAATTAGAGTTCTTATTTACATCAAGATTATCGCCCACAGAATGTTGTACATTCGGACTACAAAAAGGTGTACAAGCGGGATCTAACTCTGCTGGTGCTGCTGGGCGATCAAAAAGGGTAGCATTGGCTCCATCGGCTGGCACAGGATCAGCTGCTGCTGGCGGCTCCTCCAAGGCTGGCGCGGCTTCACTTCTGCTACAGGCTTCTTTTTGGTGTTTTTGTTTTTGCGGATTTTTTTGTATTTTTGGCTGGAATTGCTTCTGGCAATGCACGACGGCTGGACTGGCTTCTCCTGCCTTTTCCTCCTCACCCGCCCCTGGGAGCTGGCACGGCTGATGCGGAAGATGACGATCCACCTGTTTCTTTATTCACCCCATATCTGGTAGCAGGCGGAGGCAAGGCCCTACCGCTCCTGAGAGTAACAGCATTAGAAAAAGCAGTAATATCATTATCACACGCGGACTGGACATCACATTCTACCTGCTCCTTCTTCTTGAAATTGTTGGGGTTGGCTTCGACCTGCGCCGGGATGGTAGTGCGAGTGGCGGTCAGGTCATCAAGCCGCTTGGTCATCTCTGCTAGCCCTAGGACAAGCTGGGCTAGACACTCCATGGTGGGATTAGCTGGGGGCACATCAGAAAATGCAGCGTGCATACCACGCTGCTGTTGGTTAGATGGGTGGGGAGGTTGCTGATGGTGTTGCTGTGGTGGAGCAGGAAGTTGAAGTTGTTGGTAGGACGGGGAGGGATACTGCTGGTATGATTGAGGCTGAGCAGCCGTGTATTGGTGATACGGCTGCGGATGGCGATACTGCTGCTGCTGCTGATACGGAAAATTCTGCCTCCATTGATGTGCGAATTGAGGAGGCTGCTGGTGTTGCTGAGAGGGGTGCCCAAAACGACCACCCTGAGGTTGGTGGTACTGCCGGTTGGCAAATGGCTGACCCTGGAGTGTCCCTGAGGACGGGTCGGCTGTGCATCATTAGTCCAAACCCCATTAACTTCCCTGGACCAGGTGTGGTGGCGGGAACACTGAATCGGTGTCTGAGATAAACTCTGGTTGGTACACCACCATCTGCTGTTGCGGCTGGCTCTGATCAGGTGCCTGCACGTAGTACACGTGCTGCACTGTCGGTGGTTGCTGGCTTGGCTGAGGCTGGTGTAGCGGTGGTTGCTCGTCTTTCTCTCAGCTGGGGCTTCGAGCGGTGCTGCCGACTGAACAGTAATTGATGGTACCTACCAGCAGTTCAAGCTGCTTGGTGATGTGATCCAGCTTGTCCAAACTCTGGGTCCTCTTCTCGATTAAGGCGAGTTTTTCGAGATCTTTTGATCGCTTCTCGATAATGTCAACTTTAGAGAGATGTCCCCCGATGATGCTGAGGTTGGAGCTTTCATCTCTCTCTGATTCTTTGGATGCAGCCATGTGAACTTGTTTCTGGAGGATCTGGGGCTGCTTCTGGTATGCCTTGGATGAAGAGAGGGCGGCCTCTCCTTCGGCCATTTCTTCAAAGATCTGCCAGACGACATCTTCATCCTTATTGAAGTGTGAGCCCCACATGCTGCATCTACGAGCCTTTGACTTTCAATGTTCAGTCCCCCAAAGAAATGCTGAACCAAGCTGGGTCTTCGAATATCATGATGGGGACACTTCTCCTGCAGATCAGTGAATCTCTCCCATGCTTCATGTATCGACTCATGGGGTCCTTGGGGAGAAATTACTGATACGGGCCCGCATCTGGTTTGAGTCGACCCAGAGGGTAATACTTGTGCAAGAAGGCGGACTTTAGCTCCTCCAGGTCGTCACAACCTTCCCCATATGATTGACCCAATAAAGGGCCTTATCCTGTAGGCTGAAGGGGAAAGCCGTCATCTTTTACAATGTCCAGGGGGACATTCGGATAGTGGGTGGTGCGGCAAATGCGGGAGAATTGCTGCAGGTGAATGTATGGCTCTTCATTGGTGTTGCCATGGAATGCAGGGAGAAGGGCTATGAATTGTGGTTTCAGCTCAAAGTGAGCGTGTACCGGTGGGATGAGAATCCACTCGGTCATCTGGCTGTCTCCTGGATTGTATGTTTCTTTGAGTGTTGGCTTCGGCTGTGGTTGGAATTCAGGATCATCATTGGGGTCGTCACCACCTCCTCCACCTTCTCCTCCCCTGCCTCCTCTGCCTCGGCCTCTGCCTCCATCATCATGGTTCATCATATCATTCAACATATCCTGAAAAGCCGTCTGCGTAAGGGCTTGCTCAGTCAGCTTGCTGTTGGATGGCCTGGATAGATGCCAGTAATTGTGCATTGACCTGATTCTGATCTGGCGCCTGCCCCTCTGGTGTGGGTGGCTGCTGACCCCTTGCCTTTCCTCCGGGAGCCATGTCAGGGTCTGAGTCGGAAGAGATGAACTCCGGAGTAGTCTCCAGGGCTCGCACTGGCTTCTATCTGCATAATGAGACGGTCCGAATCAGATCACTTGCCATAAATACTCAGCTGTCGTGATGAGGCTGGAGCTTAAGTCAACCCCAGCGTGTTGTGAATGGAAAAATGATGTAGACTGTAATCGACTCCCATTCACAACGGCGGTAGTGGGACAAAAGTGATCCCAGTTTATGGGTGGCCAAGAGAAAGGTAGAAAACGAGGAGTCTGGAGTCCGATCGCAAAGTCCGGATCAGTTCTCGGGAATCGCCTCGAAATTATTGGCGAAGGTGAGTCCATGGAATCGATGTAGGTGTCGGCATGGTCCCGACGAAACCATCCATGGATCAACTTCACGGAGCACAAGAGAATATCGGATTTTGGAAGAACGATACGATGGTCAACGAGGAACAAAAAGGAGTGTAAAACAGTAGAAAGGCTCGGTTGAGCGGGGTGGTCAAAGGAAGACATAACAGAATTGGCGCAAAGGCGCGGGACTTTGATCTTTGAACCTTAATCTAGATCCATACAAACACAAGACAAAATCGGGTTCACCAACTCACGCCATGTGAAGCCGTGAAAGCTCGGCTATTTATTATCTTTTCATTTTTAGAGTTGTGATTTTTTTCAGGCATTTCTTATAACAAGTCCTTAGTACGCTACCCTATAGGAGAGGAGTACTGCCGGAAGAGTATCCCGTACTTGTCCTCCTCCTGTGTAACCTGTAGTCTGTACTTTTTGGAGTCCTTGTAACCCTTCCTGGATCCCTACTCAGCCAAGAAAAGAGAGAGGAAGCCGATAGGCGAAACCAATACTTCGGTTCTCGCTCGCAACGGAATCACCCGTGAGCGTGCAAGAACCTACTCGGACGCAGGACGATGAGACAGACACCCCCGTGAAGGCGTGGCCTATGCTCAATACTTCGGACAGGGTCGATGCTCTCACAACAGAGAGTCACCATTGGTGACCAAGTCCTACTCGCCTACGTACGATAGAAGCGCCATTACTTCGGAAATCCAGGCGATACACAAGGCAGTTGCAGACTGGGCTTTTGGCTCTACTCCTTAGGGGGTCGCACTCGCTCAAGGGAGTAGGGTTTTGGTCCCCCTCCAAAGTACCTGAAAACAATGAGGGCTTTATGAACCCGGTACAAGGATAGTCCATTACAGATTTTAATTAAGGTCAAAGTTTATTTAGCAGTCCCCTTGTTTTAATTTTTTGGGTTTTCACTTTTTTTGGATCTGTTTTCATACCAGGCCTAACGTTTTTGTAGGTTTTCATTTAAGTCCTAGGTGCTCAAAATCAGAGGGAGATAGCGGAAAAAGCCGTGCAAGTGGTTCCATGATGGAAATCTCACCATTGAACCGAATGATGCATGCTGGAGTTAGAAGACTTAACTTACAGTGCATCCCAGCTCTCTCCATGTGGTATGCAAAACAGAATTTTTTAAACCTAACTACATGGCGGTGTGCATTCGTCAAAATCGCCCA